>CM059427.1:98022491-98230275 GCA_030390025.1 Squalus acanthias | reverse complement strand
TGGGCGAGGGGCCGGGTGTCCCGTCTCGGGGCGAGGGGCCGGGTGTCCCGTCTCCGGGGCTGGGCGAGGGGCCGGGTGTCCCGTCTCGGGGCGAGGGGCTGGGTGTCCCGTCTCCGGGGGTGGGAGAGGGGCAGGCTCGTCTCCCCTCCAGCTCTGACTGAAGCCGTTGATTGTTTGACCCAGGCTCGGCCGATCTGAACGGCGACAGTGAGAGCGATTACTCGTCTTCAGACTCCGAAGGGGGAGAGGAGAATTCCCCAGGAGGAGCCAGTGATCGGAGGCCAGTGCTCGAAGCAGTGACGTCAGCCCCAGCTCCAGGCAAAACCCCAACCAAGAAATCCAGGAAGCCCGCCCAGGTAGGCCCAGCTCGGTTGGTGAGTTCGGTGTGACCAGGGAGGGAGGAGGGTGCCAGGGACTGAGGGGGCAGATGCTGCTCTGGGACAGGACTGAGTCCAGGTCCCCCCTACCCCACTCCTGGGGGCTTGTTTCACCCTGAGGGACCTGTTTCCTTCTTGCAACGAGATCAGTTGCTCGTATTGAGAGCTGTGTCAGAGCAGCCCAGGCTCGTGCCAGGGGTGTTAGTTCAGCCCTGCGGGGAGATGGGATTGCTGATGTTGGTGTCAGTTTATTCCCCATGTTGTTGGCAAGTAGACTGTTGTTGGCTTTAGTGCTGGGTGGGTTAGCCCCCATTTTATAAGGCAGCTTGTTGTTTTCGCCACAATTCCTGTGCTGATAATTCCCAGGGCTGATTAATGATCTCTGAGCAGTCTCTGTGCTGTGACAGTAAGATGCGATTCGCCATTCTGACTCAGTCACTGGGTTGGTGCAAGTTACTGATGTTTCTTTTTCTCTTTAAGCCAAACCTTGTTGAGCTGTACTTCGAAGCTCACAGTAGTTCAAAGGTCCTGACCTCTGACCGGACGTTACAGAAGTTGCAGACCCCAAAGTTGGATCAGGTATGTGTTGTATCGAGGTGTTATTTCAAGACTAAGATTGATAGTTAGGCAAGGATATTAAGGGATATGGAATCGAGGCATTTAGATAGAGCTAAGATACTGATCAGCCATCATCTAATTAAACAACGCAACAGACTCAAGTGCTGAAGGACCTACTCCTGTTCCTATGTTGGGTGGATGCGATGGATCGTGGGGCGCTTTGGGTGGGTGGGGGTTTGCGATGGGTGGGGTATCTGAAGGAGACTATGTTGTGGTGACTGTCGATATTCAGTGCTGTCCTCTGGCTGCGGGAGGTCCTAGATTCCCTGTGGCCATGCTCCAAGTATGGGGGAAGCTCTGGTGGAACATGCAGGGCCCTCACACTGTAACCTGACCATTTGTTTCCACCCTGATTCAGGAGACCTTGGCGAGGCTGCTGAGTGACGACAGTTTGCCCTTTGCAGGTGAGCTCAGGCAGCTCAACAATGAACATGAAAAACTCTTTCACAAGTGGATGCTGCAAACACAGTGAGTACAGCGTGCAAGACCCTCGGTGCAGCGAGTAGTGCGCGCACACGCGTGCGAGGCTCTCGGTGCAGAGAGTAGTGCGCGCACACGCGTGCGAGGCTCTCGGTGCAGAGAGTAGTGTGCACACACACAAGCGTGAAGACCCTCGGTGCAGAGAGTAGTGCGCACACACAAGCGTGAAGACCCTCGGTGCAGAGAGTAGTGCGCACACACACAAGCTTGAAGACCCTCGGTGCAGAGAGTAGTGCGCGCACAAGCGTGCGAGGCCCTCGGTGCAGAGAGTAGTGTGCACACAAGCGTGAAGACCCTCGGTGCAGAGTAGTGCGCGCACACAAGTGTGAGAGTCCTACGGTGAGAGAGTAATGCGCACACAATCGTGCGAGACCCACGGTGCAAAGAGTAGTGAGCCCACGGAAGCGTGTGAGTCCCTCGGAGCGGAGAGTAGTGCACACACACACAAGCGTGCGAGGCTCTCGGTGCAGAGAGTAGTGCGCGCAAGGAAGCGTGCGAGGCCCTTGGTGCAGAGTAATGCCTAAAGAGATAAGGGAAAACATAAAACTAAAAGAAAAAGCACACAAAAATGCAAAAACTAGCACAGCTCCTGGTAACTAGGAAAGATAGAAAGAACAGCAAAGGGTCACAAATCAGACAGTAAGAGCTACAAAAAGGGAGTATGAAAAGAAACTTGCAAGGGATATCAAAATCAACACACAGAATTTTTACAATTATATTCGGAAAAAGAGGGTAGCCAGGAGCAATGTTGGCCCCTTGGAAACTGGTAACGTTGATATTATCAATGAAAATAAGGAAGTGACAGACAAGTTGAATAATTACTTTGCGTCAGTATTTACAGTAGAAGAAGAGGATAGCATGCCAGAAATCCCAAGGAAATTAATATTAAATCAGGGATGGGGACTCACCAAAATTAACATAAGTAAAATAACAGTAATGAAGAAAATAATGACACTAAAGAGTGACAAATCCCCAGGACCAGATGGTTTCCATCCCAGGGTTTTAAAGGAAGTAGGTGAGCAAATTGCAGGTGCCCTAACTACAGTCTTCCAAAGTTCCCTTGATTTTGAAATTAATTCCTTTAGATTGGAAAATTGCGCTTGGCACTCCGCTATTTAAGCATGACGAGAGAGGGAAACCAAGAAATTATAGACCAGTTAGCCTAACATCTGTTGTCGGGAAATTGCTAGAGTCTATAATTAAGGATAGGGTGACTGAACACCTTGAAAATTTTCAGTTGATCAGAGAGAGCCAGCATGGATTTGTGAAAGGTAGGTCATGCCTGACGAACCTGATTGAATTTTTTGAAGAGGAGACTAAAGCAGTGGACAGGGGAATGTCTATGGATGTTAGTTATATGGACGTCCAGAAGGCATTTGATAGTGTTCGCTAAAGTTGAAGCTCATGCAATTGAGGGCAAATTTTTGACCTGGTTAGGAAATTGGCTGAGCAGCAGGAGACAGAGAGTAGGGATAATGGGCAGGTACTTTAATTGGCAGGATGTGACTAGTGGTGTCCCGCAGGGATCTGTGTTGGGGCCTCAACTATTCACTGTATTTATTAACGACTTAGATGATGGGATTGAAAGCCACATATCCAAGATTGCCAATGACACAAAGATAGACGGCATTGTAAGCAGTGTAGATGGAAGCATCAAATTACAAGATTTTAATAGATTAAACAAATGGGCAAAACTGTGGCAAATGGATTTCAATGTAGGCAAATGTGAGGTCATCTACTTTGGACCCAAAAAGGATAGAACAGGATACTTTCTAAATGGTAAAAAGCTAAAAACCGTGGGGGTCCATGTAAATAGATCATTAAAATGACAACAACAGAAAATAATCAAAAAGGCTAATGGAATGCTGGCCTTTATATTTAGAGGACTAGAATACAAGTGGGTAGAAGTTATGCTGCAGCTATACAAAGCCCTCGTTAGACCACACCTTCATATTGGCCTTGGAGGGAGTGCAGTGTAGGTTTACCAGAATGATACCCAGTCTCCAAGGATTAAATTACGAGGAGAGATTACACAAATTAGGGTTGTATTCCCTGGCATTTAGAAGGTTAAGGGGTGATTTGATCGACGTTTTCAAGATATTAAGGGGAGCTGATAGGTTAGATGAAGAGAAACTATTTCCGCTGGTTGGGGATTCTAGTACTAGGGGGCATAGTCTAGAAATTAGAGCCAGGCCTTTGAGGAGCGAAGTTAGGAAACACTTCTACACGCAAAGGATGGTAGAAGTTTGGAAAACTCTTCCGCAAACGGCAATTGATGCTAGGTGAATTGTTAATTTTAAATCTGAGATTGATAGATTTTTGTTAACCAAAGATATTCAGGGATATGGGGCAGGGGAATGAGGTGGGCCCGGTCGACCAAGTGTCTGTGGGAGAACACTTGGGTACGAGTGATCACCGTATCATAAGATTTAGATTAGCAATGGAGAGGAGCAAGGAACAATCTAGAGTGGAATTTCTAAACTGGAATAGGGCTAACTTCAATGGGATGCGAAGGGATCTAGGCAGGATAAAATGGAACCAAAGACTGACAGGAAAAACTGTAATGGAACAATGGATGATCTTTAAGGAGGAGATGTTCCAAGTACAGGCTAGGTACATTCCAACAAGAGGGAAGGGTAAGGGAACCAAAGCAAGTGCTCCTTGGATGACAAGATGATGAAACAAAAAAAGAGGGTGTATGATGCATGTCAGGTGAATTCTTCAAGGGAGAACGGACCAAATGCAATAAGTTGAGAGGAGAAGTGAAGATGAAAATAAGATTGGCAAAGAGAGAATATGAGAGTAGAATGGCAGTTAACATAAAAGGGAACCCAAAAATCTTCTACCGGCATGTAAACAGTAAGCGGGTAGTTAGAGGCAGGGTGGGGTGGGGCCTATTAGGGACAAAGAAGGTGATATATGCTTAGAGGCGCAGGGCAAGGCTAGAATACTCAGTGAGTACTTTATATCGGTGTTTACTAAGGAGGTGGATGCTGACAAAATATCGGTAGAAGTGGAAAAGGTAGAAGCAATGGAAGGGGTGAAAATTGATAGACAGGATGTACTAGAAAGGCTGGGTATGCTTAGAGTGGACAAGTCGTCTGGTCCAGATGGCTTGCATCCCAGGTTGCTCAGGGAATTGGGGGGAGGCGATAGCGGAAGGGCTTGCCGTAATTTTCCAATCTTCCCTAGTTAGTAGCGGGTAGTTAGAGGCGGGGGAGGTGCCTGAGGATTGGAAAGTGACAAATGTGACACCATTGTTCAAGAAAGGGTGTAAGGACAATCCTAGTAACTACAGGCCAGTCAGTTTAGAAACAATAATCAAGGAAAAAATTAACACGCATTTGGAGAGGTTTAAGCTAATAAAGGAGAGCCAACACGGGTTTGTAAAAGGAAGATTTGTTTGACTAATCTAACTGAATTTTTGATGAAGTAGCAGAGGATTGATGAAGGGAATGCAATGGATATTGTCTACATGGATTTTAGGAAGGCGTTTGACAAAGTACCACATAGAAGGCTGGTTAACAAAATTGAGGCTCATGGAATAGGTGGGTCAGTGGCAGCTTGGATAAGGAATTGGCTTAAGGACAGAAAACAGCGAGTTGTGGTAAATGGCTGTTTTTCAGACTGGAGAATGGTACAGTGGTGTTCCCCAAGGATCAGTGCTGGGGCCACTGCTTTTTTTGATATATATAAATGACCTGGATATTGGAATACAGAGTAGAATTTCTAAATTTGCCAATGACACCAAACTTGGGGGTGTGGCAAACAGTGATGATATCAATCGACTGCAACAGGACATAGAAAGGTTAGCAGAATGGGCAGACCAGTGGCAGATGGAATTTAATACAGAGAAGTGTGAGGTGATGCATTTTGGCAGAAGGAACAGGGAGAGGCAATATACACTTAATGGCACAGTTTTAAAGAGTGTGCAGGGACAGAGGGACCAGGGAGTTAATGTGCATAGGTCCCTGAAGGTGGCAGGACATATTGAGAGAGTGGTTAACAAAGCATATGGGATCTTGGGCTTCATAAATGGAGGTATTGAGTACAAAAGTAGAGAAGTTATGCTGAACCTTTATAAAGCGCTGGTTAGGCCACAACTGGAGTATTGCATCCAGTTCTGGTCACCACACTTTAGGAAGGATGTGAAGGCCCTTAAGAGGGTGCAGAGGAGATTTACCAGAATGGTTCCGGGGATGGGGGATCTTAGCTGCAAGGACAGGTTGGAGAAGCTGGATTTGTTTTCATTAGAGTAAAGGAGGTTGAGGGGTGATTTGATAGAGGTGTACAAGATTATGACGGGTTTGGATAGGCTAGATGGGGCTAGGCTAAGCTGTTCCCACTAGTTGATGGTACAAGGACTAGGGGACACAGATTTAAGGTTTTGGGCAGGAGATACAGGGGGGATGTGAGGATGTGACCTGGAATTCGCTGCCGACGGAAGTGGTGGAAGCGGAGACACTCAATGTTTTCAAGGGGAGACTGGATAGGCACTTGAGGGAAATAAACTTGCAGGGCTACAGGGATAGAGCGGGGGAATGGGACTGACTGGATTGCTCTACAGAGAGCTGGCACGGACTTGATGGGCTGAATGGCCTCCTTCTGTGCTGTTATGACTCTGACTGAAAGGTGAGTATATGGAGTTAGGTCATCTCATTGAATAATGGAACAAGCTCGAGGGGCTAAATGGCCTACTCCTGTTCCTATGTTCTTAGCTTCAGGACAAGTTCTTATGAACCTCCCCAGTGTTTGGATAGTTCCTGAGGATTACTCTCTTTCTCTCCTCCCCCCCCCCCCAACACCCTCCTGAAGGCGCTGACTCAGGCTGGATACATCTCCATAGGAGCTGGCTGCTGTGGCCCGGACAGTGAGTGATCAGCCATGATCTCATTGACTAGAGGAACAGGCTCGAGGGGCTAAATGGCCGCTTCCTGTTCCTATGTGCAAGGCCCTCGGTGCAGAGGGTAGTGCGTCTGAACATGGAGTGCCCGTCACCGATGCCCAGTGATTCGTGTCTTTGACCTGCCCCTCTGATTCTCTTTCAGATTGGGGTTCAGCCTCGTGTTGTACGGACTCGGCTCCAAGAGGGAGTTGCTGGAAGAGTTCCGCTGTCAGATGCTGGAGGGCACTGTCCACTTGGTAGTGAACGGATTCTTCCCGAGTATTACTATTAAATCCGTGAGTATTCGCGGAGGAACAACATGAAGTAAAAACACAGCTGGGGACAAGGCCGAGGGCACTTTGATTACACGAGGTTTCAAACTAAAAGTGAGCCCCAGGCAGGCGGACTCCTTGTCCTCCACCCGCCCCTCCTTGTCCTGGTGACAGCGAATCCTCTCCCTCCATGCCTGTGCATTGATTGGGATCCCTGTCACAGGCCGTGCGGGGGGGTGGCTGTGCAGGGGGGCGGGGGCCGGGGATGGTCGGGGAGGAGGGCCGTGCAGGGGTCCGGGGATGGTTGGGGGGCCGTGCAGGGGGGTGGGGGGGGCGTGCAGGGGTCCGGGGAGTGGGGGGGGCGCGTGCAGGGGTCCAGGGGCGGTGGTCGGGGGTGGGGGGGGCCGTGCAGGGGGGGCCATGCAGGGGTCTGGGGGGCCTGTGCAGGGGCCGGGGGGCCACGTTCAATTGTAACTGAACATTTATTGTGCCGCAGATTCTGAACTCTATAACAGAAGAGGTTTTACGATATGAAGGAAGCTTCCGGAACCCCGTGGACCAGCTGGACTTCATTGTTCGGGCATTTAAGGAGGGTGTGTATCTGCAGGGCTTTCTCACTGCTTGCAGTTTGTGTGTCCCAGAGCCGTGTCACGGGTAGGGAGCGTGACGCGGTTGGTGGTGGGGGGAGCAGGCGTGTCAGTGATGGGGCGTTGTATCTGAGTGATGCGCTCTGTAATGTTCGGAGAGCTGTTGCTGTTTATTGCTGTGTGTTTCTCCCCCTCAGATTCCACGTTGGATCTTTATCTTCTGATCCATAACATTGATGGGCAGATGCTGCGAGGAGACCGGAACCAGCAGATACTGAGCCAGCTCACTACCATCCCCGGCATCCACCTCATCGCCTCCATTGATCACCTGAATGCTTCTCTGAGTGAGTGTCTCTAACCTCGGCCTCCGACTGCTGGGTCCGAGCGTGGATTGGAGGCTCGGAGCGAGGTTCGGTCCAGCTCTATCCCCAGTGTCAGACCGGGAGCCTCGATGGGACCGAGGGGGCCCAGACCGCCGGGAGTGGTTCCCGGCCTGTGGCCTGGCTCACTCCCTCTCACCGGTCCCTGTGATCAGGCCACCAGTGTGTCCTGCTGACTGATCTCAGTCGGGATCCTCTTGTGCTGCCTCGGGCCATGGGAGAGGAGGCCGAGGGCAATCGAGGAAAGACCCCCATAGCTGGCAGATCCAGGCTCAAACCCCCCCAGTCTGTCCTCGTGGGTATCTGCTATAATTAGCCTGGGTGGGGGGGGGGGTCCCTTTCTGTTGGGGCGGGGCAGTTGGAAGTCTATGTCTGTGGGGTGGGGGGGGGGGGCGGGTTGAGGAGACCCTGTGGGGTGGGGGGTGTGTCTCTGTCTGTGTGTGGGGGGGGTTGGGGTTGGGAATCTCACTCTGTGTGGTTGGGGGGGTGTTTGGGGCGACCATGTCTGACCTGCAGTGACCTGGTTCCTGTTTGACAGTGTGGGATCAGACACGGAGCTGTCTCTTTAACTGGCTGTGGTACGAGGTGACGACCTTTAAACCCTATACGGAGGAGACCTCGTACGAAAACTCGCTGCTGGTCCGACAGTCGGGAGCATTGGCGCTGAGCTCGCTGACTCACGTACTGCGCAGCCTCACTCCCAACGCCAGGTAACAGGCGCAAGGTGGGGGAAGGGTGTGGTGGCAGAATCCAGGTAGTGGGGTTAAAGGGGCGGGCTCTCGCTGGGGTTGAAGGGGCGGGCTCTCGCTGGGGTTGAAGGGGCGGGCTCTCGCTGGGGTTGAAGGGGCGGGCTCTCGCTGGGGTTGAAGGGGCGGGCTCTCGCTGGGGTTGAAGGGGCGGGCTCTCGCTGGGGTTGAAGGGGCGGGCTCTCGCTGGGGTTGAAGGGGCGGGCTCTCGCTGGGGTTGAAGGGGCGGGCTCTCGCTGGGGTTGAAGGGGCGGGCTCTCGCTGGGGTTGAAGGGGCGGGCTCTCGCTGGGGTTGAAGGGGCGGGCTCTCGCTGGGGTTGAAGGGGCGGGCTCTCGCTGGGGTTGAAGGGGCGGGCTCTCGCTGGGGTTGAAGGGGCGGGCTCTCGCTGGGGTTGAAGGGGCGGGCTCTCGCTGGGGTTGAAGGGGCGGGCTCTCGCTGGGGTTGAAGGGGCGGGCTCTCGCTGGGGTTGAAGGGGCGGGCTCTCGCTGGGGTTGAAGGGGCGGGCTCTCGCTGGGGTTTGGGACCCCTGGGGTTAAAGGGATGGTGGGAATTCGGTCAAGTTTGCTTCTGGTTTTTGCCTGATGTACCCAGACGGTGGGGTGGAGGGGGGTTCGGCTGGGTGGGCACTGACCTGCCAATATCACGGGGCGGTCGGAGCTGAACATGACCCATGCAGTGGGATTGAATGTATCTGTTGGAATCTCAGTGGTTTCGAGTCAAATATGGGGAATCCGGAGCAGGATCTCGGGCTGACGCTGCCTTTCTCACTTTGTTCTGCCACAGGGGGATATTTAAACTCTTGGCTCAGTTCCAGTTGGAAAACAAGGATAACACGTCTTACCCAGGTAAAGGCGGGGAAGGGAAACGGATGGGATGGGGAGGGGGTCGGCGGGGTACAGGTCGGTTGGGGAAGGGAGGGGAGAGACCAATGCTCCACACCCCAGGTACGGGTTCAGGTTCTGTGGCTGGCAAAGTTAAAGAGCAAAATCCAACCTGTCTGAACCTTGAATACCTGGTGCCTGCTCCAAACAATTACCCACATTACATAATACCAGGATGACGTGCAACTCCTGCGGGCTCCTAACCTGAGGCTCGGCCAGCGCCCATGTGTTGGGTTTCTGCTGCGGGTGCTGCCACTGTTCCCTGCCCAGGCCGCGCATTTTCAGTGGGTCATTGACTCTGTAGGAAGATGGGTTGAGTGCCTGGCCATGGGGCTGTGTGTACCTGAATCCCACTAATGTCAGTCTTTACTCTCTCTCCCTCAGGCTTGTCCTTTCAGGATTTCTACCAGCGATGTCGTGAGGCCTTCCTGGTGAACAGCAACCTCACTCTGCGGGCACAGCTCACTGAGTTTAGAGATCACAAACTGATCAGGAATAAAAAGGTGAGGCACAGTCCACCCCGCGTACACGCCTGAGCCAGGTGAGGTACGTTTCCTTTTTTAAAAAATCGTTCATGGGATGTGGGCGTTGCTGGCAAGGCCAGTATTTATTGCCCATCCCTAGTTGCCCTTGAGAAGGTGGTGGTGAGCCGCCGCCTTGAACTGCTGCAGTCCATGTGGTGAAAGCACTCCCACAGTGCTGTTAGGTCGGGATTTCCAGGATTTTGACCCAGCGGCGATGAAGGATTGGCGATACACTTCCAAGTCAGGGTGGCGTGTGACTTGGAGGGGAACTTGGAGGTGGTGGTGTTCCCATGCGCCTGCTGCCCTTGTCCTTCTAGGTGGTAGAGGTCGTGGGTTTGGGAGGTGCTGTTGAAGAAGCCTTGGCGAGTTGCTGCAGTGCATCTTGTAGATGGTACACACTGCAGCCACGGTATACCGGTGGTGGAGGGAGTGAATGTTTAAGGTGGTGGATGGGGTGCCAATTAAGCGGGCTGCTTTGCCTTGGATGGTGTCAAGCTTCTTGAGTATTTTTGGAGCTGCACTCATGCATGCAAGTGGAGAGTATTCCATCACACTCCTGACTTAAGCCTTGTAGATGGTGGAAAGGCTTTGGGGAGTCAGGAGGTGAGACACTCGCCATAGAATACCCAGCCTCTGACCTGCTCTTGTTGCCACAGTATTTATGTGGTTGGTCCAGTTAAGATTCTGGTCAATGGTGACCCCCAGGATATTGATGGCGCGAATGTTACCTGCCACTTATCAGCCCAAGCATCGTCCATGTCTTGCTGCTTGTGGACATGGACTGCTTCATTATCTGAAGAGTTGTGAATGGAACTGAACACTGTGCAGTCATCAGCGAACATCCCCACTTCTGACCTTATGATGGAGGGAAGGTCATTGATGAAGCAGCTGAAGATGGTTGGGCCTAGGACACTGCCCTGAGGAACTCCTGCAGCGATGTCCTGGGGCTGTGATGATTGACCTCCAATCACCACAACCATCTTCCTTTGTGCTAGGTATGACTCCAGCCAGTGGAGAGTTTTCTCCCCAATTCCCATTGACTTCAGTTTTACTTGGGCTCCTTGATGCCACACTCGGTCAAATGCTGCCTTGATGTCAAGGGCAGTCACTCACCTCACCTCTGGATTTCAGCTCTTTTGTCCATGTTTGGACCAAGGCTGTAATGAGGTCTGGAGCCGAGTGGTCCTGGCGGAACCCAAACTGGGCATCAGTGAGCAGGTTATTGGTGAGTAAGTGCTGCTTGATAGCACTGTCGACGACACCTTCCATCACTTTGCTGATGATTGAGAGTAGACTGATGGGGCGGTAATTGGCCGGATTGGATTTGTCCTGCTTTTTGTGGACAGGACATACCTGGGCAGTTTTCCACATTGTCGGATAGATGCCAGTGTTGTAGCTGTACTGGAACAGCTTGGCTAAAGGCACGGCTAGTACTGGAGCACAAAACATCAGCACGACAGCCGGGATGATGTCGGGGCCCACAGCCTTTGCTGTATCCAGTGCGCTCAGCCGTTTCTTGATATCACGTGGAGTGAATCGAATTGGCTGAAGACTGGTTTTTGTGATGGTGGGAACCTCAGGATTAGGCCGAAATGGATGATCCACTCGGCACTTCTGGCTGAAGATGGTTGCAAACGCTTCAGCCTTGTCCTTTGCACTCACGTGCTGGGCACCACCATCATTGAAGATGGGGATATTCATGGAGTCTCTGACTCCGGTTAGTTGTTTAATGGTCCACCACCATTCATGACTGGATGTGGCAAGACTGCATCTGATCTGATCCATTGATTGTGGGATCACTTAGTTCTTAGATTGTGGCATGCTGCTTCTGCTTTTTAGCATGTATGTAGTCCTGTGTTGCAGCTTCTCCAGGATGGCACTGCATTTTTAGGTACGCCTGGTGCTGCTCCTGCCATGCTCTTCTGCACTCCTCATTGAACCAGGGTTGGTCCCTTGGCTTGATGGTAATGGTAGAGTGAGGGATATGCCAGGCCATGAGGTTACAGGTTGTGGTGGAATACAATTCTGCTGCTGCTGATGGCCCACAGTGCCTCATGAATGCCCAGTTTTGAGCTGCTAGATCTGTTCTGAATCTATGCCATTTAGCACGGTGGTAGTGCCACACAACACGATGGAGGGTGTCCTCGGTGTGAAGACGTGACTTCGTCTCCACAATGACTGTGCGATGGTCACTGCTACCAGTACTGTCATGGACAGATGCATCTGCGACAGGTAGATTGGTGAGGACGAGGTTAAGTAGGTTTTTCCGCTTCCACCACTTCCGTCGGCAGCGACTTCCAGGTCCTCACCACTCGCTTCGCAAAAAAGTTTTTCCTCACATCCCCCCTGTATCTCCTGCCCAAAACCTTAAGTCTGTGTCCCCTAGTCCTTGTACCATCAACTAGTGGGAACAGCCTTTCCCCGTCTAGCCTATCCAAACCCGTCATAATCTTGCACACCTCTATCAAATCACCCCATAACCTCCTTTGCTCGAATGAAAACAAATCCAGCTTCTCCAACCTGTCCTTGTAGCTAAGATACCCATCCCCGGAACCATTCTGGTAAATCTCCTCTGCACCCTCTCAAGGGCTTTCACATCCTTCCTAAAGTGTGGTGACCAGAACTGGACGCAATACTCCAGTTGTGGCCTAACCAGCGCTTTATAAAGGTTCAGCATAACTTCTCTACTTTTGTACTCAATACCTCTATTTATGAAGCCCAAGATCCCATATGCGTTGCTAACCACTTTCTCAATATGTCCTGCCACCTTCAGGGACCTATGCACATTAACTCCCAGGTCCCTCTGTCCCTGCACACTCTTTAAAACTGTGTTATTATGTTGCCTCTCCCTGTTCCTTCTGCCAAAATGCATCACCTCACACTTTTCTATTAAATTCCATCTGCCACTTGTCTGCCCATTCTACTAGCCTTTCTATGTCTTGTTGCAGTCGATTAGTATCATCCTCACTGTTTGCCACATGTAGACAACATCCATTGCATTCCCTTCATCAATGTTACTTCATCAAAAAATGATTCTGAGAGTCTATGTAGTCTGTGGGACAGCTCTCCCAATTTTGGCACAAATCCCCAGATGTTAGTGAGGAGGACTTTGCAGGGTCAACTGGGCTGTGTGTGCCGTTGCTGTAGCCGGCGGCGAGTTCGATGCTGGGTGGTCAGTCCGGTTTTATTCTTGTTTTTCGCAGCGTTTTTTTACAACTGAGTAACTTGCTAGGCCCTTTCAGAGGGCAGTTAAGAGTCAACCACATTGCTGTGGGTCTGGAGTCACATAAGAACATAAGAACATAAGAACATAAGAAATAGGAGCAGGAGTAGGCCAATCGGCCCCTCGAGCCTGCTCCGCCATTCAATAAGATCATGGCTGATCTGATCCTAACCGCCAATCTACTATCTATCACAGAACCATCTCCTGCATCTAACAGAATTGCACACACGAAATAGGAGCAGAATCAGGCTACACGGTCCCTGGGCCCGCTCCACTACCCACAGGGCCATGACCGATCCGAACCTGGACTCATGTCCAAATTCCTGCCCGCTCCCCGTAACCCTTAATGCCCTTTACTTCTAGGAAACTGTCTATTTCTGTTTTAAATTTAATTAATGTTGTAGCTTCTACAGCTTTTTGTGGCAGCATATTCCATGGACCTACCACCCTCTGAGTGAAGTAGTTCCTCCTCATCTCAGTTTTGAAAGAGCAGCCCCTTATTCTAAGACTATGTCCCCTAGTTCTAGTCTCACCCGTCATCGGGAACATCCTCCCCGCATCCACCCGATCCAACCCCTTCACAATCTTATATGTTTCAATAAGATCGCCTCTCATTCTTCTGAACTCCAATGAGTAGAGTCCCAATCTACCCAACCTCTCCTCATATGACCACCCCCTCATCCCCGGGATTAACCGAGTGAACCTTTTTTGCACTGCCTCGAGAGCAAGGATGTCTTTCCTTAAGTAAGGACACCAAAACTGTATGCAGTATTCCAGGTGCGGTCTCACCAATACCTTGTACAACTGAAGCAATACCTCCCTATTTTTATATTCTATCCCCCTAGCAATGAAAGCCAACATTCCATTTGCCTTCTTAATCACTTGCTGCACCTGCATACTAACCTTTTGAGTTTCGTGCACCAGGATCCCCAGATCCCTTTGCACTTCAGTACTCTCCAGTTTCTTGCCATTAAGATAATAAGTTGCTCTAGGATTTTTCCTGCCAAAGTGCATCACCTCACACTTTCCAGTGTTGTATTCCATCTGCCAAATCTCTGCCCACTTACTTAGCCTGTCTATGTCCCCTTGCAGGTTTTTTATGTCCTCCTCACTCACTACTTTCCCTCCCATCTTTGTATCATCTGCAAATTTTGATATGTTACACTTGGTCCCTTCCTCCAAATCGTTAATATAGATTGTAAAGAGTTGGGGACCCAGCACTGACCCCTGTGGAACACCACTAGTTACTGATTGCCAGTCTGAGAATGAACCATTTATCCCAACTCTTTGCTTTTGTAGACAAGACCGGGTAAGGACGGCAGATTTTCTTTTCTAAAGGACATTAGTGAACCAGATGGGTTTTTGCGACAATCCGATAGTTTCATGGTTACCATTACTGATACTAGCTTTTTATTCCAGATTTATTTAATTAACTGAATTTAAATTCCCCAGCTGACGTGGTGGGATTTGAACTCATGTCTCCGGATCATTATTCCAGGCCTCTGGATTACTAGCCCAGTAACATAACCACTATGTTACCATTCACGGTGGCATAGTGGTTAGCACTGTTGCCTCACAGCGCCAGGGACCCGGGTTCGAATCCGGCCTCGGGTGACTGTCTGTGTGGAGTTTGCACATTCTCCCCGTGTCTGCGTGGGTTTCCTCCGGGTGCTCCGGTTTCCTCCCATAGTCCAAAGATGTGCGGGTTAGGTTGATTTGGCTATGATAAATTGACCCTTGGTGTTAGGGGGGATTAAATACGTGGGGTTACGGGGATAGGGTGGGATATGTGTCGGTGCAGGCTCGATGGGCCGAAATGGCCTCTATCTGCACTGTGGGGATTCTGTGATTCCCTTGTACATGCCTGAGCCAGGTGAGGTACAGTCCCCTCCACCCCCCCTGTACACGCCTGATCCAGGTGAGAACAGTCCCTCCCGTGTACATGCCTGAGCCAGGTGAGTACAGTCCCTCCTCCCATGTACATGCCTGAGCCAGGTGAGGTACAGTCCCTCCTCCCGTGTACACACCTGAGCCAGGTGAGGTACAGTCCCTCCTCCCGTGTACACACCTGAGCCAGGTGAGGTACAGTCCCTCCTCCCGTGTGTACACCTGAGCCAGGTGAGGTACAGTCCCTCCTCCTGTATACACGCCTGAGCCAGGTGAGGTACAGTCCCTCCTCCCGTGTACATGCCTGAGCCAGGTGAGGTACAGTCCCGCTTCCAGTGTACACGCCTGAGCCAGGTGAGTACAGTCCCTCCTCCCGTGTACACGCCTGAGCCAGGTGAGGTACAGTCCCTCCTCCCGTGTACATGCCTGAGCCAGGTGAGGTACAGTCTCGCTTCCAGTGCACACACCTGAGCCAGCTGAGTGCAGTCCCTCCCGTGTACACGCCTGAGCCAGGTGAGGTACAGTCCCGCTTCCCGTGTATATGCCTGAGCCAGGTGAGGTACAGTCCCGCCTCCCGTGTATTTGCCTGAGCCAGTTGAGTACAGTACCTCCCGTGTACACACCTGAGCCAGGTGAGTACAGTCTCTCCCGTGTACACGCCTGAGCCAGGTGAGTACAGTCTCTCCCGTGTACACGCCTGAGCCAGGTGAGTACAGTCTCTCCCGTGTACACGCCTGAGCCAGGTGAGTACAGTCTCTCCCGTGTACACGCCTGAGCCAGGTGAGTACAGTCTCTCCCGTGTACACGCCTGAGCCAGGTGAGTACTGTCTCTCCCGTGTACTCGCCTGAGCCAGGTGCGTACAGTCCCTCCCATGTACACGCCTGAGCCAGGTGAGTACAGTCTCTCCCGTGTACACGCCTGAGCCAGGTGAGTACAGTCTCTCCCGTGTACACGCCTGAGCCAGGTGAGTACTGTCTCTCCCGTGTACTCGCCTGAGCCAGGTGCGTACAGTCCCTCCCATGTACACGCCTGAGCCAGGTGAGTACAGTCCCTCCCTCGTACACGCATGAGCCAGGAGAGTACAGTCCCTCCTCCTGTGTACATGCCTGGGCCAGGTGAGTAGTCTCTTCCATGTACTCGCCTGAGTCAGGTGAGTACAGTCCCTACTCCCGTGTACATGCCTGAGCCAGGTGAGTACAGTCCCTCCTCCCGTGTACACGCCTGAGCCAGGTGAGGTACAGTCCCGCCTCCTGTGTACACGCCTGAGCCAGGTGAGTACAGTCTCTCCTGTGTACACGCCTGAGCCAGGTGAGTAGTCTCTCCCGTGTACTCACCTGAGCCAGGTGAGGTACAGTCCCTCCTCCCGTGTACATGCCTGAGCCAGGTGAGGTACAGTCCCGCTTCCAGTGTACACACCTGATCCAGGTGAGTACAGTCCCCCCTCCCGTGTACACGCCTGAGCCAGCTGAGTGCAGTCCCTCCCGTGTACACGCCTGAGCCAGGTGAGGTACAGTCCCTCCTCCCGTGTACATGCCTGAGCCAGGTGAGGTACAGTCTCGCTTCCAGTGCACACACCTGAGCCAGCTGAGTGCAGTCCCTCCCGTGTACACGCCTGAGCCAGGTGAGGTACAGTCCCGCTTCCCGTGTATATGCCTGAGCCAGGTGAGGTACAATCCCTCCTCCCGTGTACACGCCTGAGCCAGGTGAGTACAGTCCCTCCCGTGTACACACCTGAGCCAGGTGAGGTACAGTCCCGCCTCCCGTGTATTTGCCTGAGCCAGTTGAGTACAGTACCTCCCGTGTACACACCTGAGCCAGGTGAGTACAGTCTCTCCCGTGTACACACCTGAGCCAGGTGAGTACAGTCTCTCCCGTGTACACGCCTGAGCCAGGTGAGTACAGTCTCTCCCGTGTACACGCCTGAGCCAGGTGAGTACAGTCTCTCCCGTGTACACGCCTGATCCAGGTGAGTACAGTCCCCCCTCCCGTGTACACGCCTGAGCCAGCTGAGTGCAGTCCCTCCCGTGTACACGCCTGAGCCAGGTGAGGTACAGTCCCGCTTCCCGTGTATATGCCTGAGCCAGGTGAGTACAGTCCCTCTCGTGTACACACCTGAGCGAGGTGAGTACAGTCCCTCCTCCCGTGTACACACCTGAGCCAGGTGAGGTACAGTCCCTCCTCCCGTGTACACAGGTGAGGTATAGTCCCGCCTCCCGTGTACACGCCTGAGCCAGGTGAGTACAGTACCTCCCGTGTACACGCTTGAGCCAGGTGAGTACTGTCTCTCCCGTGTACACGCCTGAGCCAGGTGAGGTACAGCCCCTCCCGTGTACTCGCCTGAGCCAGGTGAGGTACAGCCCCTCCCGTGTACACGCCTGAACCAGGTGCGGTACAGTCCCGCCTCCCATGTACACGCCTGAGCCAGGTGAGGTACAGCCCCTCGCGTGTACACGCCTGAGCCAGGTGAGGTACAGCCCCTCCCGTGTACACGCCTGAGCCAGGTGAGGTACAGCCTCTCCTGTGTACACGCCTGAGCCAGGTGAGTACAGTCCCGCCTCCCGTGTACATGCCTGAGCCTAGTGAGTACAGTCCCTCCTCCCGTGTACACTCCTGAGCCAGGTGAAGTACAGTCCCTCCCTCGTACACGCCTAAGCCAGGTGAGTACAGTCCCTCCCGTGTACACGCCTGAGCCAGGTGAGTACAGTCTCTCCCGTGTACTAGCCTGAGCCAGGTGAGGTACAGTCCCTCTTCCTGTGTACACGCCTGAGCCAGGTGAGTACAGTCCCGCCTCCCGCGTACACGCCTGAGCCAGGTGAGTACAGTCTCTCCCGTGTACACGCCTGAGCCAGGTGAGTACAGTCTCTCCCGTGTACACGCCTGAGCCAGGTGAGCACAGTCCCTCCCTCGTACACGCATGAGCCAGGAGAGTACAGTCCCTCCTCCTGTGTACATGCCTGGGCCAGGTGAGTAGTCTCTTCCATGTACTCGCCTGAGTCAGGTGAGTACAGTCCCTCCTCCCGTGTACATGCCTGAGCCAGGTGAGTACAGTCCCTCCTCCCGTGTACACGCCTGAGCCAGGTGAGGTACAGTCCCGCCTCCTGTGTACACGCCTGAGCCAGGTGAGTACAGTCTCTCCCGTGTACACGCCTGAGTCAGGTGAGTAGTCTCTCCCGTGTACTCACCTGAGCCAGGTGAGGTACAGTCCCTCCTCCCGTGTACATGCCTGAGCCAGGTGAGGTACAGTCCCGCTTCCAGTGTACACACCTGATCCAGGTGAGTACAGTCCCCCCTCCCGTGTACACGCCTGAGCCAGCTGAGTGCAGTCCCTCCCGTGTACACGCCTGAGCCAGGTGAGGTACAGTCCCTCCTCCCGTGTACATGCCTGAGCCAGGTGAGGTACAGTCTCGCTTCCAGTGCACACACCTGAGCCAGCTGAGTGCAGTCCCTCCCGTGTACACGCCTGAGCCAGGTGAGGTACAGTCCCGCTTCCCGTGTATATGCCTGAGCCAGGTGAGGTACAGTCCCTCCTCCCTTGTACACGCCTGAGCCAGGTGAGTACAGTCCCTCCCGTGTACACACCTGAGCCAGGTGAGGTACAGTCCCGCCTCCCGTGTATTTGCCTGAGCCAGGTGAGTACAGTCTCTCCCGTGTACACACCTGAGCCAGGTGAGTACAGTCTCTCCCGTGTACACACCTGAGCCAGGTGAGTACAGTCTCTCCCGTGTACACGCCTGAGCCAGGTGAGTACAGTCTCTCCCGTGTACACGCCTGAGCCAGGTGAGTACAGTCTCTCCCGTGTACACGCCTGATCCAGGTGAGTACAGTCCCCCCTCCCGTGTACACGCCTGAGCCAGCTGAGTGCAGTCCCTCCCGTGTACACGCCTGAGCCAGGTGAGGTACAGTCCCGCTTCCCGTGTATACGCCTGAGCCAGGTGAGTACAGTCCCTCTCGTGTACACACCTGAGCGAGGTGAGTACAGTCCCTCCTCCCGTGTACACACCTGAGCCAGGTGAGGTACAGTCCCTCCTCCCGTGTACACAGGTGAGGTACAGTCCCGCCTCCCGTGTACACGCCTGAGCCAGGTGAGTACAGTACCTCCCGTGTACACGCTTGAGCCAGGTGAGTACTGTCTCTCCCGTGTACACGCCTGAGCCAGGTGAGGTACAGCCCCTCCCGTGTACTCGCCTGAGCCAGGTGAGGTACAGCCCCTCCCGTGTACACGCCTGAACCAGGTGCGGTACAGTCCCGCCTCCCATGTACACGCCTGAGCCAGGTGAGGTACAGCCCCTCGCGTGTACACGCCTGAGCCAGGTGAGGTACAGCCCCTCCCGTGTACACACCTGAGCCAGGTGAGGTACAGTCCCGCCTCCCGTGTATTTGCCTGAGCCAGTTGAGTACAGTACCTCCCGTGTACACACCTGAGCCAGGTGAGTACAGTCTCTCCCGTGTACACACCTGAGCCAGGTGAGTACAGTCTCTCCCGTGTACACGCCTGAGCCAGGTGAGTACAGTCTCTCCCGTGTACACGCCTGAGCCAGGTGAGTACAGTCTCTCCCGTGTACACGCCTGAGCCAGGTGAGTACAGTCTCTCCCGTGTACACGCCTGATCCAGGTGAGTACAGTCCCCCCTCCCGTGTACACGCCTGAGCCAGCTGAGTGCAGTCCCTCCCGTGTACACGCCTGAGCCAGGTGAGGTACAGTCCCGCTTCCCGTGTATATGCCTGAGCCAGGTGAGTACAGTCCCTCTCGTGTACACACCTGAGCGAGGTGAGTACAGTCCCTCCTCCCGTGTACACACCTGAGCCAGGTGAGGTACAGTCCCTCCTCCCGTGTACACAGGTGAGGTACAGTCCCGCCTCCCGTGTACACGCCTGAGCCAGGTGAGTACAGTACCTCCCGTGTACACGCTTGAGCCAGGTGAGTACTGTCTCTCCCGTGTACACGCCTGAGCCAGGTGAGGTACAGCCCCTCCCGTGTACTCGCCTGAGCCAGGTGAGGTACAGCCCCTCCCGTGTACACGCCTGAACCAGGTGCGGTACAGTCCCGCCTCCCATGTACACGCCTGAGCCAGGTGAGGTACAGCCCCTCGCGTGTACACGCCTGAGCCAGGTGAGGTACAGCCCCTCCCGTGTACACGCCTGAGCCAGGTGAGGTACAGCCTCTCCTGTGTACACGCCTGAGCCAGGTGAGTACAGTCTCTCCCGTGTACACGCCTGATCCAGGTGAGTACAGTCCCCCCTCCCGTGTACACGCCTGAGCCAGCTGAGTGCAGTCCCTCCCGTGTACACGCCTGAGCCAGGTGAGGTACAGTCCCGCTTCCCGTGTATACGCCTGAGCCAGGTGAGTACAGTCCCTCTCGTGTACACACCTGAGCGAGGTGAGTACAGTCCCTCCTCCCGTGTACACACCTGAGCCAGGTGAGGTACAGTCCCTCCTCCCGTGTACACAGGTGAGGTACAGTCCCGCCTCCCGTGTACACGCCTGAGCCAGGTGAGTACAGTACCTCCCGTGTACACGCTTGAGCCAGGTGAGTACTGTCTCTCCCGTGTACACGCCTGAGCCAGGTGAGGTACAGCCCCTCCCGTGTACTCGCCTGAGCCAGGTGAGGTACAGCCCCTCCCGTGTACACGCCTGAACCAGGTGCGGTACAGTCCCGCCTCCCATGTACACGCCTGAGCCAGGTGAGGTACAGCCCCTCGCGTGTACACGCCTGAGCCAGGTGAGGTACAGCCCCTCCCGTGTACACGCCTGAGCCAGGTGAGGTACAGCCTCTCCTGTGTACACGCCTGAGCCAGGTGAGTACAGTCCCGCCTCCCGTGTACATGCCTGAGCCTGGTGAGTACAGTCCCTCCTCCCGTGTACACTCCTGAGCCAGGTGAAGTACAGTCCCTCCCTCGTACACGCCTAAGCCAGGTGAGTACAGTCCCTCCCGTGTACACGCCTGAGCCAGGTGAGTACAGTCTCTCCCGTGTACTAGCCTGAGCCAGGTGAGGTACAGTCCCTCCTCCTGTGTACACGCCTGAGCCAGGTGAGTACAGTCCCTCCTCCCGTGTACACGCCTGAGCCAGGTGAGTACAGTCCCACCTCCCGCGTACACGCCTGAGCCAGGTGAGTACAGTCTCTCCCGTGTACACGCCTGAGCCAGGTGAGCACAGTCCCTCCCTCGTACACGCATGAGCCAGGAGAGTACAGTCCCTCCTCCCGTGTACACGCCTGAGCCCGGTGAGTACAGTCCCTCCTCCCGTGTACACGCCTGAGCCAGGTGAGGTACAGTCCCGCCTCCCGTGTACACGCCTGAGCCAGGTGAGTAGTCTCTCCCATTTACTCGCCTGAGCCAGGTTAGTAGTCTCTCCCGTGTACTCACCTGAGCCAGGTGAGTACAGTCCCTCCCGTGTACACGCCTGAGCCAGGTGAGGTACAGTCCCCCCTCCCGTGTACCCGCCTGAGCCTGGTGAGGTACAGTCCCGCTTCCCGTGTACACGCCTGAGCCTGGTGAGGTACAGTCCCTCCCGTGTACATGCCTGAGCCAGGTGAGTACAGTCCCTCCTCCCGTGTACACGCCTGAGCCAGTTGAGTACAGTCTCTCCCGTGTACACGCCTGAGCCAGGTGAGTACAGTCTCTCCCGTGTACACGCCTGAGCCAGGTGAGTACAGTCTCTCCTGTGTACACGCCTGAGCCAGGTGAGTACAGTCTCTCCCGTGTACACGCCTGAGCCAGGTGAGTACAGTCTCTCCCGTGTACACGCCTGAGCCAGGTGAGTACAGTCTCTCCCGTGTACACGCCTGAGCCAGGTGAGTACTGTCTCTCCCGTGTACTCGCCTGAGCCAGGTGTGTACAGTCCCTCCCATGTACACGCCTGAGCCAGGTGAGTACAGTCTCTCCCGTGTACACGCCTGAGCCAGGTGAGTACAGTCTCTCCCGTGTACACGCCTGAGCCAGGTGAGTACTGTCTCTCCCGTGTACTCGCCTGAGCCAGGTGCGTACAGTCCCTCCCATGTACACGCCTGAGCCAGGTGAGTACAGTCCCTCTTCCTGTGTACACGCCTGAGCCAGGTGAGTATAGTCCCTCCTCCCGTGTACACGCCTGAGCCAGGTGAGTACAGTCCCGCCTCCCGCGTACACGCCTGAGCCAGGTGAGTACAGTCTCTCCCGTGTACACGCCTGAGCCAGGTGAGTACAGTCTCTCCCGTGTACACGCCTGAGCCAGGTGAGCACAGTCCCTCCCTCGTACACGCATGAGCCAGGAGAGTACAGTCCCTCCTCCCGTGTACACGCCTGAGCCCGGTGAGTACAGTCCCTCCTCCCGTGTACACGCCTGAGCCAGGTGAGGTACAGTCCCGCCTCCCGTGTACACGCCTGAGCCAGGTGAGTAGTCTCTCCCATTTACTCGCCTGAGCCAGGTGAGTAGTCTCTCCCGTGTACTCACCTGAGCCAGGTGAGTACAGTCCCTCCCGTGTACACGCCTGAGCCAGGTGAGGTACAGTCCCCCCTCCCGTGTACACGCCTGAGCCAGGTGAGTACAGTCTCTCCCGTGTACACGCCTGAGCCAGGTGAGTACTGTCTCTCCCGTGTACTCGCCTGAGCCAGATGCTTACAGTCCCTCCCATGTACACGCCTGAGCCAGGTGAGTACAGTCCCTCCCTCGTACACGCATGAGCCAGGAGAGTACAGTCCCTCCTCCTGTGTACATGCCTGGGCCAGGTGAGTAGTCTCTTCCATGTACTCGCCTGAGTCAGGTGAGTACAGTCCCTCCTCCCGTGTACATGCCTGAGCCAGGTGAGTACAGTCCCTCCTCCCGTGTACACGCCTGAGCCAGGTGAGGTACAGTCCCGCCTCCTGTGTACACGCCTGAGCCAGGTGAGTACAGTCTCTCCCGTGTACACGCCTGAGTCAGGTGAGTAGTCTCTCCCGTGTACTCACCTGAGCCAGGTGAGGTACAGTCCCTCCTCCCGTGTACATGCCTGAGCCAGGTGAGGTACAGTCCCGCTTCCAGTGTACACACCTGATCCAGGTGAGTACAGTCCCCCCTCCCGTGTACACGCCTGAGCCAGCTGAGTGCAGTCCCTCCCGTGTACACGCCTGAGCCAGGTGAGGTACAGTCCCTCCTCCCGTGTACATGCCTGAGCCAGGTGAGGTACAGTCTCGCTTCCAGTGCACACACCTGAGCCAGCTGAGTGCAGTCCCTCCCGTGTACACGCCTGAGCCAGGTGAGGTACAGTCCCGCTTCCCGTGTATATGCCTGAGCCAGGTGAGGTACAGTCCCTCCTCCCTTGTACACGCCTGAGCCAGGTGAGTACAGTCCCTCCCGTGTACACACCTGAGCCAGGTGAGGTACAGTCCCGCCTCCCGTGTATTTGCCTGAGCCAGGTGAGTACAGTCTCTCCCGTGTACACACCTGAGCCAGGTGAGTACAGTCTCTCCCGTGTACACACCTGAGCCAGGTGAGTACAGTCTCTCCCGTGTACACGCCTGAGCCAGGTGAGTACAGTCTCTCCCGTGTACACGCCTGAGCCAGGTGAGTACAGTCTCTCCCGTGTACACGCCTGATCCAGGTGAGTACAGTCCCCCCTCCCGTGTACACGCCTGAGCCAGCTGAGTGCAGTCCCTCCCGTGTACACGCCTGAGCCAGGTGAGGTACAGTCCCGCTTCCCGTGTATACGCCTGAGCCAGGTGAGTACAGTCCCTCTCGTGTACACACCTGAGCGAGGTGAGTACAGTCCCTCCTCCCGTGTACACACCTGAGCCAGGTGAGGTACAGTCCCTCCTCCCGTGTACACAGGTGAGGTACAGTCCCGCCTCCCGTGTACACGCCTGAGCCAGGTGAGTACAGTACCTCCCGTGTACACGCTTGAGCCAGGTGAGTACTGTCTCTCCCGTGTACACGCCTGAGCCAGGTGAGGTACAGCCCCTCCCGTGTACTCGCCTGAGCCAGGTGAGGTACAGCCCCTCCCGTGTACACGCCTGAACCAGGTGCGGTACAGTCCCGCCTCCCATGTACACGCCTGAGCCAGGTGAGGTACAGCCCCTCGCGTGTACACGCCTGAGCCAGGTGAGGTACAGCCCCTCCCGTGTACACGCCTGAGCCAGGTGAGGTACAGCCTCTCCTGTGTACACGCCTGAGCCAGGTGAGTACAGTCCCGCCTCCCGTGTACATGCCTGAGCCTGGTGAGTACAGTCCCTCCTCCCGTGTACACTCCTGAGCCAGGTGAAGTACAGTCCCTCCCTCGTACACGCCTAAGCCAGGTGAGTACAGTCCCTCCCGTGTACACGCCTGAGCCAGGTGAGTACAGTCTCTCCCGTGTACTAGCCTGAGCCAGGTGAGGTACAGTCCCTCCTCCTGTGTACACGCCTGAGCCAGGTGAGTACAGTCCCTCCTCCCGTGTACACGCCTGAGCCAGGTGAGTACAGTCCCGCCTCCCGCGTACACGCCTGAGCCAGGTGAGTACAGTCTCTCCCGTGTACACGCCTGAGCCAGGTGAGCACAGTCCCTCCCTCGTACACGCATGAGCCAGGAGAGTACAGTCCCTCCTCCCGTGTACACGCCTGAGCCCGGTGAGTACAGTCCCTCCTCCCGTGTACACGCCTGAGCCAGGTGAGGTACAGTCCCGCCTCCCGTGTACACGCCTGAGCCAGGTGAGTAGTCTCTCCCATTTACTCGCCTGAGCCAGGTGAGTAGTCTCTCCCGTGTACTCACCTGAGCCAGGTGAGTACAGTCCCTCCCGTGTACACGCCTGAGCCAGGTGAGGTACAGTCCCCCCTCCCGTGTACCCGCCTGAGCCTGGTGAGGTACAGTCCCGCTTCCCGTGTACACGCCTGAGCCTGGTGAGGTACAGTCCCTCCCGTGTACACGCCTGAGCCTGGTGAGGTACAGTCCCCCCTCCCGTGTACACGCCTGAGCCTGGTGAGTACAGTCGCTCCTCCCGTGTACACGCCTGATCCAGGTGAGTACAGTCCCCCCCGCCCGTGTACACGCCTGAGCCAGCTGAGTGCAGTCCCTCCTGTGTACACGCCTGAGCCAGGTGAAGTACAGCCCCTCCCGTGTACACGCCTGAGCCAGGTGAGGTACAGTCCCCCCTCCCGTGTACCCGCCTGAGCCGGGTGAGGTACAGTCCCGCTTCCCGTGTACACGCCTGAGCCTGGTGAGGTTCAGTCCCTCCCGTGTACACGCCTGAGCCTGGTGAGGTACAGTCCCCCCTCCCGTGTACACGCCTGAGCCTGGTGAGTACAGTCGCTCCTCCCGTGTACACGCCTGATCCAGGTGAGTACAGTCCCCCCCGCCCGTGTACACGCCTGAGCCAGCTGAGTGCAGTCCCTCCTGTGTACACGCCTGAGCCAGGTGAAGTACAGCCCCTCCCGTGTACACGCCTGAGCCAGGTGAGGTACAGCCCCTCCATGTACACGCCTGAGCCAGGTGAGGTACAGTCCCTCCTCCCGTGTACACGCCTGAGCCAGGTGAGGTACAGCCCCTCCCGTGTACACGCCTGAGCCAGGTGAGTACAGTCCCGCCTCCCGTGTACTCGCCTGAGCCAGGTGAGTACAGTCTTTCCCGTGTACACGCCTGAGCCAGGTGAGTACAGTCTCTCCCGTGTACACGCCTGAGCCAGGTGAGTACAGTCCCTCCTCCCGTGTACACGCCTGAGCAAGGTGAGGTGCAGTCCCGCCTCCCGTATACACGCCTGAGTCAGGTGAGGTACAGTCCCTCCTGCCATGTACACGCCTGAGCCAGGTGAGTACAGTCCCTCTTCCCGTGTACATGCCTGAGCCAGGTGAGTACAGTCCCTCCTCCCGTGTACATGCCTAAGCCAGGTGAGGTACAGTCCCTCCTCCCGTGTACACGCCTGAGCCAGGTGAGTACAGTCCGTCCCTCCCGTATACACGCCTGAGCCAGGTGAGGTACAGTCCCGCTTCCAGTGTACACGCCTGAGCCAGGTGAGTACAGTCCCTCCTCCCGTGTACACGCCTGAGCCAGGTGAGTACAGTCCCTCCTCCCGTGTACACGCCTGAGCCAGGTGAGTACAGTCCCTCCTCTCGTATACACGCCTGAGCCAGGTGAGGTACAGTCCCTCCTCCCGTGTACACGCCTGAGCCAGGTGAGGTACAGTTCCTCCTCCCGTGTACACGCCTGAGCCAGGTGAGTACAGTCCCTCCCGTGTACATGCCTGAGCCAGGTGAGTACAGTCCCTCCTCCCGTGTACATGCCTGAGCCAGGTGAGGTACAGTCCCGCCTCCCATGTACACGCCTGAGCCAGGTGAGTACTGTCTCTCCCGTGTACACGCCTGAGCCAGGTGAGGTACAGGCCCTCCTCCCGTGTACACGCCTGAGCCAGGTGAGGTACAGCCCCTCCCGTGTACACGCCTGAGCCAGGTGAGTTACAGTCCCTCCTCCCGTGTACACGCCTGAGCCAGGTGAGGTACAGTCCCTCCTCCCGTGTACACACCTGAGCCAGGTGAGGTACAGTCCCGCCTCCCGTGTACACGCCTGAGCCAGGTGAGTACTGTCTCTCCCGTGTACACGCCTGAGCCAGGTGAGGTACAGGCCCTCCTGTGTACACGCCTGAGCCAGGTGAGGTACAGTCCCGCCTCCCGTATACACGCCTGAGCCAGGTGAGGTACAGTCCCGCCTCCCGTATACACGCCTGAGCCAGGTGAGGTAGTCACCCCTCGTACACGCCTGAGCCAGGTGAGTTAGTCACCCCTCGTACACACCTGAGCCAGGTGAGGTAGTCACCCCTCGTACACGCCTGAGCCAGGTGAGGTACAGTCCCTCCCTCGTACACGCCTGAGCCATTTGAGGTACAGTCCGTCCCGTTATCACTCTGGGGCTCCCCACACCATGTCGCACACGCTCCTACAAGACGACCTTTAATATAACTGAGATTGTCCCCCTCCATCACTAATTAGGACACGTGTTGTTTGCATTTAACCTCTGAAGTTTGAAGTAGCAGGGGGCACTGGACAGTGATCCTGCCGGAGCAGGATTCCTGCCTAATTTCCCCCCCTCAATTCAGGGAGGCTGTGGCCAATCATAGCCCCAGGTGTTGCTATGTCTAGGGTAGCTAACTAACTGTGGGTGGGGCCTGGAGCCTTCCTTGAAGGCCAGGGTACTGGTGAGCAAATCTTTGCTCATCACTGGGGAAAATGAGAGCACTTTCTCTTCACGATGATTGCAGAGGAGCCACAGTTAACAGTTGTGGTTTGTAGTTGAGGCCTGCTAGAGTGGGTCATTGCCTGATGGATGGGTTGCTGTTTTAATTTGTCAGGGTGCTGATGGCGTTGAGTATCTTGTCATCCCTGTCGACGTGGCAACACTGAGCGACTTCCTCGAAATGGAAGAAAAGGAGACCTAGATTGAAGGGGGAGATCCTACGGAGTAGATGACCACGGCTGCAGAACTCCAGGAATGAGGAAATCCCGGACTCCAATCACCCGAACGCCTTCAGTGCCTCGTGTTTGATGTGAATGATCAGAATGGAAATGCCACACAGCCTTGCAGTCCCGTGACCTTTGCCTGTGGCCCCTGGTTACCCTCCCACTTGTATGCAAGTTCCTGGAGTGTGAGACCCTCTATTTAGAGGGTTGTGGGGGTGGGGGGGGGGTGGTGTCTGAGCACTGTCACTGTCTCCTCGGCAGACAGGTCATTTTTTGCGGGGTGATTCTTTGGGTGGTCTGTTTCGACCAGTCGGGTGAGATGCTCACAGTGGTGTACTGCCAATGTCATGCTCTTTCTCTGTACTTTAAAACCCAACTCGTTTGTTTGCCTCCTTCACACTGTTGATGATGCTGCTGCTGTTGTCAAAGTTTTGTAAAAATTTCTATTAAAGGTGTTTTTCTTACTGACACCAACTGTAGTTTGTGCGGAGTATTGAAGCCGGGACTCATCACACCGCCTCCTCCCTCCCGTCACACACACCCCGACACAACGCCAAGTGTGTGGGCAATGTATCAGACCCACCTCCTGCTCCCCTGACCCTGTGCCCACTAAACTGCTGACGACCCCACTGCTCGCTGATACTGTAAACCCTCTCCACAAATACTCTTCCCCCTCCCATTGAAAACTGTAGTCATCACGTCCCTGCTCAAAAATCCCACCCTTGCCCCCTCCGTCCTCGCCAACTTTCTTCTCTCAAGTATTTGAACGTGTTGTCACCTCCCAAATCCGTGCCCATCTTTCCCACAACTGCATGCTTGAATCCCTCCAATCAGGTTTCTGCCCCTGCCACAGCATTATAACAGCTCTTATCAAAGTCAGTCATGAATGACATACGATGTGACTGGTAAACTATCCCTCCTCAACATTCTCAAGCTGACTGCGGCCTTTGACACGGTTGACCACACCATCCTCCTCCAACGCCTCTCCACAGCTGGGTGGGACTGCACTCGCCTGGTTCCATTCTTAGCTGTCCAGTCGTAGGCAGAGAATCACCTCCAATGGCTTCTCTTCCCGCTCCTGCACTATTACCTCTGAAGTTCCCCAAAGGTTTTATCCTTGGCCCCCTCCTATTTCTCATCTACATGCTGCCCCTCGGCGACATCATCCAAAAACACAATGGCAGGTTCCACATGTACGCTGACGACACCCAGCTCTACCTCACCATCACCTCTCTCGGCCCCTCCACGGTCTCTAAATTGTCAGACTGCCTGTCCAACATCCAGCCCTGGATGAGCAGAAATTTCCTCCAATTAAATATTGGGAAGACTGAAGCCATTGTTTTCATTCCCCGCCACAAATTCTGTTCCCTAGCCACCGACTCCATCCCGCTCCCTGGCTGAGGCTGAACCAGACTGTTCGCAACCTCGGCATCCTACTTGACCCTGAGCTGAGCTTCTGACCCCATATTCTCTCCATCACCAAGGCTGCTTACTTCCACCTCCATAATATCGCCCGTCTCCGCCCATGGCGCAGTTCATCTGCTGCTGAAACCTTCATCCATGCTTTTGTTACCTCCAGACTCGACTATTCAAATGCTCTCCTGGCTTGCCTGCCATCCTCCACCCCCCCATAAACTTGAACTCAACCTCTGCTTTCCTAACTCGCACCAATTCCCATTCACCCATTGCCCCTGTGCTCGCTGACCTACATTGGCTCCTGGTCTGTCAACGCCTCAAATTTAAAATGCAAACGCTTGTGTTGAAATCCCTCTGGCCTCACCCTTCCCGATCACTGTAACCGCCTCCAGCCCTACAACTCTCCGAAATCTCTGTATTCTGGCCTCTTGAGCATCCCTAATTTCCATCGCTCCATCATTGGTGGCCGTGCCTTCAGCTGCCTAGGCCCAAAGCTCTGGAATTCCCTCCCTAAACCTCTCCGTCTCTCTATCCTCCTTTTAGACACTTCTTAAAACCTACCTCTTTGGCCAAGCTTTTGGTCACCTGTCCTAATGTCTTCTTATGTGGCTCGGTGTTAATTTTTGTTTGATAACACTCCTGTGAAGCGCTGTGGGATGTTTTACTACATTAAAGGCACTATATAAATGAAGGTTGCAGCAGCACCAGTAATGAACTGAGTGAATATGGAGCATAACACGAAGGCAAGCTGTGTTGGGATGGGGTCGCAAAGAGCAGTACAGCCACTTGAGGGCAGTCTGTCACCAGGTGGACTGGCACACACAGCCTGTGTCATTAAATAATACCAGTAAACTAATAATAGCATTCTATACCTCGTCAAATTGCAAATTCAGAACAAAATCACATTCTTGATGGATGAACTGATTGGATGCACTGTGAGCACAACATGCTGTCGCAGCTCTGGAAATGTCACTATGTACCTGGGTCACACATGCATCACATTCACATCAACGTCCATTACCCTGTCCGTCCTGGTGGGTCTCCCCTGAAAGGCTGCTGTACTCAGAAGGCTGTCTGCAGAAAATGGAGCCCAATTTGCAGGAACTTCACTGACTTGCACTCCAGCTCCAAACAAGGTTTGGTGTACTGAGCCCCAGACAAAGGTGTGGAAAGTGTGTTTGGGGCGTCAGTACTGAACTTTTCACTTTTTATTTTAACCTCAATTTTTTTCATTTTAGCTTTTACATAACTTGGAGCTGTTTAAACTTGTTTATTAGGTGCCAGTACTCGATTGATCGATTGGTTAATAAATGGTGCGATTAATTGTTCTGACTTTTTGTGTATGTAAGACAGTATAAAATTTAGCTGACTAGCGAGAGATTATCCTTGAGCTATGAGAGACGAGTGCAGTGCAAAAGATCAGGAGAGTGTGGCATTTAGCATCAGTAATGGTTCAGTCTTAAAGGAAGCTCCTTGTGGTAGTCAATTAAGATGATATTTGCGGCATTAAGCTACTAAGTTTTTTTTAATTTGCTTTCTAAAGAAAACCGTTTAGTTTAGTACGGGGAGATGGATAGCTAAAGCCTGTGATGTGTGGTACAGTACCTATCTGGTGCGGTGGAGGGGCTCCCTGATGTGTGGGAGGGTCTGCCTGGTGTGGGAGGGCTTCAGGTGTTGAGGTTTGAGCAACTCTGTCACATTCAGGAAGCTGAAGGTTCCTGGAATGCACATTCCCAGGAGGCAGGGCAGGGATCCTGAGAGTGTTGAACCGACAGTCATTCAGTACTGAACAGCTGTGACAAACTCCTACAACTTGTAGGAGGAAAACCGCAGCAAAGAACAGCCCCCCGGAGCCAATGGCTGCCAAGGAAGGGGGAAGCACAGCGATGTGGCAGCTATAAGGGATCCCATTGTCGGGCGTAGGTAGGTGCTTTTGAAGAGGGTATAGTAGTTCCTCTCCAACCACTTCCTGTTATTCCTCACCACTCCAACCCCACATCCTTCTGCATTCATCTATGGTCATCGACCGGAAACGTTAACTCTGTTTCTCTCTCCACAGATGCTGCCTGACCTGCTGAGTATTTCCAGCATTTTGGTTTTATTTCAGATTTGCAGCATCCACAGTATGTTGCTTTTGTAACCTCATTATTAATATGTATGCTTGGTTATATACCTGAGCCAGGTATTCATGAACCAATAACTAACTGTCAATCATCCAATCAAATATAGCAGGCGATTAGTTACTGTGGTGCTAATTCAGCCAATCAGTAATGCTAACTGGAGCATGTCGGTCCCAGGGAGGATTTGTTCAATGAGTGAGGTGATAGGAATTACAATGATAATCTAATCACAGCCTCTCACTGTGCACTTTGTGCTGTAGCATATATTAAAGAGGAGATAACATTCTGCTTCTGACAGCCTTCTGGAGTTAATTTATTGGTGTACTGTCTTTCAAGTGATGAAACCAGTCAAGGTTAAATCGATGTTCCCTGTGACAGCTGACTGACTCATGTTTCCCCAGTGTCCGGTTATAGAAAGTGGCCAGCTGCATTTTAATAACACTTTCCAGGCTCAAACCTCCTGGACTGACGCACGCAGCTGCTGATCTGTTTACACCGGATAGTTTCAGCTGTAAGGTGGAAGATGGTGAGTGTGACGTGAACTGTTTGTCTACAGCCTATGGGCTGTATAAATATCACCAGCCCTTGGACCACAGAATCACAGGGGTTTACGGAACATTCGGCACATAGTGTCCAGACCGGCTCTTTGCTGAAACAATCCAAAACTAATCCCTCTGTCCTGCTCTCTCCCCATAACCCGGTATCCTCCTCCTCTTCAAATATTTATCCAATTTCCATTTAAATATGCAATAGTCTCTGCCCCAACCGCTCCCTGGGGCAAAGCAGTCCATGCTCCAAAAACCCTCTGTGAATAAATTTTCCCTAACCTCTCTCCTCACTCTCAGTGACAATATTTAATTGGTGACCCTTCGTCACTGACTCCCCAACCAGAGGAAATTGTCTTTCCTATTCACTCTAACTAAACCCTCTATAATTATAAAAAACCTTGCTTAAATCTCCTCCAGCGGAAATAGCCCCAGTATCTCCAGTCACATAGAGTCTACAGCACAGAAACAGGTTATTTAACCCAACTGGTCAGTGTTTATGAACCGGTGTTTATGCTCCACATGAGCCTCCTCCCACCCCTTTTCATCTAACCCTATCAGCATAACCCAGGGAGTGGTTGGGGCAGAGACCATTGCATATTTAAATAGAATAACCTATTCCTTTCTCCCTCGTGTTTATGTAGCTTCCCCTTAAATGCATCTATGCTATGTGCCTCAACTTATGAGTCCCTCCTCATAACTATAGTTTCCCAACCCTGGCATCACCCTGGTCAATCTGCACTGTACACTCTCTATGGTTTGATGTCCTTTCTACAATGGGGCACCAAAAACTGCACACAGTCCTCTAACTGTGACTTAACCAGTGTTTTGTATAAATTGATAATTGTGAGAAAAGTAAGTTTTGCAGGCTTTTCAGTAGAATAAATAGACCTTTTAGATTCAATGTTGTTACAGTCAGTAATTGTCCTTGTACACCTATGTCAGGAGACATTTTGTCGACTGTGCTTATCTTGTGTTATGGGATCATAGCATAGGAACCATTGGTTGACTGTGTCTGTCTGTCTTGGGATGTGCGGGATTGGTTAGGTGGCTGCTTGGCTTGGGGAAACACTAAAATCCACTGAGATACAGGCACAAAAACAGGCTCAAATTCCCATAATATGAGTAATTTAATGTATTTAAGGAAGATGTAAAGCCTAGTTTAGTTAGAACGTTCTTGGAGTGAGACTGGATGCGCTCACGTGTTCCCACAAGGCTATTTTGAGTCTGATCGCCTTGTAAACGTTGGCAAGTTGTATCTCTCGTATTTTACTATTCTATAAGTATAATTTTTTAACTATTTACTACTTGTATTGTAGCTTCTTTTATAACTAATAAAACATATACTTTGTATATGGCTCCCTCTAGTCTTTGAGTATCAAAGATCGAATCTAATATAAATTACTCACAATCATTACTTCTTCACTCTTACAAAACCCTGTTGTCTTTTTAATGGGTGTATCTCCCGCCACTCGCACATTAAGAGAATTATGTATTTGAAACCCCAAGATCTCTCTGATCACCCACACCCTTCAGTGTACACTCCCATTCCTCGTTTTTCTTCCCAAAATGCATCACCTCTCACTTCTCCACATTAAACTGCATCTGCCCCCCTGTCTGCCCATTCTGCTCACCTGTCTGTCTCCCAAAGTCTTTCATGGTTCTCCTCACTGTTTACCAAACCAAGTTTTGTGTTGGCAGCAAATTGTAAGATTATGTTCCCTAAACCCAATTTGAAGTCATCGATTTATACAGAGAATAAAAGTGGAGCCAGCACTACCCGGTGGGGGACACCAATACAACCCTGCTCCAATCCGAGTGAGGAGCAGTACCGGGATCCCGCACCTACCGGGGAAAAGTACCGGGATCCTGCTCTGACTGGGGAACGGTACCGGGAACCCGTGGGATGAGGTGTGAATGGGGAGTCGATATTTTCTATGTTCAGATATCGTGTCGATGTCGATACTTGGAGCCGATATTTACTCAATGATCTGCCGATCCTCCACCCGCGCGCCCCCGCCTGCCTCTGATGCGCGCCCCGGGCTAGCGGGCACGCGCGCTCCCAGGTCCAGTTTTCCCGAAGCGCCAGGCCGCCGCCGATCAGGTCCGGGTCCCTGAGCCACCACCGCCGGTTCTCCTCCGCTTGAGCGGCTGTTGAGCCGGACAGATTGAGGCCGGACTGCCGGCGACCCCGGAACCGCGCCGCGCTCAAACGGAAGTGCGGGAGGTATTGCCTGGTGGGACCAGCTCGGAGTTCCGCTAGCGGCCTGTCGCGGCGGCCGGAGCCTGGAGACAGGAGCTGGGAGCCGGGTCGGGCAGGGCAGCAGTGCAGCCGCCACAGACTGGAGGCAGGCCGAGGGGCGCCGGGCTGAGCCGGGAATGGTGCGTGAGCGCTCGGTGCTGTCAGCGGCAGAGAGAGGCCGAGGTAAGGAGGGAAGGACCTTCCACAGGATTACAGCCTCAGGACGTCTCAAAGCGCTTTACAGCCAATGAAGTACTTTTGAAGTGTAGTCACTGTTGTAATGTAGGAAACACGGCAGCCAATTTGCGCACAGCAAGGTCCCACAAACAGCAATGTGATAATGACCAGATCATCTGTTTTAGTGATGTTGATTGAGGGATAAATATTGGCCAGGACACTGGGGATAACTCCCCTGCTCTTCTTCAAAATAGTGCCATGGGATCTTTTACATCCACCTGAGAAAGCAGACGCGGCCTCAGTTTAACATCTCATCCGAAAGACGACACCTCCGACAGTGCAGCACTCCCTCAGTACTGCACTGGGAGTGTCAGCCGAGATTATGGGCTCACATCTCTGGAGTGGGACTTGAACCTATGACTTTTTGAGTAGATTTATACATATAAAAGAAGGAAAAGGACACATTGTGGGGGTAGTGTCTATATGTTTCATGCACTCAAACAATTGGGGACAGAGGGACACTGAGTCCCTCTGAGTGTAACGTGTCTTTTGCTATATTGTGTATGGGGTGAATAAATACACATACTCCCAACCAATGTTCCCTTTAAATGGCTGCACAGCACTCCAGGGAACCTGTGCAGCCAGCTTGCTGGCTTTTCAATGAAAAAGCCGCGCATGTGCAGTACTTTGAATGGGCCGCGCAGAGCCTTAAAGGGGGCCGCGTGGCGCCAAAAACAATTAGGGGGAGCATTGCTCCCAACAACAACTTGTATTTATATAGCACCTTTAATGCAGAAACACGTCCCAATGAGAAAGAAAGACTTACATTTATATAGTGCCTTTCACGACCACCGGACATCTCAAAGTGCTTTACAGCCAATTAAGTACTTTTGGAGTGTAGTCACTGTTGTAATGTGGGAAACGCGGCAGCCAATTTGAGCACAGCAAGCTCCCACAAACAGCAATGTGATAATAACCAGATAATCTGTTTTTGTTATGTTGATTGAGAGATAAATATTGACCAGGACACTCTCTGAACTTCACAGAGGTGTAATAAAAAAGGAAGCCAAGCCAACTGGAGATATTTGAGAAAAAAGCTTAGTCAGAGGTGAGTTTTAAGGAGCATCTTTGAGGAAGAGTGAGAGGCAGAGATGATTATGGAGAGAATTCCAGAGCATCGGGCCCAGATGGCACAAGGCACTACAGTAATTTGCATTAGAGTAATGCAGTTTGCTGTGCGTTAATACTCTGCTAAATGCAGTGACAATATTGTTAGTGATTTGGTGTTCATTTTCATTGTGGTCATGTGTCCGACAAGTTCCGTCAGTGACGTGGTTTGGAGTACTAGAAGCACCGTCAATACTGATGCTGAGAACTACAAGTTCCGTCACTGCTGTGGTGTTAGTATTACAAGCTACTCAGTGCTGTGGGTTTAATACTACAAGCACCTCTGTGCTGTGGGTTTAATACTACAAGCTCCTCAGTGCTGTGGGTTTAATACTAAAAGCACCGTCCGTGCTGTGGGTTTAATACTACAAGCTCCTCACTGCTGTGGGTTTAATACTACAAGCACCGTCAGTGCTGTGGGTTTAATACTACAAGCTCCTCAGTGCTGTGGGTTTAATACTACAGGCACCGTCAGTGCTGTTGGTTTAATACTACAAGCACCGTCAGTGCTGTGGGTTTAATTCTACAAGAACCGTCAGTGCTGTGGGTTTAATACTACAGGCACCATCAGTGCTGTGGGATTAATACTACAAGCACCGTCAGTGCTGTGGGTTTAATACTACAAGCACCCTCAGTGCTGTGGGTTTAATACTGCAAGCACTGTCAGTGCCGTGGGTTTAATACTATTAGCTCCGTCAGCACTGTGGGTTTAATACTACAAGCACGGTCAGTGCTGTGGGTTTAATACTACAGGCACCATCAGTGCTGTGGGATTAATACTACAAGCACCGTCAGTGCTGTGGGTTTAATACTACAAGCTCCTCAGTGCTGTGGGTTTAATACTACAGGCACCGTCAGTGCTGTTGGTTTAATACTACAAGCACCGTCAGTGCTGTGGGTTTAATTCTACAAGAACCGTCAGTGCTGTGGGTTTAATACTACAGGCACCATCAGTGCTGTGGGATTAATACTACAAGCACCGTCAGTGCTGTGGGTTTAATACTACAAGCACCCTCAGTGCTGTGGGTTTAATACTGCAAGCACTGTCAGTGCCGTGGGTTTAATACTATTAGCTCCGTCAGCACTGTGGGTTTAATACTACAAGCACGGTCAGTGCTGTGGGTTTAATACTACAGGCACCATCAGTGCTGTGGGATTAATACTACAAGCACCGTCAGTGCTGTGGGTTTAATACTACAAGCACCCTCAGTGCTGTGGGTTTAATACTGCAAGCACTGTCAGTGCCGTGGGTTTAATACTATTAGCTCCGTCAGCACTGTGGGTTTAATACTACAAGCACGGTCAGTGCTGTGGGTTTAATACTACAGGTTCCTCAGTGCTGTGGGTTTAAAACTACAAACACCGTCAGTACTGTGGGTTTAATACTAAAAGCTCCTCCGTGCTGTGGGTTTAATACTACAGGCGCCGTCAATGCTGTGGGTTTAATACGAAAAGCTCCTCAGTGCTGTGTGTTTAATACTACAAGCACTTCAGTCCCGGGGGTGTTAATACTACAAGCACCGTCAGTGCTGTGGGTTTAATACTACAAGCAACGTCAGTGCTGTGGGTTTAATACTACAAGAATCGTCAGTGCTGTGGGTTTAATACTACAGGCATCGTCAGTGCTGTGGGTTTAATACTACAAGCTCCGTCAGTGCTGTGGGTTTAATACTACAAGCTCCTCAGTGCTGTGGGTTTAATACTACAAGCTCCTCGGTGCTGTGGGTATAATACTGCAAGCACCGTCCGTGCTGTGGGTTTAATACTACAAGCACCGTCAGTGCTGTGGGTTTAATACTACAAGCACCGTCAGTGCTGTGGGTTTAATACTACAAGCTCCTCAGTGCTGTGGGTTTAATACTACAAGCTCCTCGGTGCTGTGGGTTTAATACTACAAGCTCCGTCAGTGCTGTGTGTTTAATACTACAAGCTCCCTTACTGCTGTGGGTTTAATACTACAAGCTCCTCAGTGCTGTGGGTTTAATACTACAAGCTTCTCAGTGCTGTGGGTTTAATACTACAAGCTCCTCTGCTGTGGGTTTAATACTACAGGCACCGTCAGTGCTGTGGGTTTAATAATACAGGCTCCTCAGTGCTGTGGGTTTAATACTACAAGCACCGTCAGTGCTGTGGGTTTAATACTACAAGTACCTCAGTGCTGTGGGTTTAATACTACAGGCGCCGTCAGTGTGGTGGGTTTAATACTAGAAGCACCTCAGTCCCGGGGGGGTTAATACTACAAGCTCTTCAGTGCTATGGGTTTAATACTACAAGCTCCTCATGTTGTGGGTTTAATACTGCAAGCACCGTCAGTGCTGTGGGTTTAAAACTATTAGCTCCGTCAGCACTGTGGGTTTAATACTACAAGCACGGTCAGTGCTGTGCGTTTAATACTACAAGCACCGTCAGTACTGTGGGTTTAATACTGGAAGCTCGTCAGTGCTGTGGGTTTAATACTACAAGCACTGTCAGTGCTGTGGGTTTAATACTACAAGCTCCTCAGTGCTGTGGGTTTAATACTACAAGCACTGTCAGTGCTGTGGGTTTAATACTACAAACTCAGTGCAGTGGGTTTGATACTACAAGCTCCTCAGTGCTGTGGGTTTAATACTACGAGCACCGTCAGTGCTGTGGGTTTAATACTACAAGCTCCTCAGCGCTGTGGGTTTAATACTACAAGCATCGTCAGTGCTGTGGGTTTAATACTACAAGCTCCTCAGCGCTGTGGGTTTAATACTACAAGCTCCGTCAGTGCTGTGGGTTTAATACTACAAGCTCCTCAGTGCTGTGGGTTTAATACTACAAGCTCCGTCAGTGCTGTGGGTTTAATACTACAAGCTCCTCAGTGCTGTGGGTTTAATACTACAGGCTCCGTCAGTGCTGTGGGTTTAATACTACAGGCACCATCAGTGCTGTGGGATTAATACTACAAGCACCGTCAGTGCTGTGGGTTTAATACTACAAGCACCCTCAGTGCTGTGGGTTTAATACTGCAAGCACTGTCAGTGCCGTGGGTTTAATACTATTAGCGCCGTCAGCACTGTGGGTTTAATACTACAAGCACGGTCAGTGCTGTGGGTTTAATACTACAGGTTCCTCAGTGCTGTGGGTTTAAAACTACAAACACCGTCAGTACTGTGGGTTTAATACTACAAGCTCCTCAGTGCTGTGGGTTTAATACTACAAGCTCCGTCAGTGCTGTGGGTTTAATACTACAATCTCAGTGCAGTGGGTTTAATACTACAAGCACCGTCAGTGCTGTGGGTTTAATACTACAAGCACCGTCAGTGCTGTGGGTTTAATACTACAAGCACCGTCAGTGCTGTGGGTTTAATACTACAAGCACCTCAGTGCTGTGGGTTTAATACTACAGGCTCCTCAGTGCTGTGGGTTTAATACTACAAGCTCCGTCAGTGCTGTGGGTTTAATACTACAAGCACCATCAGTGCAGTGGGTTTAATACTACAGGCTCCTCAGTGCTGCGGGTTGAATACTACAAGCTCCTCAGTGCTGTGGGTTTAATACTACAAGCACCGTCAGTGCTGTGGGTTTAATACTACAGGCTCCTCAGTGCAGTGGGTTTAATACTGCAAGCTCCGTCAGTGCTGTGGGTTTAATACTACAATCTCCTCAGTGCAGTGGGTTTAATACTACAAGCTCCGTCAGTGCTGTGGGTTTAATACTACAGGCTCCTCAGTGCTGTGGGTTTAATACTACAAGCACCGTCAGTGCTGTGGGTTTAATACTACAAGTATCTCAGTGCTGTGGGTTTAATACTACAAGCACTGTCAGTGCTGTGGGTTTAATACTACAGGCGCCGTCAGTGCGGTGGGTTTAATACTACAAGCACCTCAGTCCCGGGGGGGTTAATACTACAAGCTCTTCAGTGCTATGGGTTTAATACTACAAGCTCCTCAGTGCTGTGGGTTTAATACTACAGGCACCGTCAGTGCTGTGGGTTTAATACTACAAGCACGGTCAGTGCTGTGGGTTTAATACTACAAGCACTGTCAGTGCTGTGGGTTTAATACTATTAGCTCCGTCAGCACTGTGGGTTTAATACTACAAGCTCCTCGGTGCTGTGGGTTTAATACTACAAGCACTGTCAGTGCTGTGGGTTTAATACTACAAGCACCGTCAGTGCTGTGGGTTTAATACTACAAGCTCCTCAGTGCTGTGGGTTTAATACTACAAGCTCAGTGCAGTGGGTTTAATACTACAAGCACCGTCAGTGCTGTGGGTTTAATAATACAAGCACCGCCAGTGCTGTGGGTTTAATACTACAAGCTCCTCAGTGCTGTGGGTGTAATACTACAAGCAGCGTTAGTGCTATGGGTTTAATACTACAAGCACGGTCAGTGCTGTGGGTTTAATACTATTAGCTCCTCTGTTCTGTGGGTTTAATGCTACAGGCACCGTCAGTGCAGTAGGTTTAATACTACAAGCACCGTCAGTGCTGTGGGTTTAATACTACAAGCTCCGTCAGTGCTGTGGGTTTAATACTACAGGCTCCTCAGTGCTGTGGGTTTAATATTATAAGCACCGTCAGTGCTGTGGGTTTAATACTACAAGCACTGTCACTGCTGAGGGTTTAATACTGGAAGCACCGTTAGTACTGTGGGTTTAATACTACAAGCACTGTCAGTGCTGTGAGATTAATACTATTAGCTCCGTCAGTGCCGTGGGTTTAATACTACAAGAATCGTCAGTGCCGTGGGTTTAATACTACAAGAATCGTCAGTGCTGTGGGTTTAATACTACAGGCTCGTCAGTGCTGTGGGTTTAATTCTACAAGCACCGTCAGTGCTGTAGGTTTAATACCAGAAGCTCCTCAGTGCTGTGGGTTTAATACTACAGGCTCCTCAGTGCTGTGGGTTTAATTCTACAAGCACCGTCAGTGCTGTGGGTTTAATACTACAAGCACCGTCAGTGCTGTGGGTTTAATACTACAATCTCCTCAGTGCTGTGGGTTTAATACTACAAGCACCGTCAGTGCTGTGGGTTTAATACTACAAGCAACGTCAGTGCTGTGGGTTTAATACTACAAGAATCGTCAGTGCTGTGGGTTTAATACTACAGGCATCGTCAGTGCTGTGGGTTTAATACTAAAAGCTCCTCAGTGCTGTGGGTTTAATACCAAAAGCTCCTCTGTGCTGTGGGTATAATAGTACAGGCATCGTCAGTGTTGTGGGTTTAATACTACAAGCATAGTCAGTGCTGTGGGTTTAATACTACAAGCTCCTCAGTGCTGTGGGTTTAATACTACAAGCACCGTCAGTGCTGTGGGTTTAATACTACAAGCACCGTCAGTGCTGTGGGTTTAATACTACAAGCAACGTCAGTGCTGTGGGTTTAATACTACAAGAATCGTCAGTGCTGTGGGTTTAATACTACAGGCATCGTCAGTGCTGTGGGTTTAATACTACAAGCTCCGTCAGTGCTGTGGGTTTAATACTACAAGCTCCTCAGTGCTGTGGGTTTAATACCAAAAGCTCCTCTGTGCTGTGGGTATAATAGTACAGGCATCGTCAGTGTTGTGGGTTTAATACTACAAGCAACGTCAGTGCTGTGGGTTTAATACTACAAGCATCGTCAGTGCTGTGGGTTTAATACTACAAGCTCCTCGGTGCTGTGGGTATAATACTGCAAGCACCGTCCGTGCTGTGGGTTTAATACTACAAGCACCGTCAGTGCTGTGGGTTTAATACTACAAGCACCGTCAGTGCTGTGGGTTTAATACTACAAGCTCCTCAGTGCTGTGGGTTTAATACTACAAGCTCCTCGGTGCTGTGGGTTTAATACTACAAGCTCCGTCAGTGCTGTGTGTTTAATACTACAAGCTCCCTTACTGCTGTGGGTTTAATACTACAAGCTCCTCAGTGCTGTGGGTTTAATACTACAAGCTTCTCAGTGCTGTGGGTTTAATACTACAAGCTCCTCTGCTGTGGGTTTAATACTACAGGCACCGTCAGTGCTGTGGGTTTAATACTACAGGCACCGTCAGTGCTGTGGGTTTAATACTACAAGCACTGTCAGTGCTGTGGGTTTAATACAACAAGTGTGGTTTTGATTAGTTACACTGGTACTGCTCCATAGAATAGATACATAGGTACTGATCTTTACAGAGTATTACAGTGTGTTAATGCAGGATTACCTGACGGTTCTGGATTTGGATTACTCGATATTACGGTGTGTTAATGCGGGATTACTTGGCAATGCTGGTTTAGAATTACCTGATGGTGTTGGATTAGGATTACAGGATATTGTGATGTGTTGATGCAGGGTCACACAGCTATGCTGGTTTAGGATTACAGTTTTTTTATTCGTTCCTTGGATGTGGGCATCGCTGACAAGCCCAGCATTTATTGCCCATCCCTAATTGTCCTTGAGAAAGTGGTGGCGAGCCGTCGCCTTGAACCGCTGCAGTCCGTGTGATGAAGGTACTCCCATAGTGCTGTTAGGGAGGAAGTTCCAGGATTTTGACCCAGCAACGATGAAGGATCAGCGATATGTTTCCAAGTCAGGATGGTGTGTAACTTTGAGGGGTACTTGGAGGTGGTAGTGTTCCCATGCACCTGTTGCCCTTGTCCTTCTAAGTGGTAGAGGTCGTGGGTTTGGGAGGTGCTGTCAAAGAAGCCTTGGCGAGTTGCTGCAGTGCATCTTGTAGATGGTACACACGGCAGCCACGGTACGCTGGTGGTGGAGGGAGTGAATGTTTAAGGTGGTGGATGGGGTGCCAATCAAGCGGGCTGCTTTGTTTTGGATGGTGTCGAGCTTCTTGAGTGTTGTTGGAGCTGCACTCATCCAGGCAAGTGGAGAGTATTCCATCACACTCCTGACTTGTGCCTTGTAGATGGCGGAAAGGGTTTGGGGAGTCAGGAGGTGAGACACTCGCCGCAGAATACCTAGCCTCTGACCTGCTGTTGTAGCCACATTATTTATGTGGCTGGTCCAGTTAAGTTTCTGGTCAATGGTGACCCCCAGGATGTTGATGGTGGAGGATTCGGCAATGGTAATGCCGTTGAATGTCATGGGGCGGTGGTTAGACTCTCGCTTGTTGTAGATAGTCATTGCCTGGCATTTGTGTGGCGCGAATGTTACTTCCCACTTATCAGCCCAAGCCTGAACGTCGTCCAGGTCTTCCTGCATTCGGGCATGGACTGCTTCATTATCTAAGGAGTTGCGAATGGCGCTGAACACTGTGCAATCATCAGCGAACATCCCCATTTCTGACTTTATGATGGAGGAAAGGTCGTTGATGAAGCAGCTGAAGATGTCTTGGCCTAGGACACTGCCCTGAGGAACTCCTGCAGCGATGTCCTGGGGCTGAGATGATTGACCTCCAACAACCACAGCCATCTTCCTTTGTGCTAGGTAGGACTCCAGCCAGTGGAGCATTTTCCCCCTGATTCCCATTGACTTCAATTTTACTGAGGCTCCTTGATGCCACACTCAGTCAAATGCTGCCTTGATGTCAGGGGCAGTCACTCTCACCTCACCTCTGGATTTCAGCTCTTTTGTCCATGTTTGGACCAAGGCTGTAATCAGGTCAGGAGCTGAGTGGTCCTGGCGGAACCCAAACTGAGCATCGGTGAGCAGGTTATTGGTGAGTAAGTGCCACTTGATAGCACTGTCGACAACACCTTCCATCACTTTGCTGATGATTGAGAGTGGACAGATGAGGCGGTTATTGGCTGGGTTGGATTTGTCCTGCTTTTTGAGGACAGGATATACCTGGGCAGTTTTCCACATTGTCGGGTAGATGCCAGTGTTGTAGCTGTACTGGAACTGCTTGGCTAGAGGCGCAGCTAGTTCTGGAGCACAAGTCTTCAGCACGATAGCCGGGATGTTGTCGGGGCCCACAGCCTTTGCTGTATCCAGTGCGCTCAGCCGTTTCTTGATATCATGTGGAGTGAATCAAATTGACTGAAGACTGGCTTCTGTGATGGTGGGGACCTCAGAAGGGCATCAATTTGGATCATCCACTCGGCACTTCTGGCTGAAGATGGTTGCAAAAGCTTCAGCCTTGTCTTTTGCACTCAAGTGCTGGGTTCCGCCATCATTGAGGATGGGGATATTCATGGAGCCTCCTCCTCCCATTAGTTGTTTAATTGTTCACCACCATTCACGACTGGATGTGGCAGGACTGCAGAGCTTTGATCTGATCTGTTGATTGTGGGATCGCTTAGCTCTGTCTATAGCAAGCCTATTCTGTTGTTTGGCATGCATGTGGTGATGTGTTGCAGCTTCCCCAAGTTGGCGGCCTCATTTTTAGGTACGCCTGGTGCTGCTCCTGGCATGCTCTTCTGCACTCCTCATTGAACCAGGGTTGGTCCCCTGGCTTGATGGTAATGGTAGCGTGAGGGATATGCCAGGCCATGAGGTTACAGATTGTGTGGAATACAATTCTGCAGCTGCTGATGGCTTACAGCTCTTCATGGATGCCCAGTTTTGAGCAGCTAGATCTGTTCTGAATCTATGCCATTTAGCACGGTGGTAGAACCACACAACACGATGGAGGGTGTCCTCAGTGTGAAGACAGGACTTCGTCTCCACATGGACTGTGTGGTAGTCACCGCTACCAATGCTGTCATGGACTGATGCATCTGCGACAGGTGGATTGGTGAGGACGAGGTCAAGTAGGTTTTTCTCTCGTTGGTTCTCTCACCACCTGCCGCAGGCCCAGTCTGGCAGCTATGTCCTTCAGGACTCAGTAGCTCGGTTAGGAGTGGTATTACCGAGCCACTTTTGGTGATGGACATTGAAGTTTCCCACCCAGAGTACGTTCTGTGATCTTGCTACCCTAAGTGCTTCTTCCAAGTGGTGTTCAACATGGAGGAATACTGATTCATCAGCTGAGGGAGGGCGGTAGGTGGTAATCAGCAGGAGGTTTCCTTGCCAATGCTTGACCTGAAGCCATGAGACTTCATGGGGTCCGGAGTCCATGTTGAGGACTCCCAGGGCCACACCTTCCCGACTGTATACCACTGTGCCGCCACCCTTGGTGGGTCTGTCCTGCCGGTGGGACAGGACATACCCAGGGATGGTGATGGAGGAGTTTGGGACATTGGCTGAAAGATATGATTCTGTGAGTATGACTATGTCAGGCTGTTGCTTGACGAGTCTATGGGACAGCTCTCTCAATTTTGGCGCAAGTCCCCAGCTGTTAGTGAGGAGGACTTTGCAGGGTCGACTGGGCGGGGTGTGCCGTTGTTGTGTCCGAAGCTGGTGCCGAGGTCGATGCCGGGTGGTCCGTCCGGTTATGGGTTGTTAATGCAGGATTACATGGCCGTGCTGGATTAGGTTTGCATGATTTTAAAGTGTGTTAATGCAGGATTACAGGTGTATAATTTGACAACGGATTGCAGTTTCAGTGATGCCCCCAATGATCAGTGCAGGTTAACAGCAATCGTTTCCTCTGATGAAGGAAGTGATTATATATGAGACTAAAGGATGTTAATTGCCACTGAAAGCCTTATTTTTGGTGCTTAGTATAAAGCTCCTTCAGATGTCTTTCTGCACATGAGGAGTGCTCTAGAAATGTAATAATCACAGCCATTCAGCGTAAATAACCCAACTGTTACACTTGCGAGGGTTCATGGATGTAAGGGGAACTGGTTGAGCAATGTAAGCATCTTCGTTTTTATCTTGATCTCTCACTCTCTTTGGAAGGCCTTTCCCCTCGATACTGTGTATTTAACAATCCTTAAGCATTAACACACTGTTGTAGAGAGATTAATAGCTGGAATTTGATGGGAAAAGAACACTATGGAAGCCTTGAGAGTACAAGATGTGTGATGACGCAGGCTTGCTAATGGTGGGTGGAGGTTATTGGATGAGAATGGCTTAGCACAGACTGAATTTATCATTCAAAGCTCATCGCCTAATCGTAAATGTCAAATACAAGAATATCAACAAATGCCTGCAGGATGAAGTGAAGTGATATTTAGCTTCACAATAGAATTTTTCTTGTTTGTGCTGCACCAGTCATTTTTAATCTTGACATTTGGTGAATGGGGCAGAGAAGATTCGGGTAATGGAGCTGAGCGATGATGATTTATTCAGTTTTTTTAATAAGATTAATGTTTTTTATTTCACCAATGCGAGCAATAATTTCACTGCCTGCAGATGGTGAGCTAAAATTGAGTGCAGTGAGTTTACAAGTGGCAATTTTTACAAAGCCATCTGGCACAAGGGTGTCTTGGCTGAGGGTGGTGTGAGCCTCATACTTTATCTCTCAATATCCTTCTGTGAACCACATGTATTTTTGAAGAATGGTGTTCCCAAGAAGTTCATGAGGTCACTCCTTCCAGATGACTTAAACAGATAAAGATTAAAATTAATCTCCTCCCCCACCCCACCCCCAACAACAACCACACTCGGCACCAGGGGAAAATTATGAGCAAAAAATGGACTTTACTGTCTGTCTCAAAACAGAGGGAGTGGGCCCTGTTCTGTTGTCGGCAGGATGAGGGCTATTCTGTGGGAGAGGTTCACCCATTCTATTGGATTGGGGAATCCCCATTCTGTTGGGAGGAGAGAGGGGGAAGTTCTGTTGAGGAGAGGTGGCCCTTTCAGTGTGAAGCCTGTTCTATCAGGGGAGTGGATGTCCTGTCAGAGGGAGGGGTTCAGTCTGTAGGACCAGTGGGCCCCATTCTGTCGAAGGGGAGCTTTTGGAATGCTGCACAGTTCTGTCAGGTAGGGGAAGTACTCTGGGCGGGGCCATCCTGTTCGAGCGTTCTCCCATTCTGATGGAGAGGGGGAGATGTTCTCTGGGGGAGAGAGAGGGGATGTTCTGTGGGAGAGAGAGGGGATGTTCTGTGGGAGAGAGAGGGGATGTTCTGTGGGAGAGAGAGGGGATGTTCTGTGGGAGAGAGAGGGGATGTTCTGTGGGAGAGAGAGGGGATGTTCTGTGGGAGAGAGAGGGGATGTTCTGTGGGAGAGAGAGGGGATGTTCTGTGGGAGAGAGAGGGGATGTTCTGTGGGAGAGAGAGGGGGATGTTCTGTGGGAGAGAGGGGGATGTTCTGTGGGAGAGAGAGGGGGATGTTCTGTGGGAGAGAGAGGGGGATGTTCTGTGGGAGAGAGAGGGGGATGTTCTGTGGGAGAGAGAGGGGGATGTTCTGTGGGAGAGAGAGGGGGATGTTCTGTGGGAGAGAGAGGGGGATGTTCTGTGGGAGAGAGAGAGGATGTTCTGTGGGAGAGAGAGGGGATGTTCTGTGGGAGAGAGAGGGGATGTTCTGTGGGAGAGAGAGGGGATGTTCTGTGGGAGAGAGAGGGGATGTTCTGTGGGAGAGAGAGGGGATGTTCTGTGGGAGAGAGAGGGAATGATCTGTGGGAGAGAGAGGGGATGTTCTGTGGGAGAGAGAGAATGTTCTGTGGGAGAGAGAGGGGATGTTCTGTGGGAGAGAGAGAATGTTCTGTGGGAGAGAGAGGGGATGTTCTGTGGGAGAGAGAGGGGATGTTCTGTGGGAGAGAGAGGGGATGTTCTGTGGGAGAGAGAGGGGATGTTCTGTGGGAGAGAGAGGGGATGTTCTGTGGGAGAGAGAGGGGATGTTCTGTGGGAGAGAGAGGGGATGTTCTGTGGGAGAGAGAGGGGATGTTCTGTGGGAGAGAGAGGGGATGTTCTGTGGGAGAGAGAGGGGGATGTTCTGTGGGAGAGAGAGGGGGATGTTCTGTGGGAGAGAGAGGGGGATGTTCTGTGGGAGAGAGAGGGGGATGTTCTGTGGGAGAGAGAGGGGGATGTTCTGTGGGAGAGAGAGGGGGATGTTCTGTGGGAGAGAGAGGGGGATGTTCTGTGGGGGGGAGAGAGGGGGATGTTCCCTGGGGGGGAGAGAGGGGGATGTTCCCTGGGGGGGAGAGAGGGGGATGTTCCCTGGGGGGGAGAGAGGGGGATGTTCCCTGGGGGGGAGAGAGGGGGATGTTCCCTGGGGGGGAGAGAGGGGGATGTTCCCTGGGGGGGGAGAGAGGGGGATGTTCCCTGGGGGGGGAGAGAGGGGGATGTTCCCTGGGGGGGGGGAAGAGAGGGGGATGTTCCCTGGGGGGGGGAAGAGAGGGGGATGTTCCCTGGGGGGGGGAAGAGAGGGGGATGTTCCCTGGGGGGGGGAAGAGAGGGGGATGTTCCCTGGGGGGGGGAAGAGAGGGGGATGTTCCCTGGGGGGGGGAAGAGAGGGGGATGTTCCCGGGGGGGGAGAGAGGGGGATGTTCCCTGGGGTGGGGGGGGGGGAGAGAGAGGGGGATGTTCCCTGGGGGGGGGGAGGGAGAGGGGGATGTTCCCTGGGGGAGTGGAGAGAGAGAGGGGGATGTTCCCTGGGGGGGGGGGGAAGAGAGAGAGGGGGATGTTCCCTGGGGGGGGAGAGAGAGAGGGGGATGTTCCCTGGGGGGGGAGAGAGAGAGGGGGATGTTCCCTGGGGGGGGGGGGAGAGAGCGAGGGGGATGTTCCCTGGGGGGGGGGGGGAGGGGGGGGGAGAGAGAGGGGGATGTTCCCTGGGGGGGCAGGGAGAGAGGGGGGATATTCCCTGGGGGGGGGGGGGGATGAGAGAGGGGGGATATTCCCTCGGTGGGGGGGGGGGAGAGAGAGGGGCTGGGGGGGGAGAGAGAGGGGGATATTCCCTGGGGGGGGGGGAGAGAGAGGGGGATATTCCCTGGGGGGGGGAGAGAGAGGGGGATATTCCCTGGGGGGGGAGAGAGAGGGGGATATTCCCTGGGGGGGGGGGAGAGAGAGGGGGATAATCCCTGGGGGGGGAGAGAGAGGGGGACGTTCCCTGGGGGAGAGAGAGGGGGTCGTTCCCTGGGGGGGGGGGGGGGGGAGAGAGAGGGGGATGTTCCCTGGGGGAGAGAGAGGGGATGTTCCCTGGGGGAGAGAGAGGGGGATGTTCCCTGGGGGAGAGAGAGGGGGACGTTCCCTTGTGCGGGGGAGAGGGGGATGTTCCCTGGGGGGGTGGGGGGAGGGGGAGAGAGGGGGATGTTCCCTGGGAGGGTGGGGGGGGGGGGAGAGAGGGGGATGTTCCCTGGGAGGGTGGGGGGGGGGGGGGAGAGAGGGGGATGTTCCCTGGGAGGGTGGTGGGGGGGGGGGGGGAAGAGAGGGGGATGTTCCCTGGGGGGGTGGGGAGGGGGAGAGAGGGGGATGTTCCCTGGGGGGGGGAGAGAGGGGGGTGTTCCCTGGGGGGGGGGAGAGGGGGGTGTTCCCTGGGGGGGAGGGAGAGGGGGGTGTTCCTTGGGGGGGGGGGGAGGGAGAGGGGGGTGTTCCTTGGGGGGGGGGGAGGGAGAGGGGGGTGTTCCTGGGGGGGGGGGGGAGGGAGAGGGGGGTGTTCCTTGGGGGGGGAGGGAGAGGGGGGTGTTCCCTGCGGGGGGAGGGAGAGGGGGGTGTTCCCTGGAGGGAGAGGGGGGTGTTCCCTGTGGGGGGGAGGAGGGAGAGGGGGGTGTTCCCTGTGGGGGGGGGAGGGAGGGAGAGGGGGGTGTTCCCTGGGGGGGGGGAGGGAGGGAGAGGGGGGTGTTCCCTGGGGGGGGGGAGGGAGGGAGAGGGGGGTGTTCCCTGGGGGGGGGGAGGGAGGGAGAGGGGGGTGTTCCCTGGGGGGGGGGAGGGAGGGAGAGGGGGGTGTTCCCTGGGGGGGGGGGGGCGGAGGGAGAGGGGGGTGTTCCCTGGGGGGGGGGGGGGGGCGGAGGGAGAGGGGGGTGTTCCCTGGGGGGGGGGGGGGGCGGAGGGAGAGGGGGGTGTTCCCTGGGGGGGGGGGGGGCGGAGGGAGAGGGGGGTGTTCCCTGGGGGGGGGGGCGGAGGGAGAGGGGGTTGTTCCCTGGGGGGGGGTGGAGGGAGAGGGGGTGTTCCCTGGGGGGGGGTGGAGGGAGAGGGGGGTGTTCCCTGGGGGGGGGTGGAGGGAGAGGGGGGTGTTCCCTGGGGGGGGGTGGAGGGAGAGGGGGGTGTTCCCTGGGGGGGGGTGGAGGGAGAGGGGGGTGTTCCCTGGGGGGGGGGGGGGGGAAGAGGGGGGTCTTCCCTGGGGGGGGGGGGGAAGAGGGGGGTCTTCCCTGGGGGGGGGGGGGGGAGAGGGGGGTCTTCCCTGGGGGGGGGGGGGAGAGGGGGGTCTTCCCTGGGGGGGGGGGGGGAGAGAGGGGGGTGTTCCCTGGGGCGGGGGGGAGAGAGGGGAATGTCCCTGGGGGGGAGAGAGGGGGATGTTCCCTGGGAGGGAGGTGGGGATGTTCTGTGGATGTTCCTTTCAAGGCACAATAATCCCACAGGAAAAGTGGTCCAACCGTGGCTAACGAGAAGTTAAAGATAGTACTAGATCAAAGGAAGAGGCTTATAATGTTGCCAAAAAGTGTAGTAAGCTGGAGGATTTTAGAATTCAGCAAAGGAGGACCAAGAAATTGATAAAGAAATGGAAAATAGAATATGAGAGTAAACTAGCGAGAGACATAAAAACAGACTGTAAATGCTTCTACAGGTATGTAAAAAGGAAAAGATTAGCAAAAGTAAATGTGGGTCCCTTATAGGCTGAGACAGGAGAAATTATAATGGGGAATAAGGAAAAGGCAGAGAAATTAAACAAACACTTTGTGTCTGTCTTCACGGATGAAGAGGCGAAAAACCTCCCAGAAATAGTAGAGAACCAAGGGTCTAACGAGAATGAGAAACTGAAAGAAATTAGTATTAGTAAAAATATTGTACTGGAGAAATTAATGGGACTGAAAGCCGATAAATCCCCATGACCTGATGGCCTACATCCTAGGGTTTTGAAGGAGGTGGCTATAGAGATAGTGGATGCATTGGTTGTCATTTTCCAAAATTCCATAGATTGTACAACAGTTCCTGCGGATTGGAAGGTAGCAAATGTAACCCACTATTTAAGAAAGGAGGGAGAGAAAATGGGGATCTACAGACGAGTTAGCCTGACATCAGTAGTAGGGAAAATGCTAGAATCTATTATTAAGGATGTGGTAACAGGGCACTTAGAAAATAATAATAGGATTGGGCAGAGTCAACACGGATTTATGAAAGGGAAATCATGTTTGACAAATCTGTTGGAGTTTTTTGAGGTTGTAACTAGCAGAATAAATAAGGGGGAACCAGTGGATGTGGTGTATTTGGATTTTCAGAAGGCATTCGATAAGGTGCTACCAAGAGATTATTAAACAAAATTAGGGCTCTTGGGATTGGGGGTAATATACTAGCATGGATTGAAGATTGGTTAACGGACAGAAAACAGAGAGTAGGAACAAACGGGTCATTTTCGGGTTGGCAGGCTGTAACTAGTGGGTACCGCAAGGATCAGTGCTTGGGCCTCAGCTATTCACAATCTACATCAATGATTTGGATGAGGGGACCAAATGTAATATACCCAAGTTTGCTGATGATACAAAGCTGAGTGGGAATATAAGTTGTGAGGAGGATGCAAAGAGGCTTCAAGGGGACATATAACAGGCGAAGTGAGTGGGCAAGAACATGGCAAATGGAATATAATGTGGAGAAATGTGAAGTTATCCACTTTTGTAGGAAAAATAGAAAAGCAGAGTATTTTTTAAATGGTGAGAGATTGGGAAATGTTGGTATTCAGAGGGACCTGGGTGTCCTTGTACACGAATCACTGAAAGTTAACATGCAGGTACAGCAAGCAATTCGGAAAGCAAATGGTATGTTGGCCTTTATTACAAGAGGATTTGAGTATAAGAGTAAAGACGTCTTACTGCAATTATATAGGGCCCTGGTGAGACCAAACCTGGAGTATTGTGTACAGTTTTGGTCTCCTTACCTAAGGAAGGATATACTTGCCATAGAGGGAGTGCAACAAAGGTTCACCAGACTGATTCCTGGGATGGGGGGATTGTCCTATGAGGAGAGATTGAGTAGACTAGGCCTATATTCTCTAGAGTTTAGAAGAATGAGAGGTGATCTCATTGAAACATACAAAATTATTACAGGGCTTGACAGGGTAGATGCATGGAGGATGTTTCCCCTGGCTGGGGAGTCTAGAACCAGGGGTCACAGTCTCAGAATAAGGGGTCGGCCATTTTGGACTGAGATGAGGAGAAATGTCTTCACTCAGGTGGTGGTGAATCTTTGGAATTCTCTACCCCAGAGGGCCGTGGAGGCTCAGTCGTCGAGTATATTCAAGAGGGGGGGGGGGTGATCCTCTGATGGGATGGGGAGGATCTTCTGATGGGGAGGGGGTGATGTTCTGATGGGGAGGGGGTGATGTTCTGATGGGGAGGGGGTGTTATGGGGAGGGGAGGATGTTCTGATGGGGAGGGGAGGATGTTCTGATGGGGAGGGGAGGATGTTCTGATGGGGAGGGGAGGATGTTCTGATGGGGAGGGGAGGATGTTCTGATGGGGAGGGGAGGATGTTCTGATGGGGAGGGGGTGATCTTCTGATGGGGAGGGGGTGATCTTCTGATGGGGAGGGGGTGATCTTCTGATGGGGAGGGGGTGATCTTCTGATGGGGAGGGGGTGATCTTCTGATGGGGAGGGGGTGATCATCTGATGGGGAGGGGAGGATCTTCTGATGGGGAGGGGGTGATCTTCTGATGGGGAGGGGGTGTTCTGATGGGATGGGGAGGATCTTCTGATGGGGAGGGGGTGATGTACTGATGGGGAGGGGGTTTCTGATGGGGAGGGGAGGATCTTCTGATGGGGAGGGGGTGTTCTGATGGGGAGGGGAGGATTTTCTGATGGGGAGGGGGTGATGTACTGATGGGGAGGGGTTGATGTACTGATGGGGAGGGGTTTCTGATGTAGTGGGGGGTTCTTTTGGAGCCCTGCCCCAATCTGCGTGAACGTTTCCAGGGCTATTTTCTTGCCAAGCACGGCGCTGAGTATTTCAGTGCTTGGAGACTTTTAGATGGATGCAACTCAGGGAGCCCTTCAACTGGGGTGGGGGATGGGCAGGTGGTGGGGGGTGCGTACGTGTTGGCCTTTGACAAACTTCAGATGTGTAAGTCTGGGGCAAGTCTGTGAGGATGGGAATCTACCATTGCTACTTGGCTTTTCACTTTTATTTTGTACCCTTTTTTGAGGGGGAGGGAGAGTCTGTATATTTCCTGCATGTTTGCCTGATCCAAGATGAAAGGAGGCTGAGGCAGTACTCTTGTGGCACTGGGTTTGCAGGATACGGTTCCTATATTCGCACCAGTTAGAAACCAGTCGATGTTTTTTTGGATTACATTTCGTGTGTCCCGGCTTTGAGAATTGCCAGGGGCAAGGATGTGCTGGACCTGGTTGCAGCTACTTGCATGTCTCCTCAGTCTATCTGCCCTTAATGTCACATTGGAACAAGTGAAGTGTCCTCTGTGAGACACATTGGGGAAATCCCTGACACTGGGTTCAGACTGTGTCCTGAGGGGCTGCACATGGTCTTCGGGTGTGAGGCTCTTCCACTTGCTCAGGGCAACTGTCCCGCTGGAAAGCCTTGTATGTGGGTCATTACAACATCCCGGCTGTCATGCTAAAGACTTGTGCTCCAGAACTAGCCGCGCCTCCAGCTAAGCTGTTCCAGTACAGCTACAACACTGGCATCTACCCGACAATGTGGAAAACTGCCCAGGTATGTCCTGTCCACAAAAAGCAGGACAAATCCAATCCGGCCAATTACCGCCCCATCAGTCTACTCTCAATCATCAGCAAAGTGATGGAAGGTGTCGTCGACAGTGCTATCAAGCGACACTTACACACCAATAACCTGCTCACTGATGCCCAGTTTGGGTTCCGCCAGGACCACTCGGCTCCCGACCTCATTACAGCCTTGGTCCAAACATGGACAAAAGAGCTGAAATCCAGAGGTGAGGTGAGCGTGACTGCCCTTGACATCAAGGCAGCATTTGACCGAGTGTGGCATCAAGCAGCCCTAGTAAAATTGAAGTCAATGGGAATCGGGGAGAAAACTCTCCACTGGCTGGAGTCATACCTAGCACAAAGGAAGATGATTGTGGTTGTTGGGGGCCAATCATCTCAGCCCCAGGACATCGCTGCAGGAGTTCCTCGGGGCAGTATCCTAGGCTGAACCATCTTCAGCTGCTTCATCAATGACCTTCCCTCCAACATAAGGTCAGAAGTGGGGATGTTCGCTGATGATTGCACAGTATTCAGTTCTATTCGCAGCTCCTCAGATAATGAAGCAGTCCATGCCCGTAAGCAGCAAGACCTGGACGACATTCAGGCTTGGGCTGATAAGTGGCAAGTAACATTCGCGCCACACAAGTGCCAGGCAATGACTATCTACAACAAGCGAGAGTCTAATCACCGCCACTTGACATTCAACGGCATTACCATCGCTGAATCCCCCAACATCAACATCCTGGGGGTCACCATTGACCAGAAACTTAACTGGACCAGCCACATAAATACTGTGGCTACAAGAGCAGGTCAGAGGCTAGGTATTCTACGGCGCATGTCTCACCTCCTGGCTCCCCAAAACCTTTCCACTATCTACAAGGCACAAGTCAAGAGTGCAATGGAATACTCTTCACTTGCCTGGATGAGTGCAGCTCCAACAACACTGAAGAAACTTGATACCATCCAGGACAAAGCAGCCCGCTTGATTGGCACCCCATCCACCACCTTAAATATTCACACCCTCCACCAGCGGCGCACCATGGCTGCAGTGTGTGCCATCTACAAGATGCAGTGCAGCAACTCGCCAAGGCTTCTTCGACAGCACCTCCCAAACCTACGACCTCTACCACTTAGAAGGACAAGGGCAGCAGGCGCATGGGAACACCATCACCTCAAGTCACACACCGTCCTGACTTTGAAATATAGCGCTGTTCCTTCATCGTCGCTGGGTCAAAATCATGGAAATCCCTCCCAAGCAGCACTGCGGTAATACCTTCACCACACTGACTGCAGTGGTTAAAGAAGGCGGCTCACCACCACCTTCTGAAGGGCAATTAGGGATGGGCAATAAATGCTGGCCTCGTCAGCGACGCCCACATCCCAGGAACGAGTAAAAAAAAATATTTGAAGAAACTGCTTTTAAAATGTTGGTTCCATTTGGATTGTAATGTGGGGTCAGTGCTTGGGTCAGCTGGACTGCAGGGTGAGGAGGTTGGGAGTGTGGCTTCTGGGCACAGCTCACTGCTGCAGGGTGGGCAACACGTGATCAGACTGCTCAGAAATAGAACTTATGTCATCTGCTGTCACCGTGTTACCTTTGTTTGGCTGCCCCCTCCTTTCCCTAAAGCTCTGTGGCACCCACCCCTTCCTAAAGGAAAGGTACTTGTTGATTGTCCAGGTGAGATTGACACTGGAGAACCAGTGGAACTTAGTCTTTTAAATTGTGTTTTTTTTTATTGCAATTTCTTCCTCCTGCTCCAGCCTCCCAGCTACAATATCCTCAATTTCAATCAAGAGGGTGTAAAGACTGAGTAGCATTTGTCAAGAATTTGAATCTGGGTCTCCCGGTCTGTGGTCTTGTAATCTATCAGTGAATTTGTCTTTTTATGACTGGTTTACAGAGAGCAGATGTGTTTTTGCTGTATACACTATATTAGTTTATATTGTACTTAATTTTGAAACCCAATTTGGTGCTGGAAAAATCAATAGAACTTGTTCAGTTAAAAGCCTGACCACAACACAAAAGATTACAGATTCGTTCTGTTGTAATCAAATTGATCGCAAGCAGGCAGGTCAACGACCTCTGTGAACCAGACATCTTGTAATAAATTGAATGTCTTGATGGAAGATTGTAATGAGTGGTGCCACTGCTCTGCAAGAAACACTTGAGTGGTACAGGAAGGCTTGCTGAATGCCACTGTAGATTTCCAATGTTCAGTGTCCTCTACTGATGGCATCAGTGCCAACCGTCCCCTCAACGAGGAAGCCATTCTAACTGTGGCATGTGCTTGCCCCGTGCCTTTGGTTCCTGAGGTGGCAGTTCACAGATGGACTCTGCATATCCAGCTGGTGCTTGGTTTCTTGGAGTTGAGAGGCTGCAGACTGGCTCAAAAGTCACAATCAGTGCCTCTGTTCAGGAGAGAGGACAAAAATGAGAAGTCGCACAACACCAGGTTATAGTCCAACAGATTTATTTAATTTTACAAGCTTTCGGAACAGTTCGCTCCTTCGAACGGTTCCGAAAGCTTGTAAAATTAAATAAATCTGTTGGACTATAACCTGGTGTTGTGCGACTTCTCATTTTTGTCCACCCCAGTCCAACGCCGGCATCTCCACATCAGGAGAGAGGAGGGGATGCTAGCTGGGACTGGGACACTTCTACAGCATAATTTGATCTGTGAATATAGATACATAAATCATTAAAAATAGCAACACAAATTGATATGGCCATAAAGAGTGCCAACTAAGTATTAGGAATCATTTCTAGAGGAGTTGAATACAAAAGAAGGAAGATAATGTTAAATTTGTATACAGCCTTGGTTAGACCACAGTTGGAGTACTGCACACAGTTCTCGCGTCCATACTACAAAAAGGATATTGAGGCACAGGAGAAAGTGCAGAATAGATTTAACATAAGAACATAAGAAATAGGAGCAGGAGTAGGCCATTCGGCCCTTCGAGCCTGCTCTGCCATTCAGTAAGATCATGGCTGATCTTCTACCTCAATTCCACTTTCCTGCACTATCCCCATATCCCTTGATTCCCTTAATATCCAAAAATCTATCGATCTCTGTCTTGAATATACTCAACGACTGAGCCTCCACAGCCCTCTGAGGTAGAGAATTCCAAAGATTCACCACCCTCTGAGTGAAGAAATTTCTCCTCATCTCAGTCCAAAATGGCTGACCCCTTATTCTGAGCTGTGACCTCTGGTTCTAGACTCCCCAGCCAGGGGAAACATCCTCCCTGCATCTACCCTGTCAAGCCCAAGGGTAACTGAGAGGTTGCAACTATCAGGAAAGATTAAGCAGGCTGGGGCTCTTTTCTCTGGAAAAGCGAAGACTAAGAGGAGACCTGATAGAGGCCTTTAAAATGATGAAGGGGTTCGATCGAGTGGATGAGAAGAAACAGTTTTCTCTTGTGGGTGAGTCCAGAATAGGGGAGCATAAATATAAATAGCCACTAACAAATCAAATGAAGAATTTAGGAGGAATTTCTTTACACAAGAGAGTGGTGAGAATGTGAAACTTAGTGCCACGTGGCGTGGTTAAAGCAGATTGCATTGATACATTTAAGGGGAGGCTTGATGAACACATGATGGAGAAAGGAATAGAGGGATACGGGGGCAGGGTGGGGACAGGTTATTAGAGTGGGAGGAGGTTGGTGTGGAGTATAAAAACTGCCATAGACCAGTTGGGCCAACTGGCCTGTTCCTGTGCTGTAGATTCTGTGTCGTTCTAAGTGGTTTCTGCACCTACGCGTTGCCAGCAGTTGTGACCTCAGAGCCCCGTTTTCCAGCATTATGTTAGCGAACAAAATTGTACTGGTCATTTTGATCAGTATGTTTATGGTACAGGAAGTGGGAACGAGCTTGTTTGAATAGCCTACTTCTCTCATTTGTATTATACGGGCCTTATGATTGCATCATTTACCTGTGTTACTGGAGTGCCTGAGAGTTGTTCTGGTTATTTAGATGAGATCAAGTAAGAATGGAGTGCTTAGATTACACGAGTAAGAGTCAGAGGGGACCATTCACAGTAATTTAGTGCTTTTAAAGAGTTGCAGTAAGTATAGTATAGTCTGATATCTGCTAAAGGCACATCCTTTAAATTGGTCACTAGCAGCCAATTCCTGCAGTATTCCAGCCCCCTTGAGATAAAGGCTAGCATTCCACTAGCATCTTTGATTACTTTTTGTACCTGTGCACTAGCTTTTAGTAATTTGTTTTTTAAAAATTTGTTTATGGGATCTGGGCATCGCTGGCAAGGCCAGCATTTATTGCCCAACCCTAGTTGCCATTGAGAAGGTGGTGGTGAGCCGCCTCCTTGAACCGCTGCAGTCTGTGTGGTGATAGTACTCCCACAGTGCTGTTAGGTAGGGAGTTCCAGGATTTTGACCCAGCGACGATGAAGGATCGGCGATATACTTCTAAGGATGGTGTGTGACTTGGAGGGAAACTTGGAGGTGGTGGTGTTCCCATGCGCCTGCTGTCCTTGTCCTTCTAGGTGGAAGAGGTCGCGGGTTTGGGAGGTGCTGCTGAAGAAGCCTTGGCGAGTTGCTGCAGTGCATCTTGTAGATGGTACACACTGCAGCCACAGTACGCCGGTGGTGGAGGGAGTGAATGTTTAAGGTGGTAGATGGAGTGCCAATCAAGTGGGCTGCTTTGTCCTGGATGGTGTTGAGCTTCTCGAGTGTTGTTGGAGCTGCACTCATCCAGGCAAGTGGAGAGTATTCCATCACACTCCTTACTTGTGCCTTGTAGATGGTGGAAAGGCTTTGGGGAGTCAGGAGGTGAGACACTCGTCGCAGAATACCCAGCCTCTGACCTGCTCTTGTTGCCACAGTATTTATATGGCTGGTCCAGTTAAGTTTCTGGTTAATGGTGACCCCCCAGGATGTTGATAGTGGGGGATTCAGCGATGGTAATGCCATTGAATGTCAAAGGGAGGTGGTTAGACTCTCGCTTGTTGGAGATAGTCATTGCCTGGCATTTGTGTGGCGCGAATGTTACCTGCCACTTATCAGCCCAAGCCTGAACATCGTCCAGGTCTTGTTGCATGCGGGCATGGACTGCTTCATTATCTGAGGAGTTGTGAATGGCGCTGAACACTGTGCAGTCATCAGCGAACATCCCCATTTCTGACTTTATGTTGGAGGGAAGGTCATTGATGAAGCAGCTGAAGATGATTGGGCCTAGGACACTGCCCTGAGGAGCTCCTGCAGCGATGTCCTGGGGCTGTGATGATTGACCTTCAACCACCACAACCATCTTCCTTTGTGCTAGGTATGACTCCAGCCAGTGGAGCGTTTTCCCCCTGGACACCCTGATCCCTTTGCTCTTCCACAACTCCTAGTCTCTCGCCATTTAGAAAATATTCTGTTTTGTCTTTCTCGGATCCAAAGTGGATGACCTCACATTTCCCCACATTGAACTCCATCTGCCACAGTTTTGCCCGTTCACTTAGTCTATCAATGTCCCTTAGTAACTTCCTGCTTCCATCTACACAATCTACTGTACCTTCTAACAGTTTCTTCTGCAAACATGGATATACATCTCTCCATTCCGTCATATATATATATATATATATATATATATATATATATATATATATATATATATATATATATATATATGTGTATATATATAGTAAAAGGCTGAGGCCCAGTACACACCCCCTCAGGAATGCCACTTGTCACATCCTGTTAATCAGAGTACATTCCCTTAATACGATAGCAAAATACTGCGGATGCTGGAAATCCGAAATAACAACAGAAAACGCTGGAAAAACTCAGCAGGCCAGGCAGCATCCGTGGAGAGAGAAAGAGAGTTAACGTTTCAGGTCGATGACCTTTCGTCAGAACTGTGAAGAGCCGGAAATCAAATAGATTTAAGGCCAGAGTAAAGCTGGGAAAAGGGGGAGGGGATAAAAGAACAAAGGGGGAGATGAAGAGACATTAAGAGATATGCAAGGCTAGAGGTGGTGTTAATGTGACAGATTAAGGCTGAAAGAAGTGTGAAATCCACTGGCAGAATGAAGGACAGCTGCCAGCTTCTAGGAGGAAAAAAAAGGTGGGGGGGGGGGCAAATAAAAGGGTGGAAAAAATAAAATATAAATGTGATTGGAGCTGAGGTTATGATCTAAAATTGTTGAACTCGATATTGAGTCCAGAGGGCTGTAGCGTGCCTAAACGAAAGATGAGGTGCTGTTCCTCGAGCTTACGCTGCGCTTCCGTGGAACAGTGTAATAGGCCGAGGACGGTGAGGTCAGAGTGGGAGTGAAGCGGTGAATTAAAGTGACAGGCCACCGGGAGCTCGGGGTCCCCCTTACGGACTGAACGGAGGTGTTCCGCAAAGCGGTCACCCAATCTGCGTTTGGTCTCCCCAATGTAGAGGAGACCACATCGTGAGCAGCGAATACAGTATACTAAATTGCAGGAAGTACAAGTAAATCGCTGTTTCACCTGGAAGGGGTGTTTGGGGCCCTGGACAGTGGGAAGAGGGGAGGTGTAAGGGCATGTGTTGCATCTCCTGCGCGTGCACGGGAAGGTGCCGGGCGAAGGGGAAGGGGTGCTGGGGGTGGTAGAGGAGTGGACTAGGGTGTCGCGGAGGGAGCGGTCCCTGCGGAATGCTGAAAGGGGAGGTGAGGGGAAGATGTGTTTGGTGGTGGGATCACGCTGGAGGTGGCGGAAATGGCGGAGGATGATCCGTTGAATGTGGAGGCTGGTGGGGTGAAAGGTGAGGACAAGGGGAACCCTATCGTGGTTCCGGGAGGGAGGGGCAGGGGTGAGGGCAGAAGTGTACGTCCTCTACACCTCCATTCCCCACCAGGATGGCCTGAGGGCGCTCCGCTTCTTCCTTGAACAGAGGCCCAACCAGTCCCCATCCACCACCACCCTCCTCCGCCTGGCTGAACTTGTTCTCACATTGAACAACTTCTCCTTTGACTCTACCCATTTCCTCCAAATTAAAGGTGTTGCTATGGGTACCCGCATGGGTCCTAGCTATGCCTGCCTTTTCGTGGGATATGTGGAACACTCTTTGTTCCAGTCCTACTCGGGTCCCCTCCCTCACCTCTTTTTCCGGTACATTGATGACTGTATCGGTGCCGTCTCCTGCTCTCGCCCTGAACTAGAACATTTCATTCACTATGCTTCCAATTTCCACCCTTCCCTCACCTTCACATGGTCCATCTCCGACTCTTTCCTTCCCTTCCTCGACTTCTCCATCTCCATCTCTGGGGATAGGTTATTGACTAACATTCACTACAAGCCCACTGACTCCCACAGCTACCTGGACTACACTTCCTCCCACCCCGCCTCCTGTAAGGACTCTATTCCATTCTCCCAGTTTCTCCGTCTCCGCCGCATCTGCTCTGATGATGCCACCTTCCATACCAGTGCTTCCGACATGTCTTCCTTTTTCCTCAACCGAGGATTCCCCTCTACCGTGGTCGACACGGCCCTCGACCGTGTCCGTTCTATCTCCCGCACTTCTGCCCTCACCCCTGCCCCTCCCTCCCGGAACCACGATAGGGTTCCCCTTGTCCTCACCTTTCACCCCACCAGCCTCCACATTCAACGGATCATCCTCCGCCATTTCCGCCACCTCCAGCGTGATCCCACCACCAAACACATCTTCCCCTCACCTCCCCTTTCAGCATTCCGCAGGGACCGCTCCCTCCGCGACACCCTAGTCCACTCCTCTACCACCCCCAGCACCCCTTCCCCTTCGCCCGGCACCTTCCCGTGCACGCGCAGGAGATGCAACACATGCCCTTACACCTCCCCTCTTCCCACTGTCCAGGGCCCCAAACACCCCTTCCAGGTGAAACAGCGATTTACTTGTACTTCCTGCAATTTAGTATACTGTATTCGCTGCTCACGATGTGGTCTCCTCTACATTGGGGAGACCAAACGCAGATTGGGTGACCGCTTTGCGGAACACCTCCGTTCAGTCCGTAAGGGGGACCCCGAGCTCCCGGTGGCCTGTCACTTTAATTCACCGCTTCACTCCCACTCTGACCTCACCGTCCTCGGCCTATTACACTGTTCCACGGAAGCGCAGCGTAAGCTCGAGGAACAGCACCTCATCTTTCGTTTAGGCACGCTACAGCCCTCTGGACTCAATATCGAGTTCAACAATTTTAGATCATAACCTCAGCTCCAATCACATTTATATTTTATTTTTTCCACCCTTTTATTTGCCCCCCCCCCCACCTTTTTTTTCCTCCTAGAAGCTGGCAGCTGTCCTTCATTCTGCCAGTGGATTTCACACTTCTTTCAGCCTTAATCTGTCACATTAACACCACCTCTAGCCTTGCATATCTCTTAATGTCTCTTAATGTCTCTTCATCTCCCCCTTTGTTCTTTTATCCCCTCCCCCTTTTCCCAGCTTTACTCTGGCCTTAAATCTATTTGATTTCCAGCTCTTCACAGTTCTGACGAAAGGTCATCGACCTGAAACGTTAACTCTCTTTCTCTCTCCACGGATGCTGCCTGGCCTGCTGAGTTTTTCCAGCGTTTTCTGTTGTTATTTTACATTCCCTTAATGCCGACTTTCTGTCTCCTATCTCCCAACCAATTACTAACCCACGTCACAAGGTTATCTCCAATTCCATGCACTCTAATTTTCGCTAATAACCTCTTGCGCGAACCTTATCAAATGCCTTCTGGAAATCCATGTAGACAACACCCATAGACATGCCCCTATCCACCATGTTAATGAACTTCTCAAAAAATTCAACTCCATGATGACACTCTTTGATCAACTCATTCTTATCCAAGTGCTCAGTCACTCTGTCCCAGATGATAGATTCCAATAATTTCCCCACAACTGACGTTAAACTGACAGGTCTGTAGTTTCCTGGTTTCTCCCTCCCATCTGTCTTAAATAATGAAGTGACATTTGCAGTTTTCCAATCCAAGGGCACAATTCCTGAATCTAGAGTGCGTTGGAAAATTATGACCAATGCATCTGAAATTTCCCCACCTGTTTCTTTGAATAACTTGGGGTGGAAACCGTCAGGTCCTGGAGATTTGTGTGTCTTAAGTCCCATTATTTTCTCCATTAGCATTTTTTTAACTTATATTAAATCCACTAAGTTCCTCCCCTTGACTTATTTTTAGGTTCCTTTTTACTGCACTTATTTGGCCTCTTCTTCCACTGTGAAAGCAAATACAAAGTATTCATTTAACAAGTCTGCCATTTCATTATCATCCATTATAGTCTCACCTGCATCTGTCTTTAATGGGTCCACATTCCCCCTTACCACTCTCTTTCTGTTAATATAATTCTAAAAACTTTTGTTTCTAGCATTGTTATCTCTTGGCCAATTGGCATAGGGATAAGCAGATTAGAAGGTTAAATGCGTGGCTCAAAGAGTGATGTGGGAGGCAGGGGTTTCGCTTCATGGACCACTGGCACCAGGACTGGGGAAAGAGGGAGCTGTTCCGTTGTGACGGGCTCCACTTAAACTGGGCTGAAACCAATATCCTGGTGAATCGAATAACTAGAGCAGTAGACAGGGCTTTTAAACTAATGAAATGGGGGGTGGGGGGGGGGGGGGGCGGGAGGATTCAGGAAAGAGTAAATTTAAAAGCAGCAAGAAAAATGTCAAGGCTCTAGAGCAGAGCAGAGATTTGGGTAAAAATAAGCAGAGTGGGTCAGAAAGGGACAGAGAGAGTAACAAAGGTAATAGGGCATCAGTGACTACGGTGACATCAGGGAAAAATAGAAAAAAGTCAAAACTAAAGGCACTGTATCTGAATGCGTGAAGCATTCGCAACAAAATAGATGAATTAATAGCGCAGCTAGAAATTAATAGGTTTGATCTACTAGCCATTACGGAGACGTAGTTGCAAAGTGACCAAGGTTGGGAACGAAATATTCCAGGATACTTAACTTTTAGAAGAGATAGGAAAAATGGAAAAGGAGGAGGGGTAGCCCTGATAAAGGATGGGATAAAGACAGTAGAGAGAAAGGATCTTAGCTCCGAAAATCAAGAAGTAGAATCAGTTGGGGTGGAGCTAAGAAACAGCAAGGGGCAGAAAACATTGGTGGGAGTTGTTTGTAGACCCCAAACAGCAGTTGTAATGTAGGGCAGAGTATAAATCAGGAAATTAGAGGCGTATGTAACAAGAGTAATACAGTAATCATGGGGGATTTTAATCTACATATACTGGGCAAACCAAATTTTCAGTAACAGTGTGGAGGACAAGTTCATGGAATGTATACAAGATAGTTTTCTAGATCAGTATGTTGAGGAACCAGCTAGGGAACAGGCTATTTTAGATCTAGTATTGTGCAATGAGAAAGGATTAATTAATAACCTTGTTGTAAAGGGGCCTTTAGGGAAGAGCGACCATAATATGATAGAATTTTATATTGAGTTTGAAAGTGATTTAGTTAAGTCCGAAACTAGGGTCTTAAATCTAAACAAAGCAAACTACGTAGGTATGAGGCGCAAGTTGGCTAAAGTAGATTGGGAAACTACATTAAAAGATATGACGATAGACAAGCAATGGCTAGCATTTAAAGAATTAATACATAATTTACAACAAATATACATTCCTATAAGGCACAAAAACTCCACAGGAAAAATGGTCCAACCGTGGCTAACACGAGAAGTTAAAGATAGTATTAGATCAAAGGAAGAGGCTTATAATGTTACCAAAATGAGTAGTGATTGGGGGGAATTTTAGAATTCAGCAAAGGATGACCAGGAAATTGATAAGGAAAGAGAAAAAAGAATATGAGAGTAAATTAGCAAGAGACATAAAAACAGATTGTAAACATTTCTATAGGTATGTAAATAGGAAGCGATTAGTGAAAGTAAACGTGGGCCCATTAGAGGCAGAGACAGGAGAAATTATAATGGGGAATAAGGAAATGGCAGAGACATTAAACAAATACTTTGTATCTGTCTTCACGGTAGGAGACACAAAAAAATTCCAGAAATAATGGGGAACCAAGGGTCTATAGAGAATGAGGAACTTAAAGAAATCAGTATAAGTAAAGACATATTACTGGAGAAACTAATAGGACTAAGTGGTGACAAAACCTGACGACCTGCATCCTAGGGTTTTAAAAGAGGTAGCTGCAGAGATAGTGGATGCACTGGTATTAATCTTACAGAATTCCCTAGATTCTAGAACAGTCTCCAAGAATTGGAAGGTAGCAAACATAACCACGTTACTTAAGAAAGGAGGAAGAGAAAAAACGGGAAACTATAGGCCAGTTATCCTGCCATGTAGAAACTATTATTAGGGATGTGGTAACAGGGCACTTAGAAAATCGTAATATGATTAGGCAGAGTCAACACGGTTTTATGAAAGGGAAATCGTGTTTGACAAATTTATTTGAGTTTTTTGAAGATGTAACAAGTAGGATGGATAAGGGGGAACCAGTGGATGTAGTGTATTTTAATTTTCAAAAAGCATTCAATATTAATGACTTGGATGAAGGGACCGAGTGTACTGCAGCCAAATTTGCTGACGATACAAAGATAGGTGGGAAAGCAAGTTGTGAGGAGGACACAAAGAGTCTGCAAAGGGATATAGATAGGTTAAGTGAGTGGGCAAAAATTTGGCAGATGGAGTATGATGTGGGAAAATGTGAGGTTATCCACTTTGGTAGGAAGAATAAAAAAGCAAATTATTATTTAAATGGAGAGAGACTATAAAATGCTGCGGTACAGAGGGATCTGGGGTCCTCGTACATGAAACACAAAAAGTTAATATGCAGGTACAGCAAGTGATTAGGAAGGCAAATGGAATGTTGGCCTTTATTGCAAGGGGGATGGAGTATAAAAGTAGGGAAGTCTTGCTACAACTGTACAGGGTGTTGGTGAGACCACACCTGGAGTACTGCGTACAGTTTTGGTCTCCTTATTTAAGGAGGGATGTACTTGCATTGGAGGCAGTTGAGAGAAGGTTCACTAGGTTGATTCCTAAGATGAAGGGGTTGTCTTATGAAGAAAGGTTGAGCAGTTTGGGCCTATACTCGGAGTTTAGAAGAATGAGAGGTGATCTTATTGAAACATATAAGATTCTGAGGGGGCTTGACAAGGAGGATGTTTCCCCTCGTGGGGGAATCTAGAACTAGGGGGCATAGTTTCAGAATAAGGGGTCGCCCATTTAAAATGGAGATGAGGAGGAATTCCTTCTCAGAGGGTCATGATTCTTTGGAATTCTCTACCCCAGAGAGCTGTGGAGGCTGGGTCATTGAATATATTCAAGGCGGAGATAGACAGATATTTGAGCTACAGGGGACTTGAAGGTTACGGGGAGCGGGCGGGAAAGTGGAGTTGAGGCCAAGATCAGATCAGCCATGATCTTATTGAATGACGGAGCAGGCTCGAAGGGCCAAATGGACTACTCCTGTTCCTAGTTCTTATATGAGGTTATTATACAAAATCAGGACTCATGGGATTGGGGGTAATATATTAGCATGGATTGAGGATTGGTTAATGGACAGAAAACAGAGAGTAGGAATAAACAGGACTTTTTCGGGTTGGCAGGCTGTAACTCGCAGGGTACCGCAAGGATCAGTACTTGGGCCTCATCTATTTACAGTCCATATTAATGACTTCGATGAAGGGACTGAGTGTAACGTATCCCAGTTTGCTGATGATACAAAGTTAGGTGGGAAAGTAAGCTGTGAGGAGGACGCAAAGAGGCTGCAGAGAGATATAGACAGGTTGACTGAGTGGGCAAGAACATGGCAAATGGAATACAATGTGGGGAAGTGTGAAGTTATACACTTTGGTAGGAAAAACAAAAAAGCAGAATATTTTTTGAATGGTGAGAGACAGGGAAATGTTTGAATTCAGAGGGACTTAGGTGTCCTTTTACATGAATCAGAGAAAGTTAACATGCAGGTACAGCAAGCAATTAAGAAAGCAAATGGTATGTTAGCTTTTGATACAAAAGGGCTTAGAGTATAAGAGTAAAGATGTCTTACTACAATTATACAGGGCATTGGTGAGACCAGACCTGGAGGACTGTGTACAGTTCTGGGCTCCTTACCTAAGGAAAGACATACTTGCCTTAGAGGGAGTGCTACGAAGGTTCACTACACTGGTTCCTGGGATGAGGGGATTGCCCTATGAGGAGAAATTGAGTAGACTAGGCCTATATTCCCTAGAGTTTAGAAGAATGAGAGGTGATCTCATTGAAACATATAAAATTCTTAAGGGGCTTGACAGGATTAATGCTGGGAAAATGTTTCCCCTGGCTGGGGAATCTAGAACGCGGGGTCACAGTCACAGAATAAGGGATCGGCCATTTAGGACTGTGATGAGGAGAAATTTCTTCACTCAAAGGGTTGTGAATCTTTGGAATTCTCTACCCCAGAGAGCTGTGGATGCTCAGTCGTTGAGTATATTCAAGACAGAGGTCGATAAATTTTGGGGAATTAAGGGATATGGGGATAGTGCGGGAAGGTGGAGTTGAGGTTGAAGATCGGCCATGATCTTGTTGAATGGCGGAGCAGGTTCAAAGGGCCAAATGGCTTACTCCAGCTCCTATTTCTTGTGTTCTTATGTTGGCAGTTTATTCAGATTGTGGAGAATGTTGTAATGCAGGCTGGTCATTTCTTCACCCAATATCCATATGTGCACACATTCCAGCATGGTTATGTGACAGGAATCAGGAGAGGGTTGGATTCCGTTATAACTTCAAGGAAAAAGGCCTGCGACTTGATTTGTAACAACTTAATTCTATTCAGATTGAGGAAAATATATTCCAGATAAAATTGTCTTTAGAGCAGAATGTCAAAGTACTGATTACAGATAGTGTCCCCCTCTGGTGGTTTGTTTGACTCCAGTGCTATCGTCGATTTATAGAAAATCAATTCTATGCATTTCATTCAGTGCACTTGTATAGCATCTGATCCAATTATACTCTGTCTTGTTTAAAAATAACGGAATCCAACCCACTAGACACAGTGCATTGATACGCTAGTACTCTGGGTACATAGGAACAGGAGTAGGCCATTTAGTCCCTCGAGCCTGTTCCGCCACAAAGGGTGGTAGAAGTTTGGAACTCTCTTCCGCAAACAGCAATTGATGCTAGACCAATTCATTTTAAATCTGGGATTGATAGATTTTTGCTAACCAAAGGTATTAAGGGATATGGGGCAAAGGCGGGTATATGGAGTTAGGGCACAGATCAGCCATGATCTCATTGAATGGCGGAACAGGCTCGAGGGGCTAAATGGCCTACTACTGTTCCTATGTATGGTGCTGTAAGTTGGTACTCTGGGTGTTTGTATGGTGTTGTAGTACGATACTGGAAGACTGAGTAGTAGGGTATAGGTTTGCACTGGTGATTTTTCACCTCCTCAGTTCTGGTTCCTGTCTCAGTTCTCAAGCAGACATTAAGTAGTGCTCAGTTCTTTGCCATATGCAACAAGGCCATCCATTGCAGCTCCTGTGCACCTTCCAGAGTGTTCAGTGGGAGTTGGTAACTTCTCATTTCCAGTAAATCTGTTCATCAAAGGGAGGGTTAAAGTATTTCTGAATATTCAGCGGGCTGAGGTTTTAGAATGAAAATAAATTAAACAGCAGGATGTTGATGGCGTTATTCCTGTGGTACTTAAACAAGAGGTGCAGAAAGGGCTTTCGTTCCAGGCTTTAACTCACTCCCAACACCATACTGCGAGGGTTTACTGCATTTTAAACTACCCCAATGCATTGCTGGGCTGCAACCTAATCTTGTGGGTTCAGATGACTTCATTAATTGCTGCTGACAATGTTGAACCCCTGACATTTTGCTCCAGCCTTCTAAAACATTCCCAGCCGGCTGGTCTGTGTGTGTCACACACCTTCATTCTCTAGCAAGCTCCCGAGATCAGCAGCAGGTGAGTGAAGAATTCCACTGTGATGTGTCACGGTAGCTGCCAGTCCCGTCTGTACCAGGTTTCCCTGTGGTTCTGTAGTAATGACCTGAATGGACTTAATTTGTTAACCTAAATGTGCAAATAGAAGGAAATGATTTGTAAGTGTTGCAGCACAGCACTGTTCTGGTTAGCACTCTGCTCGGCACAGTGTTGTATTTAATGCAATCCCTTTTACTTGTGGCCACAGCAGATTGCTTATGCTGTATTTTCAACTCTCCACTTTATTGGTATGTGGTGAGGTGGAGACACAGAGTGCTCCAAATGTGTCAGAATAGAACTGATTACTTTAGTCATCAGTGAGAATCGCTCATTATTGCAGCCCTCGGTGAGCAGGAATTGGAAGCAAGAGCATGCTAGATAACTTCCAGTAGCCTATTCCACTCGACAGACAAGAACGTCCTAACCATTTAGTTCCTGACATGTAGCTCAGACCTACTGCATATGTTTCTCTCTTTTTTCACCCCATTTCTCCTGGTGGCGCAGACTCTTGCCAGGGTATGATCCCATGGACACGACCAGTACTCTGGTGCCTTTCCCAAGTGGCTGTCCCTCCTCTGAGTCTACACGGTGTGTTGACAGGGTACTTGATGTGGCAGCAGAACTCGATTCTCTCCTCACATGAAAATGGCCAACATCACAACTGCTGCCCCAGCTGAAGTCAGCTCAATGAGCACAGATTGGAGATAGAACCTGGGACCTTCCAGCCAGGACAATGAGTAGTACCTATACCCATGATCCATCAAGGAACTACCTTCTATACACTGTAAGTGCAAATTGCAGAGTAAAATACAGTATACGCATGTATCAGATTCCCTTTGGGCTTCTGGGAGATCGAGACACAGAGGAGTGGAATGGCCATGATCCCTGTCTGAGTGTGATGTTCGTACCACTGCAGGAACCAGTATGCCTCTGACAGGTGTTCTCGGACTGTGGCACCCTGTTCTGGAGAGAGGTGATGTGGAGTTGAGTGTACAAGGATAAATAAAGGAAATCATGGTTTGTCTATTGCGATTGCATTTAAATAGACTGTCAAGTCAAATATGTTAGTCTAAGTGTCCTGGCCACTCCATAGCTGAGTGAAAGGCATTGTACAAGTCCATTAGGGAACCAGGCAGCCAAGTATGTGATCTACATCTTCTAAAAATAATGACTTGCGCTTTACAGCCAATGAAGTACTTTTGAAATGTAGCCACTGTTGTAATGTAGGAAATATGACGGCCAAAATTTCACTCAGCAAGGTCCCACAAACAGCACTGTGATAATCACCAGATAATCTGTTTTAGTGATGTTGGTTAAGGGATAAATATTGGCCAGGATACTGGGGAAAATTCATCTGCTCCTCTTCCAATAGTGCCATGGGATCTTTTACATACGCCTGAGAGGGCAGATGGGGCCTTGATTTAACCTCTCATCAGAAACTCTGACAGTGCAGCACTCCCTCTGTACTGCACTGGAGTGTCAACCTGGATTTTATGCTTGAGTCTCTTGAATGGGACTTGAACTCACAACCTTCTGGATCAGAGGTGAGGGTGCTACCCACTGAGCCACGGCTGACACTAAGAGTCACAAAGGCAGATACAGTGCAGCTAGATTCCGGTCATATCCCTGTAAGTACCCAGCTTTGGCAAGGAAACATTCCATTGAGAAATAAAAATTCCACGGGAAAAGTGATCCATCCATTGCTAACTAAAGAAGTTAAGGATAGTATTAGATTAAAAGAAGGGGCTTATGATGTTGCAAAGAATCGTAATAAGCCTGAGGATTGGGAGAGCTTACGAAACCAGCAAAGGATGACCAAAAAATTGATGATAAGGGAGAAAATAGAATGAGAGTAAATTAGCAAGAAATATAAAAACAGATTGTAAGAGCTTCTACAAGTATGTAAAAAGGAAGAGAGTAGCAAAAGTAAGCGTTGATCCCTTAGAGCAGCGGTTCCCAACCTCTTCCTTTTATGCGGACCACTACATTGTCATCAAAAGCTTTTGTGGACCACTAGCCATTTAAAACATTGCCTATGGCTGCCTATTACATTATCATCATTTTTTTTTTCACGGACCACCTGCAGTACCCTCGCGGACCACAGGTTGGGAACCGCTGCCTTAGAGGCTGTGACAGGAGAAATTATATTAGGGAACAAGGAAATTGCAGAGGATTTAAACAAATACTTTGTATCTGTCTTCACAGTAGAAGAAACAAAATGTATACCAAAAATAGTGGGGAACCAACGGGCTAAAGAGCGCGAGGAACTTAAAGTAATTAATATCAGGAGAGAAAAAGTACTTGAAAACCTAATGGGACTAAAAGATGACAAATCCCCTGAACCTGATGGCCTACATCCTAGGGTTCTAAAAGAGGTGGCTGCAGAGATAGTGGATGCATTGGTTGTGATCTTCCAAAATTCCCTAGATTCAGGAACGGTCCCAGCGGATTGGAAGGTAGTAAATGTAACCCTGCTATTCAAGAAAGGAGGGAGAGAGAAGACAGGGAACTACAGGCCAGTTAGCCTGACATCAGTCGTCGGGAAAATGCTGGAATCAGGGTACTTAGAAAATCATAATATGATTAGGCAGAGTCAACATGGTTTTATGAAAGGTAAATCGTGTTTGACAAATTTATTTGAGTTTTTTGAGGATGTAACTAACAGGGTAGATAAGGGGAACCAATGGATGTAGTATATTTGAATTTCCAAACGGCATTCGATAAGCTGCCACATAAAAGGTTGTTAAGCAAGATAAGGGCACATGGGGTTGGGGGTAATGTATTGGCATGGATAAAGGATTGGTTAACAGACAGAAATCAAGAGAGATGGGATAAACGGGTCATTTTCAGATTGGCAGGCTGTAACTAGTGGGGTGCCGTAAGGATCAGTGCTTGGGCCTCAGCTATTTACAATCTATTATTAATGACTTGGATGAAGGGACCGAGTGCAATGTATTCAAGTTTGCTGACGATACAAAGCTAGGTGGAAAAGTAAGATGTGAGGAGGACGCAAAGAGCCTGCAAAGGGATATAGATAGGTTAAGTGAGTGGGCAATAAACTGCCAGCTGGAGTATAATGTGGGGAAATGTGAGGTTATTCACTTTAGTAGGAAGAATAGAAAATGGTGAGAAATTATTAAATGTTGGTGTTGAGAGAGATTTGGGTGTCCTAGTACAAGAAACACAGAGAGTTAGCGTGCAGGTACAGCAAGCAATTAGGAAGGCAAATGGCATGTTGACCTTTATTGCTAGAGGGTTGGAGTACAAGAGTAAGGAAGTCTTGCTACAATGGTACAGGGCTCTGGTGAGACCACACTTGGAGTACTGTGCACAGTTTTGGTCTCCTTACCAAAGGAAGGATATACTTGCCTTAGAGGCAGTGCAACAAAGGTTCAATAGATTGATCCCTGGGTTGAGAGGGTTGTCCTATGAGGAGAGATTAAGTAGATTGGGCCTATACTCTCTGGAGTTTAGAAGAATGAGAGGTGATCTCATTGAAACATATAAGATTCTGAGGGGGATTGACAGGATAAATGCTGAGAGATTGTTTCCCCTGGCTGGAGAGTCTAGAGCTAGGGGGGCATAGTCTCAGGATAAGGGGCCGGCCTTTTAAGACTGAGATGAGGAGGAATTTCTTCACTCAGAGGGTTGTGAATCTTTGGAATTCTCTGCCACAAAGTGCTGTGGATGCTCAGTTGTTGAGTATATTCAAGGCTGAGATAGATAGATTTTTGGACTGCAGAGGAATCAAGGGATATGGGGATAGGACAGGAAATTGGAGTTGAGGTCGAAGATCAGCCATGATCTTATTGAATGGCGGAGCAGGCTCGAGGGGCCGTATGGCCTACTCCTGCTCCTAATTCTTACGATGTTATGTTAAACCAAAGCTGCAATGTTCAGATCCTGGCCAGCATGGACTGTCCAGCGGTCTCAAGGAAACCATGGTGAGCACAAAATATTTGTAAAAGAACTGCAAGACCAGTTAGTCTACTGTCAGTTGTGGGCAAACTCTTAGAATCTATAATTCAAGATAAGATTAGCAAGCATTCAGCAATACACGGGTTAATCAAGGACAGGCAGCACGGATTTATACGGGCAAGTTGTGTTTGACAAATTTAATAGTGTTTTGAAGAACTGACCAATTGGATGGATAAAGGAAATGCAGTAAATATAGTGTATATAGATTTTCAGAAGATATTTGATGCGGAGTCTCACAGGAGGCTTGTTAGAAAAATTCAAGCGTATGATATAAGCGGAAATGTAGCAGCACGGATGGAAAATTGGTTGACAAACAGAGTTAGGGTAAATGGGGGTTGCTGCGATTGGAGAACGATTGGAAGTGTGTAGCCCAGGGGACAGTGCTATGTTCAGTTTTGTTCTCTGTATAATCGCTGATTTGAACTTGGGCATGGAGAACACAATTTCTAAATTTGCTGACAACACAAAATTAGGCAGTTTGGCCAATAGTGAAGGGGGTCTGTAAAAGATGTCAGGAGGACATAGACCAGTTAGTGAATGAGCAGACAGATGTAGTTTAATGTGGATAAGTACAAGGTAATACATTTTGGAAGGAAAAAGGTATGGGACAGCACACTTAATGGAAAGACACTGGAGGGTGTGGATGAACAGGAGGTTCAAATACATAATTTCCTGAAAGCGTGAGTCCAGGTAATAAAGCCATAAAAATGGCAATACCATTTAATTTTATAAATAACGACTTAGCGTACAGGAGTAAAGCAGTACTGATTTTATACAAAGCAGTGGTTCAAGAGGTGGCTCACCAGCACCTTCTCAAGGGCAACTAGGGATGGGTCATAAATGCTGGCCTTGCCAGCAACGCCCACATCCCAGGAATTAAAAAAAAAATGTTTGGGCCAGTTGGCGCACTGTGTGCAGGCACCCCATTATATAAAGAACATTAAAGCCCTAGAATAGAATAGCATAGCATACAGCATAGATTCACCAGGGTGATGCCAGGGATGGGAAACTATAGTTATGAGGAGATACTTGAGATACTGGGACTGTTTCCAGAAAAGGCTAAGAGGAGATTTAATTGAGCTTTTTAAAATTATGAAGGATTTTGACAGACTAAATAGGGAAAGACAATTTCCTGTGGTTGGGGAGTTAGTGATGGGTCATCAGTTTAAAATGGTCACTAAGATGGTGAGGAAAATGTTTTTTATGCAGGAGGTTGTTGGACCATGGAATGCTTTACCACAAGGAATGATTCAGACAGAGACCATTGCATCTTTTAAGAGAAAATTGGATGAATATTTGAGGCAGAGGACAACAGGGGGATGGGGTGAGCGCAGGGCAGTCGGATTAGTTTTGGAGTGCTCTATCCAAGAGCTGGCAATGGGCCAAATGACCTTCCTCTATGCTCTAACCTTATATGGTTGTAAGGATCTTGCAGGCCAAGGCTTGGATCCATAAAAGGGTATCTTTTTCCAGACAAGGTTACCTGAGCACTCTGATTTCTACTGCAAGTAGGCCTGGGCAGTGATCAAAAGTGGCTCCAGGCCCTATTTGTGTCTGTGTCCATAGGCCTTCAACTATTTGGTAACCATGGTACTTCAGGTAATGGTGATTGCCTGTTCCAGGTGTCCTGTCGAGAAGCATACAAAGCTTCTTACCACCCACAAAGTTGTTGCTCCAGGTAGTAAAAGAGAGGCCAGACTTTTGAGAGGGAACGTTATTCTTCCGTGATGACCGAGACAGGTTGAGAATGTTGGCTGATAGAGTCCAGATGATTGCACGTACCAGGTGCACACATGACCACCCGGTTTAAGCTTCGTGAGCACATGGGTTTCCATCCCTTCTGGCCCTGAGATATCAATGATGGAGGAAGTTAAAGCCTAATAACCTGGAAGCTACCGACCGGAAGCTTGTGCGGTACTTGCCGGTTGTCGCTTGGGATACTTCTTAGATGGACAGAAGGAATGTATGTGACTGTTGAGCATCTTTTCTGCTCGAATTTCGATGCTGAGTTAGCCAAAAAAAAAATCCACCTCCATCAGAATCAAACTGTCAACCTGCAGAGGGAGTCAGAAAGAGTTAGATAAACAGGCAGAAATCAGACAGAAAAAAACCCACCGCTTCTCATCACTACCATTAGGTCTTAGAAAAACTGCAGGAGTAGCGCTGAGTGCAGTGTGAATATCACACATCCCTGCACCATTTGACTGTAACACTGCAATTACTGTATTGAGCAGAGAGCTATGTGAAATTGATACACTCCAAGCTGAAGAGGTCAGCAGAGACCAACAGATGTATGATTTTACTTGATAAAAATTGAAAAGGGTCACAACCAAGAGTTTGATGTGCTTCTGAAATCAGCCCTTAAAGTACTGTGCAGGCCCTACACTTCACCAGTGTATAATTCCCCCATTATTTACAAGTGAATAGACTTCCAAGCCAGGTCAGTTGTGCTGAATATCATGACGCACACTCTTGCTTCTGGAAGGAGGGAGGAGGGTCCCAGAGAGAAGTTATTGTCAATCCACAGTTCAAGCAACAGTTTGTGTTGTGGTATTAGTGCTGCATTAGAGAGGAAGCCAGTTTCACTGTAGAAAGCAATATCCAATGCTGGAGACCTATCTTCCAGCTCACAGTGCTCTGCTTATAGTCACTGTTCAGATGCCCTGACCTAGCATGTCCCCACAATATCGATCGCTCGGGTAATTTCCTGTCTCCTTGTTTGCTTTGTATTTGATGTTTACCTGCTCCTTTTTTTCTCTTGTTTCAATCGTAGTTTTTCTAGGAATAATTTCTTCCACCACATTCCAGTTCTCTCTATTACTTTTACCAGTTCATGCAGTCGCAGTCATGCTCAGATCAGCAAAACACTTTGCTTTGATGTCATTTTGGTTTTCATTTTTATTAGCTTTCGGGAAATATAGCATAACAGACACCCAAGAGTGAGTTACAGGCTGGAATCTAATCGAGTGGTTCAGGTGGTTTATATATAGAATAACAGATACCCGGGAGTGAGTTACAGGCTGGAATCTAATCGCGCGGTTCAGGTGGTTTATATATAGAATAACAGATACCCGGGAGTGAGTTACAGGCTGGAATCTAATCATGGGGTTCAGGTGGTTTATATAGAATAACAGATACCCGGGAGTGAGTTACAGGCTAGAATCTAATCATGGGGTTCAGGTGGTTTATATATAGAATAACAGATACCCGGGAGTGAGTTACAGGCTGGAATCTAATCGCGTGGTTCAGGTGGTTTATATATAGAATAACAGATACCTGGGAGTGAGTTACAGGCTGGAATCTAATCGTGTGGTTCAGGTGGTTTATATATAGAATAACAGATACCCAGGAGTGAGTTACAGGCTGGAATCTAATCGAGTGGTTCAGATGGTTTATATATAGAATAACAGATACCCAGGAGTGAGTTACAGGCTGGAATCTAATCATGGGGTTCAGGTGGTTTATATGTAGAATGATGGATACCCGGGAGTGAGTTACAGGCTGGAATCTAATCGAGTGGTTCAGGTGGTTTATATGTAGAATGATAGATACCCGGGAGTGAGTTACAGGCTGGAATCTAATCGAGTGGTTCAGGTGGTTTATATATAGAATAACCAGATACCCGGGAGTGAGTTACAGGCTGGAATCTAATCGAGTGGTTCAGGTGGTTTATATATAGAATAACCAGATACCCGGGAGTGAGTTACAGGCTGGAATCTAATCGAGTGGTTCAGGTGGTTTATATGTAGAATAACAGATACCCGGGAGTGAGTTACAGGCTGGAATCTAATCGAGTGGTTCAGGTGGTTTATATGTAGAATGACAGATACCATGGGGTGAGGTACAGGCTGGAATTTAATTTTGTTTCAGATTTGAGTTTCCTATAGGACAAGTGAGCCCCTCTGTTAGATGAGAGACTCAAAATCATACAAGACTTGACTAATGACGGTGAAACATTTGTGGATGTATTGAACAAATTCTGTTTATAAAGAGATATTAGTCGATATCCTGTGGAGTTAAGACCAAGTGTAGACTTGAGGTCCAGTGAGGTTAGAGAGAGAGGGTTGATTGGACCAGGGCACTCAGAGGTAGGTTTTTTAATAAAATATTTGGAGCAGACAAGTGAAATTGTTTGAAGCATAGAAGTTCCTTTGGAGTATAGGCTGAGATGCAACAGATACTAAACTGAGGTGCTTTAGTGCCACCGTAGCCAGGGAGATGTAATTACAGTGTCACAAGTTTGCATAGGTACTTTCCAGGATATAGAATGTTAAAGAAAGAAAGACTTCCATTTCTATAGCGCCTTTCATGACCATCGGACATCCCAAAGCGCTTTACAGCCAATGAAGTACCTTTTGAAGTGTAGCCGCTGTTGTAATATAGGAAATGCGGCAGTCAATTTGCGCACAGCAAGCTCCCACAAACAGCAGTGTGATAATGACCAGATAATCTGTTTTCGTGGTGTTGGCTGAGGCATAAATTTTTTTGGCTAGGTCACCGGGCTAACTCCCCTGCTCTTCTTTGAAATAGTGCCACAGGATCTTTTACGTCCACCTGAGAGGGCAGATGGGCCTCGGTTTAATGGCACCTCCGACAGTGCAGCACTCCCTCAGTACTGTACTGGAGTGACAGCCAAGATTTTTGTGAAGAAAGGTGATAACAATGCAACAACAGGATGTGTGCGCAGATGTATGATCTTTGATAATGGTTGTAAACTTGTTTTTGAGAAACCAAACACCAAGGTCAAAAATGAAGGCCACCTGAGTTAAATCAGGTGTCGCCAGGCTTAGGTTTCCAAAGCCTGTCGATTGTAGGAAGTAAGGGATTTGTGTTTGAAGTCAGAGTTCAGGAGGAGCTGTAAGCAATGTATGCATTTTCTGGTTGGAGCCCAAATGTTTTCTAGTTGTTTGGGACCCATAAATACTGAGGAATGAAATGTAGATTTTGAGTAATCTGTCCATGACTTGGGGAAGTCTCACAAAAAGCGAGAACAATGAATTGCCACTGTTGCCCATTTTGAGCACAATGTACGGTATTTGGATCCGTGAAGAGGACAGTTCCCAAGATGTGAATGACATTGTATTGGTTAACTGTGTTTCATAGGAACAACAACAACAACTTGTATTTATATAGCGCCTTTAACGTAGTGAAAAGTCCCAAGGCGCTTCACAGGAGTATTATAAGACACAAAATTTGACACCGAGCCATATAAGGATAAATTAGGGCAGGTGACCAAAAGCTTGGTCAAAGAGGTAGGTTTTAAGGAGCGTCTTAAAGGAGGAAAGAGAGGTAGAGAGGCGGAGAGGTTTAGCCAGGGAATTCCAGAGCTTAGGGTCTAGGCAACAGAAGGCACGGCCGCCAATGGTTAAGCGATTATAATCAGGGATGCGCAAGAGGGCAGAATTTGAGGAGCGCAGATGTCTCTGGGGGTGGGGGGTTGTGGGGCTGAAGGAGATTACAGAGATAGGGAGGGGCGAGGCCATGGAGGGATTTGAAAACAAGGATGAGAATTTTAAAATCGAGGTGTTGCTTAACCGGGAGCTAATGTAGGTCAGCAAGCACAGGGGTGATGGATGAACGGAACATGGCGCGAGTTTGGACACAGCCAGCCGAGTTTTGGATGACCTCAAGTTTACGTAGGGTAGAATGTGGGAGGCCAGCCAAGAGTGCATTGGAATAGTCAAGTCTATAGGTAACAAAGGCATGGATGAGGGTTTCAGACGCAGATGAGCTGAGGCAAGGGCGGAGACAGGCGATGTTACGGAGGTGGAAATGGGCAGTCTTAGTTATGCTGCAGATATGTGGTCGGAAGCCCATTTCAGGGTCAAATATGACACTAAGGTTACGAACAGTGTGGTTCAGCCTCAGACAGATGTTAGGGACAGGAATTGAGTCAGTGGCTAGGGAACGGAGTTTGTGGCGGGGACCAAAAACAATGGCTTTGGTCTTTTCAATATTTAATTGGAGAAAATTTCTGCTCATCCAGAACTGGATGTCTGACAAGCAGTCTGACAATTTAGAGACCGTGGAGGGGTCGAGAGAAGTGGTGGTGAGGTAGAGCTGGGTGTCGTCAGCGTACATGTGGAAACTGACGCCGTGTTTTCGGATGATGTCGCCAAGGGGCAACATATAGATGAGAAATAGGAGGGGGCCAAGGATAGATCCTTGGGGGGACACCAGAGGTAACGATGCGGGAGCGGGAAGAGAAGCCATTGCACGTGATTTTCTGACTATGATTAGATATAGGACCAGGCGAGTGCAGTCCCACCCAGCTTGACGACAGTGGAGAGACGTTGGAGGAGGATAGAGTGGTCAAAGGCTGCAGACAAGTCGAGAAGGACAAGGAGGGATAGTTTACCTTTGTCACAGTCGCAAAGGATGTCATTTGTGACTGATGAGAGCCGTTTCGGTACTGTGGCGGGCGGAAACCTGATTGGAGGGATTCAGACATGGAGTTGCGGGAAAGATGGGCACGGATTTGGGAGGCAACAACACGTTCAAGGACTTTGGAGAGGAAAGGGAGGTTGGAGATGGGGCAGTAGTTTGCAAGGAAGGAGGAGTCAAGGGTTGTTTTTTTGAGGAGGGGGTGATGATGGCAGATTTGAGGGAGAGGGGACAGTACCTGAGGAGAGAGAACCATTAACAATGTCAGCTAACATGGGAGCCAGAAAAGGAAGTTGGATGGTCAGCAGTTTAGTGGGAAAAGGGCTGAGGGAGCAGGAAGTGGGTCTCATGGACAAGATGAGCGCGGAGAGGTCATGAGGGGAGATCGGAGAGAAACTGGAGAAAGATGTGAGTTCAGGGTTAGGGCAGGGGGGGAACCTTAGAGGAAGTTTGGCCCGGTGGGTTAGGGGAAGGAAGGGAAGTGGCAGAGGCAGCTTAACGGATGGACTCAATCTTAAAAACAAAGATGTCCATGAGCTCCTCACACTTGTTGGCAGAGGTGAGGGTGGAGGAGACAGGGGTTTAAGAAGACGGTAGCAGTACAGAATAGAAGCCGGGGTTTATCTTTGCATTCCAGAATGATTCTGGAATAGTGAGCAATTTTGGCAGACGAGAGCAGGACTCTATAATGCTTTATGTGGTCCAGCCAGATCTGGCGGTGGATGGCTAAACCAGTTGTCCGCCATATCCGTTCAAGTCTGCGTCCCATGGAGTTAAGGGAGTGAAGATGAGGGCTGTACCGGGGGAACGGCCAGGGTGAGAGAGAGTAATGGTTTTAACAGGGACTAGGGCATCAAAGATGGTGGTGAGGGTGTGGTTGAGCAGATCGGTAGCTGCAGAACTGTCATGGTGAATGGAGGGCCAAAGGCTGGACACTTGGGATTTCATAAGTGCAGCTGTAAGAGAGTTGGGAGAGAGTTTTTTCCAGGGGTGGACACAGAAGGAAGTCGGGTTGGGGGGTGGCGGAAGGGGGATGTGGGTGGAGAGTGATACGAGGAAGTGGTCAGAGATGGCCTTATCTGCGATTGACACGATGGGAGTAGCGAGGCCACGAAAGATGGCAAGGTCGAGGGGGTGGCCGTGAATATGGGTTGGGGAGTTTACATGGAGGGAGAGGGTAAGGGAGGATAGGAGGCTAGTGAACTCAGAGGAGAGAAAGCATGATGAATTGAGATGGAGGTTGAAATCACCGAGGATGAGAAGTCGTTTGGTACAGAGGCTGAGGGAGGAAAGCAGTGAAGATATCTCAAATAACATTTTAATGGTACGTGGGTGGGCGGTAGAGAACGAGAATTTTAAATGAGGTGAGAGGGGTGGTATAAAGTGAGATGCTCAAAGGAGGAGAAAGTACCAGAGGAGTAGGGGGACAGACCAAGGTGTGATTTGTTGATGAGAGCCACACCGCCACCACGGCGGTCTGAGCGGGGCAAGTGGTGGAAGGTATGGCCAGGCGGGGAGGCTTCATTTAAGGGTAAGGTGTCATCACCCCTCAACCAGATTTCCATCAGGGCCATGATGTCGATGCAATCATCCATGATAAGCTCATGGATGGCAAGGGCCTTGTTCGCAAGTGAACGAACATTCTGGAGGGAGATGTGGAGAAGGTCGGTATGGCTGCCCCACTGCTAGCGTCCACAGGGTCAGCGCTGGGGGGGGGGGGGGGATGAGTTGGATGGGGAGGAGATTGGCAAGATTTGCCCCCAGTGGGCGCGCTGGGCGGGAAGGGCGGCGAGAGAGTAGGATGGGACAGTTGGGGTTGCTGAACATAGAAACAGGAGTAGGCCATTCAGCCCCTCAAGCCTGTTCTGCCATTCAATTAGATCATGGCTGATCTGTACCTCAGCTCTATTTACCCGCCTTTGTTCCATATCTCTTCAAATGCTAAGTGAAAGATGATTTATAAATACACCTCATACTTCTGCTGTGTTTCTGCAGCTGCAAAATGTGCTCTTGAGAGTCCAACATGTGTGGATGCACTCTGTACACAAACTGTAGGCTGCTGTCCCAACACCTCAAAGTGTCCAGCTGCTGTTCTGCAAATGGAAAACTCTCTGAAACTTGCACATGCTGTAGGTAAATTGGATTTTACCACTGTGGATATGTCTTGGTTAGATTTGAAAGTAGTTCTCTGATGTGGGAGAACTGAAATCCCACATTCTGTACACGCCGATCCAGTGTCCATGCTGTGTTGGCCTTGAGAATTGAAGGTACAATACTGAAGATTGATAATGACACCAAATTATGGGATGAGAATTCTGAAAGACTGCATGAGGACATAAACAGGTTAGTGGGATGGGTAGATGCAGTTCAATGTAGAAATTTATGAGGTAATATATTGAGGTAAAAATAGAACCACACTTTAAATGGTGAAATATTAAATGGAGTTGAGGAACAGAGGGATCAAAGCAACATTCAGCCCTTTGAGCCTGTTTCACCATTTAATTTGATTATAGCTGATCTATATCTTAACTCCATTTACCCACCTTTATTCCATACATTACAATACAACAGTTTGCGTTTCCTACATTACAACAGTGACTACACGTCAAAAGTATTTAATTGGCTGTAAAGCGCTTTGGAACGTCCTGAGGTCATGAAAGGTGCTATATAATTGCAAGTTCTTTCTTTTCATATCCTTGATATCATTATCCAACAAAAATCTGTCAATCTCAGTTTTGAAAATTTTCAATTGATCCCCAGCCTCAACAACCTTTTGGGGGAGAAAGTTCCAGATTTCTACTGCCCTTTGTGCAAAAAACTGCCTCCTGCTTGTACCCCTGAACAGCCTAACTCTAATTTTAAGGTTATGGCACCTTGTTCTGGATTCCCCCACCAGAGGAAATTGTTTCTCTCTGTCTACCCTACCGAATCTTTTTAACATTTTAAACGCCTTGATCAGGTCACCCCTCAATCCTCTAAACTCAAGGGACTACAGGCTATGCAACCTGTCCTCGAGCCCCTTGGTTGCAGATACCCGGGTCATTAAACGTGGCAGTGTGGGTAGGGAAGGGCATAAAAAGGCAAAGGGCTTCCTTGTGTTTTGTATCCTGAGTCACAGGACACAGAAGCGGGAGCTCATGTGGAACTTGTACAAGACCAGAGGCTGCAGTTGGAGAATTATGTGCAGTTTTGGGCACCTCATGACAGGAAAAATATAAAACAATGGAAAAGGTGCAGGGTATATTCATTAGGATGTTACTAGGGGTGAGAGGTTATGGATATTGAGAGACTTGAGAAGTTTGGTCTTTTTCACTAGGGCGCAGAAGGTTAAGGGACAACGTGATGATTATGAAGGGTTACGATGAGGTAAACAGTGATGGGTTGTTTCCATTGGTTATTGAGACAGGAATAAGAGGCACAGAAATTCAAGATCATCACAAAAAGAATTAAAGGGGAGGCTAGAAAAAAATGTCTTCACTCGGAATTTGAATGTGGAATCGTCTGCCACAGACTGTTATTAAAGCAGAGTCCACAAATACTTTTAAAATAGATAGTTGCTTGAAAGAGGAACATTGAAGGGTAAGGAGGGCAGGCAGGAAACTGGGAGTAGAATGGGTTGTTCCTGTAGAGGTGAACGCTAACAAACTGATGGGCAGAGTGGGCTGTTTCCATACTGTAACAGACTGGGATTCAATGGAATAAAAACATAAAATGTTGGAAATACTCAGCAGGTCTGGCAGCATCTGTGGAGAGAGAAACAGAGTTAACGTTTCAGGTCGATGATCCTTCATCAGAACTGGAAAAAGTTAGAGATGTAACAGATTTTTAAGCAGGTGCAGGGGCAGGAAAAGGGGGGAGGAGAGGAAAGAACAAAAGGGAAGGTCTGTGATAGAATGGAAGGCAGGAGAGATTAAAAGACAAAAGGGATGATGGTGCAAGGCAAAAGGAGATGGTAATGGAACAAGTAAAGAAACAAAAGATGAGTCTAGATGAAGTGTAAATGGGAATGGCAGAATCATCAACAGCTGCCATGTGGAAAAAAAAATAGGGGCAGAGGTTATGGTCTGAAATTGTTGAACTCAATGTTGAGTCCAGAAGGCTGTAAAGTGCCAAATCGAAAGATGAGGTGCTGTTCCTCGAGCTTACGTTGAGCTTCGTTGGAACAGTAAAAGACCGAGGACGGAAGGTCAGAGTCGGAGTGGAGCGGAGAATTAAAGTGAGAGGCGACCGCAAGCTCGGGGTCACGCTTACGGACTGAACGGAGGTGTTCCGCAAAGCAGTCACCCAATCTGCATTTGGTCTCCCCAGCAGCGTTAGCAGCGAATACAGTATACTAAATTGCAAGAAGTACAAGTAAATCGTTGTTTCACCTGGAAGGAGTGTTTGGGGCCCTGGACAGTGGGAAGGGAGGAGGTAACAAGGCAGGTGTTGCATCCCCTGCGCTTGCACGGGAAGGTGCTGTGGGAAGGGGAAGGGGTGTTGGGGGTGATTGAGGAGTGCACCAGGGTGTCGCGGAGGGAGCGGTCCCTTCGGAATGCTGAAAGGGGAGGGGAGGGGAAGATATGTTTGGTAGTGGGATCACGCTGGAGGTGGCGGAAATGGTGGAGGATGGCAATTTGAAAGTGGAACTGGAGGGGTGAAACCCTATCGTGGTTCCGGGAGGGAGGGGAAGGGGTGAGAGCAGAAGTGCGGGAAATAGAATGGACACGGTCAAGGGCCGTGTCAACTACGGTAGAGGGAAATCCTCGGTTGAGGAAAAAGGAAGACATATCGGAAGCATTAGTATGGAAGGTGGCATCGTCAGAGCAGATGCGATGGAGATGGAGAAACTGGGAGAATGGAATAGAGTCCATCCAGGAAGCGGGGTGGGAGGAAGTGTAATCCAGGTAGCTGTGGGAGTCAGTGGGCTTATAGTGAATGTTTGTCAAATAGCCTATCCCCAGAAATGGAGATAGAGAAGTTGAGGAAGGGAAGGGAAGAGTCGGAGATGGACCATGTGAAGGTGAGGGAAGGGTGGAAATTGGAAGCAAAGTGAATGAAATTTTCTAGTTCAGGACGAGAGCAGGAAACAGCACCGATACAGTCATCAATGTACCGGAAAAAGAGGTGAGGGAGGGGCCCTCAGTAGGACTGGAACAAAGAACGATCCACATATCCCACGAAAAAGCAGGCACAGCTAGGACCCATGCGGGTTCTCATAGCAACACCTTTAATTTGGAGGAAGTGAGTGGAGTCAAAGGAGAAGTTGTTCAATGTGAGAACAAGTTCAGCCAGGCGGAGGAGGGTGGTGGTGGCTGGGGACTGTTGGGCCTCTGTTCAAGGAAGAAGCGGAGCGCCCTCAGGCTGTCCTGGTGGGGGATGGAGGTGTAGAGGGAGGTGTGATTCGATGGGCTATTTCTGTACTGTAACAGACTGATTCGATGGCCTACATAAGAACATAAGAAATAGGAGCAGGAGTAGGCCATTCGGCCCCTCGAGCCTGCTCCGCCATTCAATAAGATCATGGCTGCTCTTCTACCTCAACTCCACTTTCCTGCACTATCCCCATATCCCTTGATCCCCTTAATATCCAAAAATCTATCGATCTCCGTCTTGAATATATTCAACGACTGAGCCTCCACAGCCCTCTGTGGTAGAGAATTCCAAAGATTCACCACCCTCTGAGTGAAGATATTTCTCCTCATCTCAGTCCTAAATGGCTGACCCCTTATTCTGAGACTGTGACCCCTTGTTCTAGACTCCCCAGCCAGAGGAAACATCCTCCCTGCATCTACCCTGTCAAGCCCTGTAGGAATTTTATAAGTTTCAATGAGATCACCTCTCATTCTTCTAAAATCCAGAGAATATAGGCCGAGTCTACTCAATCTCTCCTCATAGGACAATCCCCCCATCCCAGGAATCAGTCTGGTGAACCTTCATTGCACTCGCTCTATGGCAAGTATATCCTTCCTTAGATAAGGAGACCAAAACTGTACACAACACTCCAGGTGTGGTCTCACCAAGGCCCTATATAATTGCAGTAAGATATCCTTACTCTTGTACTCAAATCCTCTTGTAATAAAGGCCAACATACCATTTGCTTTCCTAATTGCTTGCTGTACCTGCATGTTAACTTTCAGTGATTCGTGTACAAGGACACCCAGGTCCCTCTGAACACCAACATTTCCCAATCTCTCACCATTTAAAAAATACTCTGCTTTTCCATTTTTCCTACCAAAGTGGATAACTTCACATTTCCCCACATTATATTCCATTTGCCATGTTCTTGCCCACTCACTTAGCTTGTCTATATCCCCTTGAAGCCTCTTTGCATCCTCCTCACAACTTACATTCCCCCCCAGTTTTGTATCATCAGCAAACTTGGATATATTACATTTGGTCCTCTCAGCCAAATCATTGACATAGATTGTGAATAGCTGAGGCTCAAGCACTGATCCTTGTGGTACCCCACTAGTTACAGCTTGCCAACCCGAAAATGACCCGTTTATTCCTACTCTCTGTTTTCTATCCATTAGCCAATCCTCAATCCATGTTAGTATATTACCCCCAATCCCAAGAGCCCTTATTTTGTTTAATAACCTCTTGTGTGGCACCTTATCGAATGCCTTCTGAAAATCCAAATACACCACGTCCACTGGTTCCCCCTTATCTAGTCCGCTAGTTACAACCTCAAAAAACTCTTAACAGATTCGTCAAACATGATTTCCTTTTCATAAATCCGTGTTGACTCTGCCCAATCCTATTATTATTTTCTAAGTGCCCTGTTACCACGTCCTTAATAATAGATTCTAGCATTTTCCCTACTACTGATGTCAGGCTAACTGGTCTGTAGTTCCCCGTTTTCACTCTCCCTCCTTTCTTAAATAGTGGGGTTACATTTGCCACCTTCCAATCCGCGGGAACCATTCTAGAATCTATGAAATTTTGGAAAATGACAACCAATGCATCCACTATCTCTATAGCCACCTCTTTTAAAACTCTAGGATGTAGGCCATCAGGTCCAGGGGATTTATCGACTTTCAGTCCATTAATTTCTCCAGTACTATTTTTTTTACTAATACTAATTTCTTTCAGTTTCTAATTCTCGTCAGACCCTTGGTTTTCCACTATTTCCGGGAGGTTTTTTGCCTCTTCATCCGTAAAGACAGACACAAAGTATTTGTTTAATTTCTCTGCCTTTTCCTTATTCCCCATTATAATTTCTCCTGTCTCAGCCTGTAAGAGACCCACATTTACTTTCGCTAATCTTTTCCTTTTTACATACCTATAGAAGCTTTTACAGTCTGTTTTTATGTCTAGCTAGTTTACTCTCCTATTCTATTTTCCCTTTTTTTTAATCAATTTCTTGGTCCTCCTTTGCTGAATTCTAAAATCCTCCCAATCCTCAGGCTTACTGCTCTTTTTGGCAACATTATAAGCTTATTCCTTTGATCTAATACTATCTTTAACTTCTGTTGTTTGCCACGGTTGGACCACTTTTCCTGTGGGGTTTTTGTGCCTTAAAGGAATGTATGTTTGTTGTAAATTATGTATTAATTCTTCAAATGCAAGCCATTACTTGACTACCGTCATACCTTTTAATGTAGTTTCCCAATCTACCTTGGCCAACTCACCCCTCATACCTACGTAGTTTCTGTACTGTAACAGACTGGGATTATATTTTTGCAAATGGTTATTTTTTCTCTTTTGTTTAAAGGGAAATGGTTCTGAATTTTTTTCACTCATTTTCAGGTTCAAGAAAGTGCATCAGCCATGTTGACTTTAGCAAAAAAGCTGAAGCGTGAAGAGGGTGTGAAAGGGAGAGGCAACACAAACCCAGGGACAGACTCATCCCGCCGTGTGTCCATTAGAGATAAGCTGCTCATCAAAGGTGCGTGACTCCCTTCTGCTGCTCTCCTGTAGTTCAATTCTTAGTTCATGGTTTCTCTCATACCCCTTGGCCAAACCAACAACAACCTGCACACTAATGGATGTGAGCGAGAGTTACTAACAAGGTTGTCATTCAATCAAAGGTTTTATGTAATTCCCCAAATAGATGTCGGTGTGAACATCCTTGTGAACCTGCTGTTAGATTGTAGCAGCACTTCTCAAGTGTTTTTTTATGGTGGAGGGGGCCCTGTGAATGATCACACACTCCTGGGGATCTTTTAACAGGAGAGTTACTGTACCAGAGGGAAGGGCTTCAATGGGAGAGTTAATGTACCAGATAAAATTCTTAAAGGACTTGACAAAGTAGCTGCTGGGAGGATGTTTTCCCCTGGCTGGGGAGTCTAGAACTAGGGGTCACAGTCTCAGAATAAGGGGCTGGCCATTTTAGGACTAAGATGAGGAGAAATTTCTGCATTCAAAGGGTTCTGAATCTTTGGAATTCTCTACCCCAGAGAGCTCGGGGGGGTGTGGGGGTTGCTGGTGTTAAGTATCTCAAAGCATCAGCAAATTTTTTCAACGAGCAACTGAGTGACAGAAGGTCCTGGGTTCGGTTCCTATTTTGTGCTGTGTTCACTGACCTCAGCTAGGAAGGACACGCAGCCTCAGCACTCCAGGGTACAAATGTGAAAATCAGTCAGGGTTTGTGCTCTTCATCTCTACTCACTGCTGCTGGGAAGTGTGTGTGTGTGCGCGAGAGAGGACTTCTGATGTGGACAGGAGGCTGACATGATACCTCTCATGAATGAATATCCTGCAGGCACTAACTGTCTAAGCTCATAGCTGGGAGAGGTACCACTGGCTGCCTGGTCTCCACCTGGGACAGGAGCCAGCTCCTGGCGTCCTATCTGAGAAAGGTACCAGATCCTGATCCTCCACCTGGCAGAGGTACCAGATCCTGATCCTCCACATGGGAGAGGTACCAGATCCTGATCCTCCACCTGGCAGAGGTACCAGATCCTGATCCTCCACCTGGGAGAGGTACCAGATCCTGATCCTCCACCTGGGAGAAATACCAGATCCTGATCCTCCACCTGGGAGAGGTACCAGATCCTGATCCTCCACCTGGGAGAGGTACCAGATCCTGATCCTCCACCTGGGAGAGGTACCAGATCCTGATCCTCCACCTGGGAGAGATACCAGATCCTGATACTCCACCTGGGAAAGGTACCAGATCCTGATCCTCCACCTGGGAGAGATACCAGATCCTGATCCTCTACCTTGGGAGAGATACCAGATCCTGATCCTCCACCTGGGAGAGGTACCAGATCCTGATCCTCCACCTGGGAGAGGTACCAGATCCTGATCCTCCACCTGGGAGAGGTACCAGATCCTGATCCTTCACCTGGGAAAGATACCAGATCCTGATACTCCACCTGGGAGAGATACCAGATCCTGATCCTCCACCTGGGAGAGGTACCAGATCCTGATCCTCCACCTGGGAAAGATACCAGATCCTGATACTCCACCTGGGAGAGGTACCAGATCCTGATCCTCCACCTGGGAAAGGTACCAGATCCTGATCCTCCACCTGGGAGAGGTACCAGATCCTGATCCTCCACCTGGGAAAGGTACCAGATCCTGATCCTCCACCTGGGAGAGGTACCAGATCCTGATCCTCCACCTGGGAGAGGTACCAGATCCTGATCCTCCACCCGGCAGAGGTACCAGATCCTGATCCTCCACCCGGGAGAGATACCAGATCCTGATCCTCCACCTGGGAAAGGTACCAGATCCTGATCCTCCACCTGGGAGAGATACCAGATCCTGATCCTCCACCTGGGAAAGGTACCAGATCCTGATCCTCCACCTGGGAGAGGTACCAGATCCTGATCCTTCACCTGGGAAAGGTGCCTGGTCCCGGGGCTCCACCTGGGAGAGGTGCCTTGTCCCGGGGCTCCACCTGGGAGAGGTGCCTGGTCCCGGGGCTCCACCTGGGAGAGGTGCCTTGTCCCGGGGCTCCACCTGGGAGAGGTGCCTGGTCCCGGGGCTCCACCTGGGAGAGGTGCCTGGTCCGGGCTCCACCTGGGAGAGGTGCCTGGTCCCGGGGCTCCACCTGGGAGAGGTGCCTGGTCCCGGGGCTCCACCTGGAGAGGTGCCTGGTCCCGGGGCTCCACCTGGGAAAGGTGCCTGGTCCCGGGGCTCCACCTGGGAGAGGTGCCTTGTCCCGGGGCTCCACCTGGGAGAGGTGCCTGGTCCCGGGGCTCCACCTGGGAGAGGTGCCTGGTCCCGGGGCTCCACCTGGGAGACTTGCCTGGTCCCGGGGCTCCACCTGGGAGAGGTGCCTTGTCCCGGGGCTCCACCTGGGAAAGGTGCCTGGTCCCGGGGCTGTGCCTGGTCCCGGGGCTCCACCTGGGAGAGGTGCCTGGTCCCGGGGCTCCACCTGGGAGAGGTGCCTGGTCCCGGGGCTCCACCTGGGAGAGGTGCCAGATCCTGGCCCACTTGAGAGAGGACAGGAGAGAATTGGCTTGGGAAAAATCTGCAGTTGAGCTGCCGTTGGTGAATTTGAGAGATGTTCCACACTGAGTTGCAGAAACCTCATTGCTCTTGTGTTAAACCTTACTCTTGGTGATCTGGTAATCGTAACATAGAAATTTCAGCATGGAGGAGGTCATTCAACCCCCCCATCCGCCCCACCTCCATTTTTGGACTGAATGTAAGCCCCTCTCGGAGGCTGCTTTTACATTGCCCCATTATCATGTTCTCTCCATGGACTCTCGTATTCTTTCAGTAATTATCCAACCTCTTATGAATGCCAAATTGCTTTAGCTTCTATCATCACTTGTGCCAAACATTTCGCACTCCAAGAACTCTCTGTGGAAAAAGTTCCTTTTAATCCTCCCTTTTAGTATATGGTGCTTACCCTGAGATCCTTGCCTTGTGTTTCTGATTTCCCAAGTGGAAATAATCTGTCTCTGTTTACCTTGTGTATACCTTTCATTTGTCACAAATTCCCCATAGTCGTCAGTTGGAGAGAACTCCGCCCTCATTGCTCCAGCTTTGTAGCGCGGATCTCTCAAAGTACAGTCATTGTGCACGTTCTCACATTAAATTTGAAAAGACAAGTTCAATGATGGATGATGAACTGCAGCGTGGTCCAGAGGATCAATCAATAAAGTAGCTTTCCAGATTGTTATCCTTGGTTCTGATATATTCTAGCCTGCACAGAGAAAGCTAGCTAATGTTCTCAATGTTCAGATCATGCTTGTATTGTTTCTGTTTTCCAGCTCTTTTAAGCACATTTGAAGATGGCCTTTTTTCAATGCTGTGGCCGCTGCAAGTTAGTGTATTGGATCTGTGTTTACAGTGCTGTTATGGAATAGGCTGATAGATCAGCAGGTGGCCTGGGCATGCAACAGCCTTTGTCCACACTGCACTGTGCAGGTGCCATCCTGTTACGCCTCGGCCATGGCTCAGTGGTAACACACTCACCTCTGAGTCAGAAGGTTGTGGGTTCAAGCCACAGTCCACTTGAGCACCTAATCCAGGCTGACACTTCAGTGCAGTGCTGAGGGAGTGCTGCACTGTCGGAGGTGCCGTCTTTTGGATGAGACTTTTAACTGAGTCCCTGTCTGGACCTGAGTACACATTGCAACAATTGTAATGTTACCAGAACTGAGAGATTACAGCTATTGGGAAAGATTGAACAGGTTGGGGCTTTTTTCTTTAGAAAAGAGAAGACTTAGAGGTGACCTGCTGGAGGTCTTTAAATTATGAATGGGCTGGACAGGCTAGATATGGAAAGAATGTTTCCACTTGTGGGAGAATCCAACACTACGGTCCATAAATACAAGATAGTTAAAAATAAATCATAAGGAGAAATGTCTTTACTCAGTAATTAGAATATGGAACTCGCTACCACAGGAAGTGGTTGAGGCAAATAGCTTAGATGCTTTCAAAAGGAAACTAGACGAGTACATGAGAGACAATAGCAAAATACTGCGGATGCTGGAAATGTGAAATAACAACAGAAAACGCTGGAAACACTCAGCAGGTCTTGCAGCAACGTTAACTCTGTTTCTCTCTCCACGGATGCTGCCTGGCCTGCTGAGTGTTTCCAGCATTTTCTATTGTTATTTGAGTATATGAGAGAGAAGGGAATAGAAAGATATGCTGAAAGGCTGAGATGAGGCAGATGGAATGGGAGGAGACTTGTGTGGAGTATAAACACCAGCACAGACTAGTTGAGCTGAATGGCCTGTTTCTGTGTTTTATATTCTATGTAATTTGAAGAAGAACAGGGAGTTCTCCCGGTAACCTGGCTGACAATCCCTGAATCAACATCATTAAAACAGATCAGGTCCTCTATCTCATTGCTCTTTGTGGGATCTTGCTGTACATACATTGGCTGCCCTGTTTCCCAACTTTATAACAATGACTGCAGTTGAAAGTTAATTCATTGGCTGTGAAGCAATTTTGTTGTATCCTGAGGATGTGAAAGGCAATGTATTGTGTTCAGTGTTCACATTGTGCTGTGTAAAGGTCTCCAGCCTGTGTTCACATTGTGCTGTGTAAAGGTCTCACAGTCTGTGTTCACATTGTGCTGTGTAAAGGTCTCCAGCCTGTGTTCACATTGTGCTGTGTAAAGGTCTCACAGTCTGTGTTCACATTGTGCTGTGTAAAGGTCTCCAGCCTGTGTTCACATTGTGCTGTGTAAAGGTCTCACAGTCTGTGTTCACATTGTGCTGTGTAAAGGTCTCCAGTCTGTGTTCACATTGTGCTGTGTAAAGGTCTCACAGTCTGTGTTCACATTGTGCTGTGTAAAGGTCTCACAGTCTGTGTTCACATTGTGCTGTGTAAAGGTCTCAGTCTGTGTTCACATTGTGCTGTGTAAAGGTCTCCATCCTGTGTTCACATTGTGCTGTGTAAAGGTCTCACAGCCTGTGTTCACATTGTGCTGTGTAAAGGTCTCAGTCTGTGTTCACATTGTGCTGTGTAAAGGTCTCACAGTCTGTGTTCACATTGTGCTGTGTAAAGGTCTCACAGTCTGTGTTCACATTGTGCTGTGTAAAGGTCTCAGTCTGTGTTCACATTGTGCTGTGTAAAGGTCTCTCAGTCTGTGTTCACATTGTGCTGTGTAAAGGTCTCACAGTCTGTGTTCACATTGTGCTGTGTAAAGGTCTCCAGTCTGTGTTCACATTGTGCTGTGTAAAGGTCTCACAGTCTGTGTTCACATTGTGCTGTGTAAAGGTCTCCAGTCTGTGTTCACATTGTGCTGTGTAAAGGTCTCACAGTCTGTGTTCACATTGTGCTGTGTAAAGGTCTCCAGCCTGTGTTCACATTGTGCTGTGTAAAGGTCTCCAGTCTGTGTTCACATTGTGCTGTGTAAAGGTCTCCAGCCTGTGTTCACATTGTGCTGTGTAAAGGTCTCCAGTCTGTGTTCACATTGTGCTGTGTAAAGGTCTCACAGCCTGTGTTCACATTGTGCTGTGTAAAGGTCTCCAGCCTGTGTTCACATTGTGCTGTGTAAAGGTCTCCAGCCTGTGTTCACATTGTGCTGTGTAAAGGTCTCCAGTCTGTGTTCACATTGTGCTGTGTAAAGGTCTCACAGCCTGTGTTCACATTGTGCTGTGTAAAGGTCTCCAGTCTGTGTTCACATTGTGCTGTGTAAAGGTCTCCAGTCTGTGTTCACATTGTGCTGTGTAAAGGTCTCACAGTCTGTGTTCACATTGTGCTGTGCAAAGGTCTCCAGTCTGTGTTCACATTGTGCTGTGTAAAGGTCTCCAGTCTGGGATCACATTGTGCTGTGTAAAGGTCTCCAGTCTGGGATCACATTGTGCTGTGTAAAGGTCTCCAGTCTGGGATCACATTGTGCTGTGTAAAGGTCTCCAGTCTGTGATCACATTGTGCTGTGTAAAGGTCTCCAGTCTGGGATCACATTGTGCTGTGTAAAGGTCTCCAGTCCTGTGTTCACATTGTGCTGTGTAAAGGTCTCCAGCCTGTGTTCACATTGTGCTGTGTAAAGGTCTCACAGTCTGTGTCACATTGTGCTGTGTAAAGGTCTCACAGCCTGTGTTCACATTGTGCTGTGTAAAGGTCTCCAGCCTGTGTTCACATTGTGCTGTGTAAAGGTCTCACAGTCTGTGTCCACATTGTACTGTGTAAAGGTCTCCAGTCTGGGATCACATTGTGCTGTGTAAAGGTCTCACAGCCTGTGTTCACATTGTACTGTGTAAAGGTCTCCAGCCTGTGTTCACATTGTGCTGTGTAAAGGTCTCCAGTCTGTGTTCACATTGTGCTGTGTAAAGGTCTCCAGTCTGTGTTCACATTGTGCTGTGTAAAGGTCTCACAGTCTGTGTTCACATGTGCTGTGTAAAGGTCTCACAGCCTGTGTTCACATTGTGCTGTGTAAGTCTCACAGCCTGTGTTCACATTGTGCTGTGTAAAGGTCTCCAGTCTGTGTTCACATTGTGCTGTGTAAAGGTCTCCAGTCTGTGTTCACATTGTGCTGTGTAAAGGTCTCCAGTCTGGGATCACATTGTGCTGTGTAAAGGTCTCCAGTCTGGGATCACATTGTGCTGTGTAAAGGTCTCACAGTCTGTGTTCACATTGTGCTGTGTAAAGGTCTCACAGTCCTGTGTTCACATTGTGCTGTGTAAAGGTCTCCAGCCTGTGTTCACATTGTGCTGTGTAAAGGTCTCCAGTCTGTGTCACATTGTGCTGTGTAAAGGTCTCACAGTCCTGTGTTCACATTGTGCTGTGTAAAGGTCTCCAGTCTGTGTTCACATTGTGCTGTGTAAAGGTCTCACAGCTGTGTTCACATTGTGCTGTGTAAAGGTCTCACAGCCTGTGTTCACATTGTGCTGTGTAAAGGTCTCACAGTCTGTGTTCACATTGTGCTGTGTAAAGGTCTCCAGCCTGTGTTCACATTGTGCTGTGTAAAGGTCTCACAGTCTGTGTTCACATTGTGCTGTGTAAAGGTCTCCAGCCTGTGTCACATTGTGCTGTGTAAAGGTCTCACAGTCTGTGTTCACATTGTGCTGTGTAAAGGTCTCCAGTCTGTGTTCACATTGTGCTGTGTAAAGGTCTCACAGTCTGTGTTCACATTGTGCTGTGTAAAGGTCTCACAGTCCTGTGTTCACATTGTGCTGTGTAAAGGTCTCCAGTCTGTGTTCACATTGTGCTGTGTAAAGGTCTCACAGTCTGTGTTCACATTGTGCTGTGTAAAGGTCTCCAGTCTGTGTTCACATTGTGCTGTGTAAAGGTCTCCAGTCTGTGTTCACATTGTGCTGTGTAAAGGTCTCCAGTCTGTGTTCACATTGTGCTGTGTAAAGGTCTCCAGTCTGTGTTCACATTGTGCTGTGTAAAGGTCTCCAGCCTGTGTTCACATTGTGCTGTGTAAAGGTCTCCAGTCTGTGTTCACATTGTGCTGTGTAAAGGTCTCCAGTCTGTGTTCACATTGTGCTGTGTAAAGGTCTCCAGTCTGTGTTCACATTGTGCTGTGTAAAGGTCTCACAGCCTGTGTTCACATTGTGCTGTGTAAAGGTCTCACAGTCTGTGTTCACATTGTGCTGTGTAAAGGTCTCCAGTCTGTGTTCACATTGTGCTGTGTAAAGGTCTCACAGTCTGTGTTCACATTGTGCTGTGTAAAGGTCTCCAGCCTGTGTTCACATTGTGCTGTGTAAAGGTCTCACAGTCTGTGTTCACATTGTGCTGTGTAAAGGTCTCCAGCCTGTGTTCACATTGTGCTGTGTAAAGGTCTCCAGTCTGTGTTCACATTGTGCTGTGTAAAGGTCTCCAGCCTGTGTTCACATTGTGCTGTGTAAAGGTCTCCAGTCTGTGTTCACATTGTGCTGTGTAAAGGTCTCCAGCCTGTGTTCACATTGTGCTGTGTAAAGGTCTCACAGTCTGTGTTCACATTGTGCTGTGTAAAGGTCTCCAGCCTGTGTTCACATTGTGCTGTGTAAAGGTCTCCAGTCTGTGTTCACATTGTGCTGTGTAAAGGTCTCACAGTCTGTGTTCACATTGTGCTGTGTAAAGGTCTCACAGGCTGTGTCACATTGTGCTGTGTTAAGGTCTCCAGTCTGTGTTCACAGTGTGCTGTGTAAAGGTCTCACAGTCTGTGTTCACATTGTGCTGTGTAAGGTCTCCAGTCTGTGTTCACAATTGTGCTGTGTAAAGGTCATCCAGTCTGTGTTCCACATTGTGCTCGTGTAAAGGTCTCCAGGCCTGTGTTCACATTGTGCTGTGTAAAGGTCTCACAGTCTGTGATCACATTGTGCTGTGTAAGGTCTCACAGCATCTGGATCACATTGTGCTGTGTAAAGGTCTCCAGTCTGGATCACATTGTGCTGTGTCAAGGTCTCACAGCCTGTGTTCACATTGTGCTGTGGTAAAGGTCACCCAGTCTGTGTTCACAATTGTGCTGTGTAAAGTGTCTCCAGTCTGTGTTCACATTGGTGCTGTGTAAAGGTCTCACAGCCTGTGATCAACATTGTGATGTGCTAAGGTCTCCAGTCTGTGATTCACATTGTGCCTGTGTAAAGGTCTCCCAGCCTGTCCATGGCTGTGTAAGTCTCACAGTCTGTGACATGTGCTGGTAAGGTCTCAGTCCTGTGTTCACATTGTGCTGTGTAAAGGTCTCCAGCCTGTGTTCACATTGTGCTGTGTAAAGGTCTCCAGCCTGTGTTCACATTGTGCTGTGTAAAGGTCTAAGCCTGTGTTCACATTGTGCTGTGTAAAGGTCTAGGCCTGTGTTCACATTGTGCTGTGTAAAGGTCTCCAGCCTGTGTTCACATTGTGCTGTGTAAAGGTCTCCAGGTCTGTGTTCACATTGTGCTGTGTAAAGGTCTCCAGCCTGTGTTCACATTGTGCTGTGTAAAGGTCTCCGTCTGTGTTCACATTGTGCTGTGTAAAGGTCTCACAGCCTGTGTTCACATTGTGCTGTGAAAGGTCTCCAGTCTGTGTTCACATTGTGCTGTGTAAAGGTCTCAGTCTGTGTTCACATTGTGCTGTGTAAGGTCTCACAGTCTGTGTTCACATGTGCTGTGTAAAGGTCTCACAGTCTGTGTTCACATTGTGCTGTGTAAAGGTCTCCAGCCTGTGTTCACATTGTGCTGTGTAAAGGTCTCAGTCTGTGTTCACATTGTGCTGTGTAAAGGTCTCACAGTCTGTGTTCACATTGTGCTGTGTAAAGGTCTCACAGTCTGTGTTCACATTGTGCTGTGTAAAGGTCTCCAGTCTGTGTTCACATTGTGCTGTGTAAAGGTCTCCAGCCTGTGTTCACATTGTGCTGTGTAAAGGTCTCACAGTCTGTGTTCACATTGTGCTGTGTAAAGGTCTCACAGTCTGTGTTCACATTGTGCTGTGTAAAGGTCTCCAGTCTGTGTTCACATTGTGCTGTGTAAAGGTCTCACAGTCTGTGTTCACATTGTGCTGTGTAAAGGTCTCACAGTCTGTGTTCACATTGTGCTGTGTAAAGGTCTCCAGTCTGTGTTCACATTGTGCTGTGTAAAGGTCTCACAGCCTGTGTTCACATTGTGCTGTGTAAAGGTCTCACAGTCTGTGTTCACATTGTGCTGTGTAAAGGTCTCCAGTCTGTGTTCACATTGTGCTGTGTAAAGGTCTCCAGTCTGTGTTCACATTGTGCTGTGTAAAGGTCTCACAGTCTGTGTTCACATTGTGCTGTGTAAAGGTCTCACAGCCTGTGTTCACATTGTGCTGTGTAAAGGTCTCCAGTCTGTGTTCACATTGTGCTGTGTAAAGGTCTCCAGTCCTGTGTTCACATTGTGCTGTGTAAAGGTCTCCAGTCTGTGTTCACATTGTGCTGTGTAAAGGTCTCACAGTCTGTGTTCACATTGTGCTGGTAAAGGTCTCCAGCTGTATCACATAGTCTGTGTAAAAGGTCTCCAGTCTGGGATCACCTAGTGCTGTGTAAAAGGTCTCACATCTGTGTTCCATTGTGCTGTGTAAAGGTCTCCAGCCTGTGTCCACATTGTGCTGTGAACAGGTCCACAGCCAGTGTTCACATTGTGCGTTAAAGGTCCATCTGTGTTCACATGTGCTGTGTAAAGGTCTCACAGCCTGTGTTCACGGATTGTCTGTGTAAAGGTCTCAGTCCTTTGTTCACATTGTGCTGTGAAAGGTCTCCAGTCTGTGTCACATGTGCTGTGTAAAGGTCTAAGCCTGTGTTTCACATTGTGCTGTGTAAAGGGTCTCTCAGTCTGTGTTCACATTGTGCTGTGTAAAGGTCTCACAGCCTGTGTTCACATTGTCTGTGTAAAGGTCTCACAGTCTGTGTTCACATTGTGCTGTGTAAAGGTCTCCAGTCTGTGTTCACATTGTGCTGTGTAAAGGTCTCCAGTCTGTGATCACATGTGGCTGTGTAAAGGTCTCCAGCCTGTGTTCACAATGTGCTGTGTAAAGGTCTCACAGTCTGTGTTCACATTGTGCTGTGTAAAGGTCTCCAGCCTGTGTTCACATTGTGCTGTGTAAAGGTCTCAAGTCCTGTGTTCACATTGTGCTGTGTAAAGGTCTCCAGCCTGTGTTCACATTGTGCTGTGTAAAGGTCTCACAGTCTGTGTTCACATTGTGCTGTGTAAAGGTCTCACAGCGTGTTCACCATTGTGCTGTGTCAAGGTCTCCAGCTGTGTTCACATTGTGCTGTGTAAAGGTCTCTCGCTATGTGCTGTGTAGTCACAGTCTGTGTCATGTGTGTGTAAAGGTCTCACAGTCTGTGTTCACATTGTGCTGTGTAAAGGTCTCACAGTCTGGTTCACATTGTGCTGTGTAAAGGTCTCACAGCCTGTGTTCACATTGTGCTGTGTAAAGGTCTCCAGTCCTGTGTTCACATTGTGCTGTGTAAAGGTCTCACAGCCTGTGTTCACATTGTGCTGTGTAAAGGTCTCCAGCCTGTGTCCACATTGTGCTGTGTAAAGGTCTCCAGCCTGTGTTCACATTGTGCTGTGTAAAGGTCTCACAGTCTGTGTTCACATTGTGCTGTGTAAAGGTCTCCAGCCTGTGTTCACATTGTGCTGTGTAAAGGTCTCCAGCCTGTGTTCACATTGTGCTGTGTAAAGGTCTCCAGCCTGTGTTCACATTGTGCTGTGTAAAGGTCTCCAGCCTGTGTTCACATTGTGCTGTGTAAAGGTCTCACAGTCTGTGTTCACATTGTGCTGTGTAAAGGTCTCACAGCCTGTGTTCACATTGTGCTGTGTAAAGGTCTCCAGCCTGTGTTCACATTGTGCTGTGTAAAGGTCTCACAGCCTGTGTTCACATTGTGCTGTGTAAAGGTCTCACAGCCTGTGTTCACATTGTGCTGTGTAAAGGTCTCACAGCCTGTGTTCACATTGTGCTGTGTAAAGGTCTCACAGTCTGGGATCACATTGTGCTGTGTAAAGGTGTCCAGCCTGTGTTCACCCTCTGTGACGTCCCTACACCATACGATCACAGGGTGGAAATAATACCTTATGGCGCATCACCTCCTTTCGTTGGCAATTGTACTGCCCGACATTGTACTGAGTCATATAGATCAAAAGGTTGGGCTGTGATAGGGTTTGATGCACTTAGCCTAAGTGAACAGGCAAATTTCTGTCAGGTTCCTGCTCCTGATTTCTATCCAGTGACTCCTGCTGTGTGGATGTTGGATAAAGGCCCATTTTTACAACGCTATCATTTCAGGCTTAAACGACTTGGGTGAAATACCCAGGACGGTCAGGGCCTGTGCAACCATCCCCCAGCCAGAGATTGGCCCTTTGGGGTGGATGGTGGGAGTTTAGAATCAGAGGGAAAAAGGCAGTGGGAACCTTGAGGCCTGAGAAAGCATTTCTCTGCTCACTGGAGTTCAGAATTGTTTATGGTATTAGTACTCCTGGGAAAAATATCCTTCTGTGAGCCAACAAAGACAAAAAGTAAGCTCCTCGAGTCCATCTGTAACTGCTCAATTTCACATAGCTTGTGGATAAAGTATGGAAAAAAGGCTCGAAAGCCTAGCCCTGTGTGTTGGAAATGCAGAATGGAACTGTGTTCAAGCTAAAGCTCGCATCCATCAGCAATGATTCACCAATTGAAGCAACTAATTGCACTTGTTGTGATCTTTGGACAACTACACATCCTGGATAAAAGCCAAGATTTGGCCAGGTATTCTTCATGAGGGCCGAATGAGACGCTAGCTTGAAAGCTTACAAAAAATGCTAAAATCAGTCTAAGTTGGTTTCCCCAAAGAACTTGTTATTTTGGTGGCTCAGCTCAAGGTAATTTCCAGGGGTGGAGGGCAATCGGGATTTGTAACTCCAGATACTCCATGGAGATGCCTTGAATAGGATTCTGTTTGAGGCACATGTGCCCTCGGTGTTCCAGAGCACAGCTGGGATTTCTATCCACATGAAGAAGGATCCAATTGAGATTAAAAACTATCTGGGATTTCACTGGTACCAGTGGCTCGAGGTGGTTTTTCCAGCTTGTTTGTGACGTATATGGGATGCTCTCGAAGCCCGTGGTGTAAAGAATGAGGAGCAGGTTAGATTTTGCACTAGAGTGCATGGAGCGAGTTGTGGCTTCATGTAAGGTTGCAGATTGTAAGATTCGGGGAAACCAACTTAGACTGATTTTAGCATTTTTTGTAAGCTTTCAAGCTAGCGTCTCATTCGGCCCTCATGAAGAATACCTGGCCAAATCTTGGCTTTTATCCAGGATGTGTAGTTGTCCAAAGATCACTATAGTGCAACTAGTTGCTTCAATTGGTGAATCATTGCTGATGGATGCGAGCTTTAGCTTGAACACAGTTCTATGGGACCAAGTTGAGAGGGTGAAATCTTCCTCGTGTCTCTTCAGTGACGGACAGTTGCAGTGAGGTGAGGATTGTGACTAATGGTTAGGAATTCCTAGCATTCCAGAGAGGCTTCCTTCAGCCCATGTGCAGATCCAGGACCACACTGAGGTGGATTTATGCCAAAAAGGGAATGCTTACAAGGAGGGCTCTGGCCTACATCAACAGGTTACTCAGCACCCTTAGTGGAATGGAGAAGAAGAGAGTGGCAAAAGTAGGAGACTCTATAGGCAGGGGCCCAGACAGATTTTTTCACTGTGGTGACCGGGAGTCCCAAATGGTATGCTGTCTCTCTGGATGAAGAATATTACAGAACAGGTAGGAATACTTCTGGAGAAGGAGGGAGAGTCATGAGAGACTGGGAACCGTAGGGAATCAAAGAGATTTAGATGTCCAAGTACACAAATCGCTAAAAGCTAGTGGGCAGATGCAAAAAGTAATCAAAAAGCCTAATGGAATGTTGGCCTTTATCTCAAAGGGGGTTGGATTACAAAAGTGAGGAAGTTATGATCCAGTTGTGTAGAGCCTTGGTCAGACCCCATCTGGAGTACTGCGTTCAGTTTGGACACGCACCTCAGGAAAGATGTATTGGCCTTGGAGGGGATGCAGTACAGATTCATCAGAATAACACCAGGGTTGGAAGGGTTAAAGTATGAGGACAGGTTGCATAAACCTGGTTGTATTACCTTAAGTTTAGACGGTTGAGGGGTGATCTAATTGAGGTGTTCAAAATGATCATATTTGATCGGGTAGATAGAGAGAAACTGTTTCCTCTGGTGGGGTGGAAATCCAGAATAAGGGAGCATAACCTTCAAATTAAAGCTAGTGTTTTCTTTGCTTCTTGTCAGAGTTTGTTGTAGGCTAATTGATGGAGATTGATTGCTACGATTAGTCACCAACTCCATTATCATTGTATCATATGACTACAGGGATGGGAGAAGGTGAACTAGATGTAGGCCATTTAGGAGTGAAATCAGGAAACACTATTTCACATATAGAGTCGTGGAAATCTGGAACTTTCTCCCCCAAAAGCTGTTGAGGCTAGGTCAATTGAAAATTTCAAAACTGAGCTAGATAGATTTCTTTTAAGCAAGGCTATCAAGGGATATGGAGCAAAGTCAAATAATTGGAATTGAGGTACAGATCAGCGATAATCCAATTGAATGGTGGAACAGGCTTGATTGGCTGAATGGTCCACTCCTGTTTCTATGTTCCAAAAGTTGTGGTGCATATTGGAATCAATGGAAAACTTTGCAGGGCTATGGCGAAAGAGCAAGGGAGTGGAACTAATTGGATAGCTCTTTCAAAAAGCTGGCACAGACATGCTGGGCCGAATGGCCTCCTGTACTGTATGATTCAATGATATATAGAAGTATGTTTGAGGTCCTGCAGAGGAATTTTAAGGAGTCTGGGATCAGTTTGAGAAACAAGACCCAAAGTCTGGCAATCTCCGGGTTGCTTCCTATGCAGTGGGCTCTGCTTTGCTTTTTCACATGAAGTGGTTGAGTTACAGGCAATTGCATCTTTCAATGGAAAACTGGATAAATATTTGAAGCAGAGTTATGGAGAGTGTGCAGGGGAGTGAAATTAGTTTTCAACTGCTCTGGCAATGAGCCAGCACAGCTATAATGGTCCGAATGGCTTCCCTTAGTGCTGTATATTCTTATGGTTCTTGTAGTACATACTTTATTCATTTAATTAGTTATCTAATGTAACGACCTTCCCAACAGAGTGTCACTTTCCCAGAATTTTGCACGCTGGAGCTGGAAGGACGTTTTTTTCAGTGATTTTCATCTGAATTTCAAAGCATTTGATTCTTGCCATTTGAAAGGCTTTGCGACACTTCCTTGCCGTTGCTTCCCATCCCCTGGTCGCCTCAGCGTCTGTTTATAAACTTCTGCAGGTACTTCACTTTCATGGCCAGTTGATTTGTTGATGAAGGTGCTGATTGGAGACCAGATCCTTTGTCGGAGGGAATGAGAATCAGACTCGTCCTTCCAGCCAGTTGAGCCTGTACTTTCCTCTGCCCATTCTCCATTTTCCCTGGCAGCGCACAGCACAGGGTGGTGGGCAGTAGGTTCTCTGCTGCTCCTAACCATATCTAGAGTCGAACGGAGCTCATCAGCATGAAGCAGCAGGTTTTAATTTCTCCTGAAGTGCAAGTGACCTGGCACTGCGAGCACTAAATTACACACTAGTAACGTTCATCGAATTAGAATCTTAAAACTCCCGGCTCCTAACGAGACAGATTGGAGTTATAATGTTTTTAGGTTTTTTTTGGACAAAGACGAGTGTCATTTTCCTATTCCTGTATCTTTTCAACCCATAGAATTGTTGGGATTCTGTAGCATTTCCGTTTGAATGTTTCTGGCAGTGTGCAGTGTAATCTGTGTCATTTTGAAGTAAATTGCTCTTCTGATACTGAATGCTGCCATCAGCTTGTGCAGGAGCTCAAACAGAATAAAAAACAAATTAGGAAGCTGCCGTCACTAAATTGCTAATGACCTGACTTCAATGATGTGACTCACTCGGAACAGTGTTGACAACGCTGCATTGGAGCATGATGCCCTTTTAAGGAAGTCACGATCTGTTCTCATTTCAAAAAATACTCACCGTTACACAAAAGCTCCGCTCTATGTACTTTCTGTACAATGATATTCGATTAAATGATCTACCGTTTCAATCCTTATTAAATATACAAACTGTGCAGTGGGACTGCAGAGTGGTCAACATAACATCTTTGTTCAAGTAGGGAGGGAGTGATGAACTGGAAAACATAGAAACATAGAATCTAGGAGCAGGAGTAGGCCATTCGGCCCGTCGAGCCTGCTCCACCATTCAATACGATCATGGCTGATCATCCAAAAATCCAGTACCCTGTCCCTGCTTTAATCCCCACAGTACACATATCCCACCCTACCCCTGTAACCCCACATATTTAATTCCCCCTAACATATCCCATCCTATCCCCACATATTTAATCCCCCCCTAACACTAAGGGTCAATTTATCATAGCCAAATCAACCTAACCCGCACATTTTTGGACTGTGGGAGGAAACCGGAGCACCCGGAGAAAACCCACGCAGACACGGGGAGAATGTGCAAACTCCACACAGACAGTCATCCGAGGTCAGATTCGAACCCGGGTCCCTGGCGCTGTGAGGTACCAGTGCTAACCACTATGCCACCGTGGATAACTATAGACCAGCTAGTTTAATGTCAGTTTTGGGCAACTCTTAGAATAAACAATGGGCTAGAAATTCGGCTCTCCGGTGTAGGGGGTGGCGTGTGTGTAGTCAGCTCGCCTCTGACTGGGTTCCTGAGTGGTTCGAATCGCTCCCACACCCCTGGGTTCTAGACACCGGACTTAGGTACAGGCAGCGATACAGAATTGGAGTAGACGACTGGTTTGGTACAAGAAAATCGTATTTATTTTATGAACGATACAACACTGAAAAATTACTGGAATAGTTACAGGCTTACTAAAATACACATAAATTGGAATGGGGAACACACGGCACATCGAGGGAGAAAAATCAGTCTTAATCCCCTTACCCATATCTAACTAAGTGTGCTGTGAGGGGCCAGGGATCATGCTCACCAATAAGGGTCTCTGGACAGGTCGAATCCTGTCGATTAAGCCGGTCGTGGTTTTGGAGTTCGCTCGATGTGTTGGATGGTGGCTGCCGTACCCCGTACGTGGCAGAAAACTTCAGCGGCTCTCCAGGCTCAGTCTTTGCGAATCCGCTGATGCGGTCGGTTTCGTCCTTGCTTCGGTCGACTGCAGTCTGCTTGGCCTTGCTGTTCCGTAGCTCCCTTGCTGTAATCTGCTAGTCTGCAAAACTGCCAGTCTGTGCTCTGCCTTGCAATCTCTGTTCTCTGTAGAACTGGCTTGTCCCAGCCTCTCGTCTCTGTCGCCCTCTCTTGTCCCAGCACAGGTCTATAGTTATATCTATAGTTATACTGTTGGATTGTTCCTTATCTGCCCGCCAAATCTTCCCAGTGCTTTGTTTAATTCTGGTGGGCTCGTTAAGGTCGTTAACTTTAATGGCAGGAGAATGGTCTTTAACGATATTAAATATTTGTTAAGTGGAGGATGATTGCTGGTCTGATGGTTGTTCACTTGTGTTGAGTTTCGGGCCATCGAAACTGGGCCTTGGTATGAATAGACTGGGCTTTTGGGCTTGTTTTATTCATGTTTTTCTGATATGCCTGGAGTTTTGGTGAAGACTCCATTCCTTTACTTCTTTGTATGAATGCTAAGCAGTTTGATGGGCTGGAGTGGGGTCATCCGGTTCCCCAGACAGGTCGACCACCTGTAATATACAACATTGTCTCTGTAGAGGCCAGCTCTGCCTCCTTTGGCAGCCTGTACTGAGGTCTGCCCAGGCATGTTTTAAAATGTCCCTGGTCCAATACACTCAATTGGTTTTAAAATGTCCAAAGTCCCTTTTTCTTAGGGTCTCTCTCTTTTCCTCCGAGTCTTTTGGGGGTCTGGGAATTTTGTAACTCTCTTACAGACCCAGGCATGTCACCTGGCCTGCTGTTTTTGCAGGGCCCTGGTTTCTGTTCAATGTCGCAGGCTTCTGCCACGAGGTCTAGAAGCCATTTTGTCTAGGGTACCCCTTATTAATAACTCTGGGGAATGTGGGAATTTTGAGAACCCTACAGCGGGTGCAAGAATCGCGCGCGTACTTACATACCGCGCCTGCCGTTGTGCTTCGGGCCCGCGTGGAATTCGGCTCCTGGGCCTCCTGCAGCTGCCGGCGCGCAGTGCTTGCGTATCCCAGGGGCGCAGTTAGTTCGAAGCGTCCCCTGGGATCACGTGGGCCATGGAGAGCCAATCGGAGCAGGGAATCTTCTTTCATAGATTTTGACAGGAAGACCTGTCAAATCTATGAATAGAGATCGGACCCAAAACCTCACTAAAACTTCAAATAAATTTTTTTAAAAATCACATTTTTAAAATAACTATAAATTACATAAATTAACTACTTTAAACAAAATTTTAAATTTTTGAAAAAATTAATTACACTTTTTAACAGTGCTAAAAATAAACTTACCTTTCTTTAAAGTATGTAAAAAAGATAAACCTGTTGAAAAAATATTTAAATTGTACTTAATTCACCACTTACCTTGTTAAAAGCAGGCCTTGCGCCTCCTTTTTCCCCGCGCAGCTTCTCCATACTTACCCTCACGGAGAAACCTGAAAAAAAAACGAAGTTCACTGCGTGCGCGCTGCCTCTCCGGCGCACGCGTTCGACCTCTGAACCCCTTCCTTCAGGGGAACGGAAGTTCCGGTTTCCAGCGCATGCGCGAAACCGGCACTTTCGTTGGGTCTACGGGTGAGTACACAGCACGTACTCGCCCGTGGAGACCCGAATTTCTGGCCCATTGTCTTCAGCCCCCGCCACAAGCTCCGTTCCCTAGCTACCGACTCCATCCCCCTCCCTGGCCACTGTCTGAGGCTGAACCAGACTGTTCGCAACCTTGGCACTCTATTTGACCCTGAACTGAGCTCCCAACCCCATATCCCCTCCATCACTAAGACAGCCTACTTCCACCTCCATAATATCTATCTCCACCCATGCCTTTGCTGCTGAAACCCTCATGCATACCATTGTTGCTTCCAGACTCGACTATTCCAATGCTTTCCTGGTCGGTCTCCCACCTTGAACCCTTTTAAGGAAGTCGTGATCTGTTCCCATTTCAAAAAATACCAACCATTAAACCAAAGCTCCGCTCTATGTGCTCTCTGTACATGTACAATGATATTCGATTAAATGATCTACTGTGGGAGGTGTTTATCCAAACAGTTCGGCAAACACCCCTCTGAGATGAGTGATCAGTCTGGTAACTAGGTGTTAATTCCATCGTTGGAATAAACTATATTGGTTCAAGATGAGAACTGAATGCAATAAATAATGACACGCGAGGTCAAGTTGGTTTGCGTAACATTCCCTGTGAGGATGTCGTGCTCGGAGGCAGCTTCTGATCGTACTGATGAAGAGACGGTATCTGACTCATGAGATGAAAAGGATTTGAAGAATAAATGGTTTCCACGGGGAAATCATCTGCAGCTGGGCTTCAGGGCTGTTGGGATAAACCAGGCACATTATTGGCAATCTGTTTAGGAAATGTGGAGAAGTTTCTGAAATGCGTTTGAAACCATCTGAAAACCAAGTTTAAAAAAACCCAGATGGTTTGCTGAGTTAATTACTGACTGTGGTTTGTAAGTAGGGGACTTGCCAACATGGGAATAAAAGCAGACCATTAGTTGCTGACCAGTGTGAGAAGCTGAGATGAGTGGCTTTGTTATGTGTGAGGGAGATTATTGAAGTGAAATATGGCAACCACAGACTGGGAGTACATGAAAGCATTCTGTGTTATTTAGTTACTCAGCCTGAAAGCACAGCTTCCTGCAAGTTGACTGTGCATGCTGTGCTGTGCCATCCATTTGATGAACCAGCTAACAGGCCTGGGCTTTTAGTGGTGGGAAGTGCTTTAAAGAGTTCTTGATTTGCTTTTTTCCTGCTGAAATCATGTTGTGGTCAACTGATTAAAATTACAATCTCTTGTTGTCTGCTTTTTAAAATGGTTTGGAAAACTGATTTTGAAAGGATTTTGTGCTGTGTGCTTCCATCACTTTGCTGATGATTGAGAGTAGACTGATGGGGCAGTAATTGGCCGGGTTGAATCTGTCCTGCTTTTTGTGGACAGGATATACCTGGGCAGTTTTCCACATTGTCGGATAGATGCCAGTGTTGTAGCTGTACTGGAACAGCTTGGCTAGAGGCGTGGCTAGTTCTGGAGCACAAGTCTTCAGCACGATTGCCGGGTGTTATCAGGGCCCATAGCCTTTGCTGTATCCAGTGCGCTCAGCCGTTTCTTGATATCACCTGGAGTGAATCGAATTGGCTGAAAACTGGCTTCTGTGATGGTGGGGACCCCAGGAGGAGGCCGATATGGATCATCCACTCAGCACTTCTGGCTGAAGATGGTTGCAAACGCTTCAGCCTTGTCTTTTGCACTCACATGCTGGGCTCCACCATCATTGAGGATGGGGATATTCATGGAGCCTCCTCCTGCCGTTAGTTGTTTAATGGTCCACCTCCATTCACGACTGGATGTGGCAGGACTGCAGAGCTTTAATCTAATCCATTGATTGTGGGATCGCTAGCCCTGTCTATAGCATGCTGCTTCCACTTTTTAGCATGCATGTAGTCCTGAGTTGCAGCTTCCCCAGGTTGGCACCTCATCCTGGCATGCTCTTCTACACTCCTTATTGAACCAGGGTTGGTCCCCTGGCTTGATGGTAATGGTAGAGTGAAGGATATGCTGGGCCATGAGGTTGCAGGTTGTGGTGGAATACAATTCTGCTGCTGCTGATGGCCCACAGCGCCTCATGATGGCCAGTTTTGAGCTGCTGGGATCTGTTCTGAATCTATCCCATTTAGCACGGTGGTAGTGCCACACAACACGATGGAGGGTGTCCTCAGTGTGAAGACAGGACTTCATCTCCACAAGGACACTGCTACCAATGCTGTCATAGACAGATGCATCTGCGACAGATAGATTGGTGAGGACGAGGTCAAGTATATTTTTTCGTCGTGTTGGTTCTCTCACCACCTGCCGCAGGCCCTGTCTGGCAGCTATCGCCTTCAGGACTCGGCCAGCTCGGTCATTAGTGCTGCTGAGCCACTCTTGGTGATGGACATTGAAGTCCCCCACCCAGAGTACATTTTGTGCCCTTGCTACTCTCAGTGCTTCTTCCAAGCAGTGTTCAACATGGAGGAGTACTGATTCATCAGTTGAGGGAGGGCGGTAGGTGGTAATCAGCAGGAGGTTTCCTTGCCCATGCTTGACCTGAAGCCATGAGACTTCATGGGGTCCGGAGTCAGTGTTGAGGACTCCCAGGGCCACTCCTTCCCAATTGTATACCACTGTGCCGCCACCCCTCGTGGGTCTGTCCTGCCGGTGGGACAGAACATACCCAGGGATGGTGATGGAGGAGTCTGGGACATTGGCTGAAAGGTATGATTCTGTGAGTATGACTGTGTCAGGCTGTTGCTTGACTAGTCTGTGGGACAGCTCTCCCAATTTTGGTACAAGTCCCCAGATGTTGGTGAGGAGGACTTTGCAGGGTCGACTGGGCTGGGTGTGCCGGTGCCGAGGTCGATGCCGGGTGGTCTGTCCAGTTTCATTCTTATTATTGTGTTTCGTAGCGGTTTGTTACAACTGAGTGGCTTGCTAGGCCATTTCAGAGGGCAGTTAAGCGTCAACCACATTGCTGTGGGTCTGGAGTCACATATAGGCCAGACCAGGTAAGGACGGCAGATTTCCTTCCCTAAAGGACATTAGTGAACCTGATGGGTTTTTACGACAATCCGATAGTTTCATGGTCACCATTACTGATACTAGCTTTATATTCCAGCTTTATTTAATTAACTGAATTTAAATTCCCCAGCTGCCGTGGTGGGATTTGAACTCACGTCTCTGGATCATTAGTCCAGGCCTCTGGATTACTAACCCAGTGACATTACCACTACGCTACTGTTCCCATGATAGAGATTGATTGCTATGATTAGTCAGCAAATCCATTCTCATTGTATCATGTGACTACCAGGAAGGTAGCAGGTGAGCTCGATGGAGCTTGGTCTTTTTCATCTAGCAATTTCTTTGTTACAGGAACTGAAGCGAGAGGTGTAACAACAACTACTTGTATTTATTAGCGCCTTTAACGGAGTAAAATGTTGAAAGGCGCTTCACAGGACTATTATAAGACAAAAATTTGACACGAGCCACATAAATTAGGGCAGATGAGCAAAAGCTTGGTCAAAGAGGGAGGTTTTAAGGAGCGTCTTAAAGGAGGAAAGAGATTTAGCGAGGCGGAGAGGTTTAGAGAGAGAATTCCAGAGCTTAGGGCCTAGGTAACAGAAGGCACAGCCATCAATGGTTGAGCGATTATAATCAGGGATGCTCAAGAGGACAGAATTAGAGGAGCGCAGATATCTCGGGGGTGGGGGGGGGGCGGGGAGTTGTGGGGCTGAAGGAGATGACAGAGATATGGAGGGATTTGAAAACAAGGATGAGAATTTTAAAATCGAGGCATTGCTTAACCGGGAGCCAATGTAGGTCAGCGAGCACAGGGGTGATGGGTGAACGGGACTTGGCGCGAGTTAGGACACGGGCAGCGGAGTTTTGGATGTCCTCAAGTTTACGTAGGGTAGAACGTGGGAGGCCAGCCAGAAGTATGTTGGAATAGTCAAGTCTAGAGGTAACAAAGGCATGGATGAGGGTTTCAGCAGCAGATGAGCTGAGGCAAGGGCGGAGATGGGCGATGTTATGGAGGTGGAAATAGGCGGTCTTGGTTATGCTGCGGATATGTGGTCAGAAGCTCGTTTCAGGGTCAAATATGACACCAAGGTTGCGAACAGTCTGGTTCAGCCTCAGACAGATGTTAGGGAGAGGGATGGAGTCGGTGGCTAGGGAATGGAGTATGTGGCGGGGACCGAAAACAACGACTTCGGTTTTCCCAATATTTAATTGGAGGAAATTTCTGCTCATCCAGTACTGAATGTTGGACAAGCAGTCTGACAATTTAGAGACCGTGGCGGAGTCAAGAGAAGAGGTGGTGACATAGAGCTGGGTGTCGTCGGCGTACTTGTGGAAACTGACGCAGTGTTTTCAGATGATGTCGCCAAGGGGCAGCATGTAAATGAAAAATAGGAGGAGACAAAGGAGAGAACCTTGAGGGACACCAGAGGTAATGATGCGGGAGTGGGAAGAGACGCCATTACAAGTGATTTTCTGGCTACAATTAGATAGATAAGGATGGAACCAGGCGAGTGCAGCCCCACCCAGCTGGACGATGGTGGAGAGGTCAACCATGTCATAGAGTTATACAGCACAGAAAGAGGCCCTTCGGCCCATCGTGTCCGCGCCGGCCATCAAGCCCTGTCTATTCTAATCCCATTTTCCAGCACTTGGTCCGTAGCCTTGTATGCTATGGCGTTTCAAGTGCTCATCTAAATGTTTCTTGAATGTTGTGAGGGTTCCTGCCTCTACCACCCTTTCAGGCAGTGAGTTCCAGATTCCAACCACCCTTTGGGTGAAAAAGTTTTTCCTCAAATCCCCTCTAAACCTCCTGCCCCTTACCTTGAAACTATGCCCCCTGGTTATTGACCCCTCTACTAAGGGGAAAAGTTCCTTTCTATCTACCCTATCTATGCCCCTCATAATTTTGTACACCTCAATCAGGTCCCCCCTCAGCCTTCTCTGCTCTAAGGAAAACAACCCCAGCCTGTCCAGTCTCTCTTCATAGCTGAAGCGCTCCAGCCCAGGTAACGTTCTGGTGAATCTCCTCTGCACCCTCTCCAATGCAATCACATCCTTCCTATAGTGTGGCGACCAGAACTGCACACAGTATTCCAGCTGTGGCCTAACTAGCGTTTTGTACAGCTCCATCATAACCTCCCTGCTCTTATATTCTATGCCTTGGCTAATGAAGGCAAGTATCCCATATGCCTTTTTAACCACCTTATCTACCTGTCCTGCTGCCTTCAGGGATCTATGTACATACACACCAAGGTCCCTCTGATCCTCTGTCCTTCCTAGGGTCCTACTATTCATTGTGTATTCCCTTGCCTTGTTAGTCCTCCCAAAATGCATCACCTCACACTTTTCAGGGTTAAATTCCATTTGCCACTGTTCTGCCCATCTGACCAACCCGTCTATATTGTCCTGTAGCCTGAGGCTTCCCTCCTCACTATTTACCACTCCACCAATTTTCGTGTCATCTGCGAACTTACTGATCGTACCTCCTACATTCATATCTAAATCATTAATGTACACTACAAACAGCAAAGATCCCAGCACCAATCCCTGTGGTACACCACTGGACACAGGCTTCCAATCACATAAACAACCTTCGAACATCACCCTCTGCCTCCTGCCACTAAGCCAATTTTGGATCCAATGTGCCAAATTGCCCTGGATCCCATGGGCTCTTACCTTCTTGACCAGTCTCCCATGCGGGACTTTGTCAGAAGCCTTACTGAAGTCCATGTAGACTACATCAACTGTCAAAGGCTGCAGACAAGTCGAGAAGGACGAGGAGGGATAGTTTACCTTTGTCACCGTCACATAGGATGTCATTTGTGACTTTGATGAGAGCCGTTTCGGTACTCTGGCAGGGCGGAAACTGGATTGGAGGGATTCAGACATGGAGTTCCGGGAAAGATGGACACAGATTTGGGAGGTGACAACACGTTGGAGAGGAAAGGGTAGTTGGAGATTGGGCGGTAGTTTGCAAGGACGGAGAGGGACAAGGGTTGTTTTTTGAGGAAAGTGGTGATGATGGCATATTTGAAGGAGAGAGGGGGACAGTACCTGAGGAGAGAGAACCGTTAACAATGTCAGCTAACATGGGAGCCAGCAAAGGAAGTTGGGTGGTCAGCAGTTTAGTGGGAATAGGGTCGAGGGAGCAGGAAGTGGGTCTCGTGGACAAGATGAGCGCGGAGAGGTCATGAGGGGAGATCGGAGAGAAACTGTAGAAAGATGAGAGTTCAGGGCTAGGGCAGGGGGGAATCTTAGAGGAAGTTTGGCCCAGTGGGCTAGGAGAATGAAAGGAAGTGGCAGAGGCAGCTGATCGGATGGTCTCAATCTTAGAGACAAAGAAGTCCATGAGCTCCTCACACTTGTTGGAGGTGAGGGGAAAGGGGTTTAAGAGGACGGTTGGCAGTAGAGAATAGAAGCCGGAGGCTATCTTTGCATTCCAGAATAATCCTGGAATAGTGAGTACTTTTGGAAGACAGGAGTAGGACCCGATGGTGCTTTATGTGGTCCAGTCAGATCTGGCGGTGAATGGCTAAGCCAGTTGTCCGTCATATCCGTTCAAATCTGCGTCCCTTGGACTTAAGGGAGCGAGGATGAGGGCCGTACCAGGGGGAACGGCCAGGGTGAGAGAGAGTAATGGTTTTAATAGGGACTAGGGCATCAAAGGTGGTGGTGAGGGTGTGGTTGAGCAGATCGGAGGGCCAAAGGCTGCACAGTTGGGATTTCGTAAGTGCAGTTGTAAGAGAGTTGGGAGAGAGTTTTGTTCCAGGGGCAGACACAGAAGGAAGTAGGGTGGGGGGGATGTGGGTGGAGAGCGATACAAGGAAGTGGTCAGAAATGGCTTTATCTGCGATTGACACGATGGGAGTAGCGAGGCCATGAAAGAGGTCAAGGTCAAGGGGGTGGCTATGAATATGGGTTGGGGAGTTTACATGGAGAGAGAGATTAAGCGAGGATAGGAGGGTAGTGATCTCAGGAGAGAGAGCATGATTAATTGAGATGGAGGTTGATGGATAAGAAGTCATTCAGTGCAGAGACTGAGGGAGGAAAGCACTGAAGATATCTCGGTGATAACATTTTCATGGTACTTGGGTGGGTGGTAGAGAACGAGAATTTTAAATGAGGTGAGAGGGGTGGAATAAGGTAAGATGCTCAAAGGAGGAGAAAGTACCAGAGGAGTAGGGGGACAGACCAAAATGTAAGTTCAGGGGTCAGACAATAAACTGCACTTGTGGTTTATGATGTCCGATTCGATTCAAGCCTGCACCTCACTGCGTATCCATTATTTTGTGTATAAACCATTCAAACCATTTGATTAAGATCCGGCCTGTAGCTTAACCCAATTGCCCATTATTCTGTATATTCCTGGTTATAATATTTTCAGAAGGGATAGAAAAGGAAAACAATCAGTCCTTAAATATGCAGATTGTGGGACTGGAGAGTTGCTGAAGTAACAGTTGTGTCCTAGAAGGGAGTGAAGGCTGTCCTGGGTCACTATGGTCTAGTTAGTCTAATGTCAGCTGGGGGCAAACTTTTAGAATCCATAACACAAGATAAAAATAGTGAGCACTTAGAAATACATGGGTTATACAAAGAGAGACAGCATGGATTTATTAAAGGGAAGTCGGATAGATAAGTGGAATGCACACAATGTAATGTGTATGGATTTTCAGAACCTGTTTGATACGTCGCACTGGACGCTTTAAAAAAAAAAAAAAATCAAGCATATAGTGTAAAAGGAAATGTAGCAGCTTGAATTGAAAGGAAATAGTTGGTGTAAATGGGTGTTGCCCGGACTGGAGAGCGCTGAATGATGTAGATTATCATCAGGAGAGGCGCCGGGCCAGGCTGTGGGGAGGGGAGGGGCTGAGCCAGGCTGTGGGGGAGGGGCCGGGCCAGGCTGTGGGGAGGGGCGGGGCTAGTCTGTGGGGAGGAGGGGCCAGTCTGTGGGGAGGGGGCGGGGTCAGGCAAGGCCAGGCTGTGAGGAGGGGAGGGGAGGGAAGGGGCCAGTCCGTGGGAAGGGGCTGCGCCAGGCCAGTCTGAGGGGAGGGGAGGGGAGGGGAGGGGCCAGTCTGTGGGAAGGGTCGGGGCTGGGCCAGGCTAGGCTGTGGGGAGGGGCCAGTCTGTGGGGAGGGGAGGGGCCAGGCCAGGTTGTGGGCAGGGTCGGGGCCAGGCTGTGGGCAGGGGAGGGGCCAGGCTGTGGGGAGGGGAGGGGCCAAGCTGTGGGGGAGGGGAGGGGCCAAGCTGTGGGGAGGGGCGGGGCCAAGCTGTGGGAGGGGAGGGGCCAAGCTGTGGGGAGGGGAGGGGCCAGGCTGTGGGGAGGGGCCGGGCCAGGCCAGGCAGTGGGGAGGGGAGGGGCCACTCTGTGGGGAGGGGCTGGGTCAGGCTGTGGGGAGGGAAGGGGCTGGGCCGGGCTGTGGGGAGGGAAAGGGCCGGGCTGTGGGGAGGGGGGGGCTGGGTCAGGCTGTGGGGAGGTGAGGGGCCAGGCTAGGCTGTGGGGAGGGGAGGGGAGGGGCTGGGCCAGGTTGAGGGGAGGGGAAGGGCCCTAGCTGTGGGAAGGGAAGGGAAGGTGCGGGCCAGGCCAGGTCAGGCTGTGGGAGGGGAGAGGAGGGTAGGGGCCAGGCCATGCTGAGGGGAGGCGAGGGGCCAAACCAGGCCAGGCTGGGGGGAGGGGGCTGGGCTAGGTTGAGGGGCTGGGTCAGAGGGGAGGGGCTGGGCCAGGCTGTGGGGAGAGGAGTTGGAGGGGCCAGGCTAAAGAGATGGGCTGGAAAAGGCTGAGGGGAGTGGCCGGGCCGCGCCAGGGCAAGGAGTGGCGACAGTGGACAGGAGCAGGGCCAGTGAAGTTTTGAGTAGCATTTATAGAGAGCTTGCCAATCTGTATTATGTTGGTAAGTAGTGTGTAAAAGGTGATTCATTCTGTGCATGTGTTCTAGGCCCAAAGTTACCAGGCCTGCCTATACCTACAGTGTCTCACCCTGCTGGGGGAAGCTTTAGTCCCTCAGTAGACTCCTACCAAGCCAGTCATAGCCAGAGAATCACCTGCAATGGCCTCTCCTCCCCCACCATTACCTCTGGAGCCCTCCAAGAATCTATCCTTGGCCCCTCCTATTTCTCATCTACATGCTGCCCCTTGGCAACGTTATCCGAAAACACGACGTCCGGTTCCACATGTATGCCGACGACACCCAGCTCTACTTCACCACCACCTCTTGCGACCCGTCCATTGCCTCTGATTTGTCACTCTACTTGTCCGACATCCAATGTTGGGCGAGCAGAAATTTCCTCCAATTAAATATTGTCTTCGGTCCACACTACAAACTCCGATCCCCCGCCACCGACTCCATCCCCCCTCACTGTCCACTGTCTGAGGCTGAACCAGACTGAGCTGAGCTTCCCACTCCATGTCCTCTCCATCACCAAGACCACCTACTTCCACCCCTGTAACGTCGCCTGTCTCCGCCCTTGCTTCAGCCCATCTGCTGCTGAAACCCTCATCCATGCCTTTGTTACCTCTAGACTTGACTATTCCAATGTTCTTCTGGCCGGCCTCCCACCTTGAACACTCCGTAAACGTAAGCTCATCCCAAGCTCTGCTGCCCGTATCCTAACTCACACTTCACTTCCTTTCATTCATCACCCTGTGCTCACTGACCTATTGGATCCCGGTCCATCAACGCCTTGATTTTAAAATTCTCATCCTTGTTCGCTGTAACCTCCCCGTCGCTGTAACCTCCCCCAGCCCTACAACCCCTGCGCTCCTCTAATTCTGGCCTCTTGCGCATTCCCGGTTTTAATCGCTGCACCATTGGCAGTCGTGCCTTCAGCTGCCAAGGCCCTATCCTCTGGAATTCCCTCCCTAAATCTCTCCGCCTTGCTACCTCTCTCTCTATCCCCCCCCCCCCGGCTAATTCGGTCCTTACAACCTACATCTTTGACCAAGCTTCTGGTCACCTGTCCCAATATCTCCTTATGTGGCTCAATGTCAAATTTTGCCTGATAATACTCCTGTGAAGTGCCTTGGGACGTTTTACTACGTTAAAGGTGCTATATAAATGCAAGTTGTTGTTGTGCTGCTACCAGCTTTGTTTTTCATCTGGGCTTCAGGCTGTTACTGTCACCGTAGTTGGGAGTGGTGCCTGGCTGCGTGGGAGATCAGGAGGTTAAAATACAAAATTCTCTGAAAGATCAAGTAGATAAATCCATAAAAAGGGGAAACAGCATTTTAGGTTTTGTAAATAGTGGCATGGAGTACAAGAGAAAGAAGCCATGAAGAAAATTAAAATCATCACTAAGGTAGTGGGCAAAGAGGTTAGGAGGAATTTCTTTAGAGGGTTGTTGGCGCATGGTATGCTTTGCCACGAGGTGGTTGAGTTAGAGACCATTGCATCTTTTAGGGGAAAACTGGATAAATATTGTATCGTGGAAGATATGTGGAGAGGGGCGGGGCTGAGATTCATTTTGGATTGTAGCATAGGCTGACTCACTCGATGGGCCGAATGGCCTCTTTCTGTGCTGTGCACCTCCTATGGTTTTACGGTGGCTTCTCTGATCAGTGGCTGGTACCTGGCCAGGGGGAGGGGAGGGCGACAGAGGATCGGGGCTGGTGCATGGCCAGGGCGAGGGGAGCGACAGAGGAGAGGGGCTGGTACCTGGCCAGGGAGGGGGGGGGCGACAGAGGAGAGAGCTGGTACCTGGCCAGGGCGAGGGAGGGGGGGGCGACAGAGGAGAGGGGCTGGTACCTGGCCAGGGCGAAGGGAGGGGGGGGCGACAGAGGAGAGGGGCTGGTACCTGGCCAGGGCGAGGTGGGGACAGAGGAGAGGGGCTGGTACCTGGCCAGGGCGAGGGGAGGGGAGGGCGACAGAGGAGAGGGGCGCTGGTACCTGGCCAGGGCGAGGGTGGGGGCAGAGGAGAGGGGCTGGTGCATGGCCAGGGCGAGGGTGGGGGCAGAGGAGAGGGGCTGGTGCATGGCCAGGGCGAGGGTGGGGGCAGAGGAGAGGGGCTGGTGCATGGCCAGGGCGAGGGTGGGGACAGAGGAGAGGGGCTGGTGCCCTTGGAACAATGGGAGGGGATAAAGAACAGAAATTGGGCAGAGAATTAAACTGGGAAGCCCAAATCTGGAGAGAGATTGGTAACCAGTTCATACGTCTTGTTGTTAGTTGTGCTGCTAACTGTGTAATCAGATTATTTGGGGTAATTTCATTTTAACTGGATATTAATCCCGTGTCTCTCTCTTCCACTAGAAGTTGCAGAACTTGAAGCAAACCTACCCAGTAAGTAAAACATTTATTTATTCCTTAACTGTTATTTTAAAGTTATATTAAGAATACCCTCTTCGTGCTAAATAAGCACAAGATCTTGTTGGACAGAAGGGATATTGTGGAGAGTGCTTTGAGGGAATTGGTTTAGGAAATGCTTCACGGTGTTTGAGTATTTGGGCTATTTTTAACTGGTAGGTGAGTTTATGGGGCGAGGTTTTTGAGGTATGAGTTGGGGCAGGGTTTGTGGGGGGTGTTTAGGGCTGGGTTTTTGGATGGTGAGTTTTAGGGGCTAGGTTTGTGGGGAATGAGATTGGGGTCTGGGTTTGAAGGGAGTGAGTTTGGGGTTAGGTTTGTGGGGAATGAGATTGGGGACTGCGTTTGTGAGGAGTGAGATTGGGCACTGGGTTTGTGGGGGGTGAGATTGGAGGGAGAGTTTATGGTCTGTGTTTCTTGGGGCCGAGTTCCTAGGGGTGAGTTTGGGGCTGGAAGGGTGATTTAACGGATTCAAACAGAGTTACTGGAAAGATGGGCACGGATTTGGGACGCAACAACATGTTTAAGGACTTTGGAGAGGAAAGGGTGGTTCGATATAGGGTGGTAGTTCTTAAAGAGAGAGGGAGTTGAAGGCTGGGTTATTTGAGGAGCGAGCGGGGTGATGACCAATGTTCCCATTAAGCCATGCAGCCGCGCAGCGGTCTGGAGGTCCAGCGCAGCCGGCTCACCTGCTTTTAAATGGAAAAACCACGCATGCGCAGAAATTTGAATGGGCTGTGCAGCCCGTTAAAGGGGCCGCGCACCCAAAATAAATTAGAGGGAACATTGGTGATGACGGCGGTTTTGAAAGGGGGGAGGAGGACAGTACCTGAAGAGAGGGTATCCATTTACAGTGTCGGCTAGCATGAGAGCCAGGAAAGGAAATGGGTTGTCAGCAGGTTCGTGGGAATGGGGTCAAGGGAGCAGGAAGTGGATCTCATGGACAAGATGACCTTAGACAGGGCATGTTGGGGGGCGGGGGGGGGGGAATTAAGAGAGAAACTAGAGAAATATGCAGGGTCAAGGCTAGTGCAGGGGGAACCTTGGAAGATGTTTGGCTTGGTGGGCAAGGGATAGGAGAAGCAGTAGAGGCAGCTGAACGGATGGTCTCGATCTTTGTGGCAAAGAAGTCCATGAGCTCCTCACACTTGTTATTGGAGGTGAGGGTAGAGGGGGTAAGGGAGAGGGGTTTAAGGAGATGAGTGGTAGTGAAGAAAAAAAGCTGGGGATTATCTTTGCTCTCCAAGATGATCCCGGAGTAGTGAGCGACTTTTGCAGAGGAGAGACGGGCCTGATGGTGCTTGATGTGGTCCAGCCAGATCTGGCAATGAACAGCTAAAGCAGTTGTGCACCAGATACAGTCAAGTTTGTAATAACAGAAAATGCTGGAAACACTCAGCAGGTCAGGCAGCATCCGTGGAAAGAGAAACAGAGCCAACGTTTCAGGTCTGTGACCCTTCGTCAGAACAGTCAAGTTTGTGTTCCTTGGTCTTGAGGGAGTAAAGATGGAGGCCATACCAGTGGAAATGACCAGGGTGGGAGAGAGTACAGACTTTACTGGGGACAAGGGCATCAAAGGTTGGAGATGGGGGAGCAGATTCACAGCTGTAGAAGTACAGTAGTGAACGAAGGGGCCAAAGGCTTCACAGTTGGCAGCTTGAAAGTGCAACTGTAAGTGACTTGGGGGAAAGTTTTTCCAGGGTGAATGCAGAAGGATTGATATGGGGATGTGCGTAGTGAGGGATACAAGGAAGTGGTCGGAGATTGCCTCGTCTGTGACTGAGACATGGCAGTAGAGAGGACACATGAGAGGTTGAGGGGGTGGCTGCGAATGTGGGTAGGTGATATGGTTAAGCATAATATATTTCTCCTGCTTGGGTAAAATGCCTATCTACTTTAAGAACAAGAACCTGCAGAACTTATGATGCATGATGGTTATATTTTTATTCTGTAAATAATGTGCCTGCATTTTTGAGATGATATGTTTTGTTCCCGCTGGTTTCTGTCATTCTGTGTCAACTGAACCCATTCTGTGTGACCCTTGCCCATGGGAATAAGTGGTGTTTGTGTCATGTGTTCTGCAGGTTTACAAAGAGATAATCTGGATTTGCTTAAATGGAAATAGTCCGTGGAGAGTGCGTGTGTTTGATCAAACAGGGACCCAAAGTTACTGACACCAGATTACCCCGGGTCACGAAATAACTCGCTGAGCCTCCCGATCTCATGGAGTTCCTGTGGTAATATGGTGAAAGTCTCACTAATTTCCACATGAACTCCTTTCCTACGCTGCAAACATCTGATTGCAATTTAAAAATAATTTGCTGCTGTCTTGGTCAGTGTCTTGCGTCAATTGAACAGATGGAAGCTATTAGTTGCATTCACATCCCACCCTTCTACGAACATACTTCTTGTAGTCTTTGTGTAGTCGTGCTGTTCATCCACATGTATTTTACAGAATTATTCACAATGGTATTAGGAAAATACCTCATCATTTAAATCCCCTTATTGCACCAAAATATATTTTATGCTTCCAAATTTCGATCCTTCTACTGAAGGTGCTGACTCATGCTGGGGTATATTTCCATAGCTGTGCCTGCCCTCCAATACATAGCATGAGTTGCCAATCTTCATGTAGGAGCTTAGACAATAACAGTCGACAGGATATCCACTGCAGAGGGAGTGACAGCTGTGTTCAGTCCTGTTGTTATTGATGTCAACACATGCACGCCCCTGCTGGATCACTGGATAGCGATCTGGAGCGGGAACACTAGCTGTGATGTTCTTTCTCCCTATCCCAGGGACGAGGGGACAGTAAGGCCACTTGTAACTCCACAGCTGTCCTGGTTGAGATCAGCCCCGGAGATTAACCTGGCACCTTGCTGGTCTGTGTAGCTCAGTGGTTCCTTCACATGTGTTCAGTTCAGGGCAATCATCCCAGGTTAAGTAGCTGCATGATGCCAGGATATGTCATCACAGCCATTGTAGGCTGCATGCTGATACATAGATCCATCTGGATACGATCCATAATCCCTGGGACCTCAGGAATCCTGCCACCCTGTAAAGTTCCACAGCCCCCTCGTGTTGCTGCTGGTTGTCCACAAAGAAGATGGAATTATTTCTTTGGTAAAACAAGTCATTGTCACTTTCTCTATCTAATGTGGTTGATGTTGCCAGTGTTGAATGGTCCAGTGCCCTTTACAGCCACTGGCAGTGCAAAGTCTTTGGCTGCAGCTCACTTTGCAGTATGTGACACAACTTCATTGCAGCCATATTTGTGAATCAAAGGCACTGCCGCTCTGACATGTGTATGTGCATCTCACTCTGTAAATGTGGGCACAGGGTACTGGTGAATGGGCAGAGAGTGGCTCTGGTACAGCCTGATCTGGTAAATGGGCAGAGAGTGGCTCTGGTACAGCCTGATCTGGTGAATGGGCAGAGAGTGGCTCTGGTACAGCCTGATCTGGTAAATGGGCAGAGAGTGGCTCTGGTACAGCCTGATCTGGTAAATGGGCAGAGAGTGGCTCTGGTACAGCTTGATCTGGTAAATGGGCAGAGAGTGGCTCTGGTACAGCCTGATCTGGTAAATGGGCAGAGAGTGCCTACATAAGAACATAAGACGTAGGAGCAGGAGTAGGTGATTTGGCCCCTCGAGCCTGCTCCGCCATTCAATAAGATCATGGCTGACCTGATCTTGGCCTCAACTCCACTTCCCTGACCGCTCCCAATAACCCTTGACTCCCTTACCATTAAAAAATCTGTCTATCTCCACCTTAAATATATTCAATGACCCAGCCTCCACAGCTCTTTGGGGGAAGAGAATTCCAAAAATTCACGACCCTCTGAGAGAAGAAATTCCTCCTCATTTCCATTTTAAATGGGGTGCCCCGTTATTCTGAAACTATGCCCCCTAGTTCTAGATTCCCCCATGAGGGGACCATCCTCTCTGCATCTACCCTGTCAAGCCCCTTCAGAATCTTATATGTTTCAATAAGATCCCCTGTCATTCTTCTAAACTCCATCGAGTATAGGCTCAACCTTTCTTCATAAGACAACCTTTTCATCTCCGGAATCAACCTCGTGAACCTTCTCTGAACTGCCTCCAATGCAAGTATATCCTTCCTTAAATAAGGAGACCAAAACTGTATGCAGTACTCCAGGTGTGGTCTCACCAATGCCCTGTACAGTTGTAACAGGACTTCCTTACTTTTATACTCCATTCCCTTTGCAATAAAGGCCAACACTCCATTTGCCTTCCTAATTACTTGCTGTACCTGCATGCTAACTTTTTGTGATTCATGTACAAGGACCCCAGATCCCTCTGTACCTCAGCATTTTGTAATCTCTCCCCATTTAAATAATAATTTGCTTTTTTATTTTTCCTACCAAAGTGGATAACCTTGCATTTTCCCACATTATACTCCATCTGCCAGATTCCTGCCCACTCACTTAGCCTATCTATATCTCTTTGGAGATTCTTTGCGTCCTCCACACAATTTGCTTTCCCACCTATCTTTGTATCATCAGCAAATTTGGCTACATTACACTCGGTCCCTTCATCCAAGTCATTAATATAGATTGTAAATAGTTGAGGCCCCAGCACTGATCCCTGCGGCACCCCACTAGTTACAGTTTGCCAACCTGAAAATGACCCATTTATCCCGACTCTCTGTTTTCTGTCAGTTAGCCAATCCTCTATCCATGCTAATATATTACCCCCAACCCCGTGAGCTCTTATCTTGTGTAGTAACCTTTTATGTGGCACCTTATCGAATGCCATCTGGAAATCCAAATACACGACATCTACTGGTTCCCCTTTATCCACACTGCTCGTTACATCCTCAAAGAACTCCAGCAAATTTGTCAAACATGATTTCCCTTTCATAAAACCATGCTGACTCTGCTTGACTATATTATGATTTTCTAAATGTCCTGCTACCACTTCCTGAATGATGGACTCCAGCATTTTCCCAATGACAGATGTTAGGCTAAGTGGTCAATAGTTGCCTGGTTTCTGTCATAGAAGCATAGATAGGAGCAGGAGTAGGCCATTCGGCCCCTCGAGCCTGCTCCGCCATTTAATGAGATCATGGCTGATCATCCAAATTCAGTACCCTGTCCCTGCTTTCTCCCCATATCCCTTGATCCCTTTAGCCTTAAGAAATATATCTATCTCCTTCTTGAATATATTTAATGAATTGGCCTCAACTGCCTTCTGTGGTAGAGAATTCCACAGGTTCACCACTCTCTGGGTGAAGAAATTCCTCTTCATCTCAGTCCTGAATGGCTTACCCCTTATCCTTAGACTGTGACCTCTGGTTCTGGACTCCCCCGCCATCGGGAACATCCTTCCTGCATCTCGTCTGTCTAGTCCTGTTAGAATTTTATAAGTTTCAATGAGATCCCCTCTCATTCTTCGAAACTCTAGCGAATATAAGCTTAATCGACCCAATCTCTCTTCATACGTCATTCCTGCCATCCCAGGTATCAGTCTGGTAAATCTTCGCTGCACTCCCTCCATGGCAAGAACATCCTTCCTCAGATAAGGCAACCAAAACTGCACACAATACTCAAGGTGTGGTCTCACCAAGGCCTTGCACAACTGCAGCAAGACATCCTTGCTCCTGTACTCGAATCCTCTCGCTATGAAGGCCAATATACCATTTGCCTTCTTAACCGCCTGCTGCACCTGCATGCTTACCTTCAGCGACTGGTGCACAAGGACTCCCAGATCTTGTTGCACTTCCCCTTTTCCCAATCTATTGCCGTTCAGATAATAATCTGTCTTCCTGTTTTTGCCACCAAAGTGGATAACCTTGTTGTGGCTGCCGCGAAACACGAATTAAGGCCGAGTCAACATGTGAAACACATAGCTTTTAATCACATCTCTGCTCAAAATGGCTGCAGCCACATTTCCCTGCAAAAACCCAGAGGCCCCACCCACTCCTTTTTTCCTGCCTTAAAGGCAGCATGCGCCTTAAAGGCAAGGTGCCCGATTTATTGTCCACGGACGGAAAAGTGGATTGCGCCCGTTTAGGTGGCGATCCGCCACACAGCTCCCCCCAGAATCCGCTTAGGAGGTGTGGACGAGACGGTGCGGCGGTCTGATGGGCCGGCCGGAGCGGCTCTTGTAGGACGCCGGTGGACGTGGAACGGCCGGGTGAACTGGCTTGAGGGCAGGTCGGCCGCGTGGCGGTGGACGAGCTACCGGGACCTGCTCACCGGGCTCCGAGTGTGCTGGCTTGAGTCGGTCAACCGACACTTTTTCGGTCCTGTCGCCCACTTGGAGGGTGAAAAATTTGTCCCCAGCTTGTAGCACCTTGTAGGGCCCGTCGTACGGGGGTTGAAGGGGTCCGTGGTGGGCGTCGTGCTGGACGAAAACGAACCGTGCCTGGTGCAGGCTTAGTGGGACGTGTGAGGGGGATTCGTCGTGTCAGGCAATGGGCACCGGGGCGAACTGCAGCGCCGGTGAGGCGAAGTCGTGGCGTTGCTGGTCGGCTGACCAGGGTGTCGTGGCGGTGGGCAGGAACTCGCCAGGTACGCGCAGCGGCTGGCCGTACACGAGCTCTGCTGCCGATGCGTGGAGGTCTTCTTTAACCGCGGTACGCAGGCTGAGGAGGACCCACGGGAGTCGGTCGGTCCAGGCGCCGTCCTGGAGGCTGGCTCGAAGAGATGCCTTCAAGGATCTGTGGAACCGCTCACACAGTCCGTTGGCTTGGGGGTGGTACGCTGTGGTGCGGTGAATGGTCACCCCGAGATTGCGTGCGACGGCGGTCCAGAGTTCAGAGGTAAATTGCGGGCCTCTGTCCGACGTCATGTCGGAGGGGACGCCAAACTGTGCGACCCAGGTGCTGACGAAGGCTCTGGCGATGTCAGCGGTGGTGGTAGAGGTCAGTGGAATTGCCTCGGGCCAGCGCGTAGTGCGGTCAACGATCGTCAGCAAGTGCGTGTGGCCTTGTGACGGCGGCAGGGGCCCGACGATGTCCACGTGGATGTGGTCGAATCTACGCGAAGGGACGGTAAACTCCTCGAGGGGTGCTTTCGTGTGTTGCTGCACCTTGGCCCGTTGGCAGGCTAGGCAGGAGTTGGCCCAAGTACGCACATCCTTGCGAAGGCCGCGCCAGACAAAGCGGTTGGCTACCAATTTGATGGATGCGCGGGCGCCGGGGTTGGAGAGGTTGTGAAGAATCGCGAATACCCGGCGGCGCTGGGACGACGGGCCGAGGTTGACATAGGGATATGTCGCACTTGACCGTGACTGCGGTCGGGCCCCAGGCGACGTCGGCCAGGCATAGCCCTGGTAGGTTGGTGGGTGAGGAGAGCAGATCAGGGTCGGTGATCTGGTCTGCGGCGAGTTGAGCGTAGTCGACTGCCAGGTGTGCGGCGTGGATGGCGGGGCGGGAGAGGCAGTCGGCTACCACATTGTCTCGGCCGGAGACGTGTTGGATGTCCGTGGTGAACTCGGACACTGCCGCGAGCTGGCGCTGCTGCCTGGCGGACCAGGGGATGGTTGTCTTTGCCATTGCGACTGTCAGGGGCTTGTGGTCGACAAACGCAGTGAAGGGGTGGCCCTCCAGCAAAAACCGAAAATGGCGGACCGCCAGGAACAGCGCGAGGAGCTCGCGGTCGAAGGTGCTGTACTTGACCTCCGGGGGGCGCAGTTGGCGGCTGAAGAAGGCAAGTGGTTGCCAGGCGCCGTCGACCCACTGCTCATACACGGCGCCGACCGCGTGGTCGGAGGCGTCCGTGGTGAGCGCGACCCTGGCATTGGGCCGTGGGTGCGCGAGCAGGGTGGCGTTGGCGAGCGCGGTCTTGGTGGAGTCGAAGGCGGCTGACGCGTCTGCCGTCCATTCGACCGCCATCTTGCCGCTCCTGCCCCGGAGGTCTTCATACAAGGGCCTCATGTGGGACGCCGCTTTGGGGATGAAGCGGTTGTAGAAATTCACCATCCCGAGGAACTCCTGGAGGCCTTTGATGGTGGTGGGGCGGGGAAATTGTTGGACGGCCTGCACCTTGGTGGGCAGGGGAATGGCCCCAGCATGGGTGATGTGGTGGCCGAGGAGGGGCGCGCCCAGGCAGTAGCTGCCAGGTCCGGAGTGACGTCGCGGCTGGAGTGAGTGGACAGCAGCTTGTCGGCCTCATCGGCCAGGGCTTCCAGGTCCGTGAGGCCGGACGCCACGATCGCTGGGCGGATGCTGAGAGGTAGCTGGCGGATGAACAGCGTGCGGAAGAGGGATCCGGGTGGGCTCTCGTCGGTGAGGGAGAGCATGTGGGAGAGGAGGTCTGACGGTGAGGCATCACCGAGGCCTGGAAAGTCGAGGAGGTGGCAGTTTCGCTGGTATGCCGAGGCCGTAAATTTTTTAAGGAGCGCGGCCTTAAGATGTGCATACTTGCCCGCCCCTGGTGGGTTCTGCAGCGCTGTCCAGACCTTCATAACTGTGGAGCTACCGAGTGATGTGACGAGATAGTCGTACTTCGTCCCATCTGTGGTGATGTTTCGCAGCCGGAAACGCGACTCGGCTTGGAGAAACCAGGCTTCGGGCTGGTTTTCCCAAAACTCCTGCAGTTTCGCAGAAACTGCGTTCATGTCCGCCATTGCAGTGCTCGGAATACGTTCTGAGCGTCGGGGTCACCAATGTTGTGGCTGCCACGAAACACGAATTAAGGCCGAGTCAACATGTGAAACACATAGCTTTTAATCACATCTCTGCTCAAAATGGCTGCAGCCACATTTCCCTGCAAAAACCCAGAGGCCCCGCCCACTCCTTTTTTCCTGCCTTAAAGGCAAGGTGCCCGATTTATTGTCCACGGACGGAAAAGTGGATTGCGCCCGTTTAGGTGGCGATCCGCCACAACCTCGCATTTATCCACATTGGGCAGATGCATGGCAGATGCATTATAATCACCCAACCTGTCCAAATCATACTGGAGTTTCTCTGCATCCTCCTCACAGCGCACACGCCCACCCAGCTTTGTGTCGTCTGCAAACTTAGAGATATATCTAGTTCCCTTGTCTAGATCATTAATATATATTGTGAATAGCTGGGGTCCTAGCACCGATCCCTGCGGTACCCCACTAGTCACTGTCTGCCACTCGGAAAAAGACCCGTTTATTCCAACTCTTTGCTTCCTGTCTGCCAACCAGTTCTCTATCCAAGTCAGTACCTTACCCCCAATCCCATGTGCTTTAACTTTGCACGCTAATCTCTTATGCGGGACCTTATCGAAAGCCTTCTGAAAGTCCAAATACACCACATCCACTGGTTCTCCCCTATCTATTTTACCAGTTACATCCTCAAAAAATTCCAGTAGATTAGTCAGGCATGATTTACCTTTTGTAAATCCATGTTGACTTTGTCCGATCCTGTCACTGTTTTCCAAGTGCTCTGCTATTACATCTTTTATAATGGACTCTAGCATTTTGCCCACTACCGATGTCAGGCTTACTGGTCTATAATTCCCCGTTTTTTCTCTACCACCTTTTTTAAATAGTGGGGTTACATTAGCTACCCTCCAATCCATGGGAACTGTTCCAGAGTCTATAGAATTTTGAAAGATGGCCAGCAATGCATCTACTATTTCTAGGGCCACTTCCTTAAGTACCCTAGGATGTAGATTATCAGGCCCTGGGGATTTATCGGCCTTCAATCCCGTCAATTTCCCTAACACCATTTCCCTACAAATACTGATTTCATTCAATTCCTCCCTCTCATTAGATCCTATGTTCCCCGACATCTCTGGGAGTTTATTTGTGTCCTCCTTTGTGAAGACAGAACCAAAGTATGTATTTAATTGGTCTGCCATTTCTTTGTTCCCCATTATAAATTCCCCTGATTCTGACTGCAAGGGACCTACGCTTGACTTCACCAATCTTTTTCTCTTCACATATCTATTTTACAGTCAGTTTTTATGTTCCCTGCAAGCTTACTCTCATTCTATTTTCCCCCTCTTAATTAATCGCTTTGTCCTCCTTTGCTGAATCTTAAACTGCTCCCAATCCTCAGGTTTGCTGCTTTTTCTGGCCAATTTATATGTCCTCTCCTTGGATCTTATGCTATCCCTAATTTCCCTTGTTAGCCACGGTTGAGTCACCTTTTTTGTTTTATTTTTATGCCATACAGGGATGAACAAATTCTGTAGTTCATCCATGCGATCTTTAAATGTTTGCCATTGCCATTGCCTATCCACCGTCAACTCTTTAAGTAACGCTCCCCAATCCATCCTAGCCAACTCGCGCCTCATACCATCGTAGTTTCCTTTATTTAAATTCAGGACCCTAGTCTCTGAGTCAACTACTTCACTCTCCATCTTAATGAAGAATTCAATCATATTATGATCGCTCCTCCCCAAGGGGCCTCACACAACAAGATTGCTAATTAATCCTTTCTCATTACATAATACCCAGTCTAAGATGGCCTGATCTCTAGCTGGTTCCTCGACATATTGGTCCAGGATACCATCCCGTATACACTCTAGGAATTCCTCCTCCACAGTATTGTTACTAATTTGGTTAGCCCAATCTATATGTAGATTAAAGTCACCCATGATAACTGCTGTGCCCTTATTGCACGCATCTCTAATTTCCCGTTTAATGCCATCCCCAACCTCAGCATTACTGTTTGGGGGTCTGTATACAACTCCCACTAACGTTTTCTGCCCCTTGGTATTTCTCAGCTCTACCCATACAGATTCCACATCATCAGAGCTAATATCCTTCCTTACTATTGTGTTAATCTCCTCTTTAACCAGCAATGCTACCCCACCTCCTTTTCCTTTTTGCCTGTCCTTCCTGAATATTGAATACCCCTGGATGTTGAATTCCCAGCCTTGGTCACCCTGGAGCCATGTCTCCGTAATCCCAATTATATCATATCCGTTTACATCTATTTGCGCAGCTAATTCATCCACCTTATTACGAATGCTCCTCGCATTAAGACACAAAGCCTTCAGGCTTGTTTTTTTAACACTTAGTCCTTTTAGAATTATTATTTACTGTAGCCCTGTTTGATTTACACCTTTGATTTCTCTGCCTTCCAATTTTGCTTTTCTCCTTCCTGTCTTTTGCTTCTATCCTTGCTTCCCTTTCCTCTGTTTCCCTGCACAGGTTCCCAACCTCCTGCCATTTTAGTTTAAACAGCACTAGCAAACACTCCCCCTAGGACATCGGGCCCGGTCCTGCCCAGGTGCAAACCGTCCAGTTTTTACTGGTCCCGCCTCCCCCAGAACCGGTTCCAATGTCCCAGGAATTTGAATCCCTCCCCCTTGCACCATTCCTCCTTTCTTAAATAGGGGCGTTACATTTGCGGTTTACCAGTCAGCTGGGACCTCTCTTTTAGAATCCAGGGAATTTTGGTAGATTACAACCAATGCATCCACTATCTCTGCAGCCACCTCTTTTAAGACTCTAGATGCAAGCCATCGGGTCCAGGGGACTTGTCCACCTTTAGTCCCATTAGTTTGCCTAGTACTTTCTCTCTAGTGATAGTGATTGTTTTACGTTTCCCCCCACCCCAACTGCCCCTTGTTTTAAGTTCCCCCCCCACCCAACTGCTGCTTGTTTTAAGTTCTCTTCCCCCCCCCCCCCCCAATTGCCCCTTGTTTTCAGTTCTCCCCCACCCAATTGCCCCTTGTTTTAAGTTCCCCCACCCCCACCCCAATTGTCTCTAGTACAACCTGACCTGGTGAAGAGTGTCTCTTCTCTTAGGCAGTCCCTCGGAACCGAAGATGACTTGCTTCCACATTAGAAATGAGTTCTCAGGTGACTGATGAGTCCAATGCGGGACCTACAGTCTCTGTCACAGGTGGGGCAGATGGTGTTTGAAGGGGCAGGTGGGTGGGGTGCTTGGGTTGACGTGCGCTCCCTGCGCTTGGCTTCCGCTTGCTCCCGGCGAAGAGACTCGAGGTGTTCGGCGCCTTCCCGGATGCTTCTCCTCCACTTTGTGCGGTCTTGGGCATGGGATTCCCAGGTGTCAGTGGGGATGTTACACTTTTTCAAGGAGGCTTTGAGGGTGTCCTTGAAGCGTCTCCTCTGCCCACCTGGGGCTCTCTTGCCGTGCCGGAGCTCCGAGTAGAGCGCTTGTTTTGGAAGTCTCGTATCGGGTATGCGGACAATGTGACCCGTCCATTGGAGCTGATCGAGCGTGGTCAAAGCTTCGATGCTGGGGATGTTGGCCTGAGCAAGAACACGAACGTTGGTGCACCTATCCTGCCAATGGATTTGCAGGATCTTGTGGAGGCAGCGTTGGTGGTACCTCTCCAGTGCTTTGAGGTGCCTGCTGTACATGGTCCATGTCTCTGAGACATACAGCAGGGCGGGTATCACTGCTGCTCTGTAGACCATGAGCTTAGTGCCGGGTTTGAGGTCCTGGTCTTCAAACACACTCTCCCTCAGGCGACCGAAGGCTGCACTGGCACACTGAAGGTGGTGTTGGACTTCGTCGACGTCTGCCCTTGTTGACAGTAGGCTCCCGAGATATGGAAAGTGGTCCACGTTGTCCAAGGCCATGTCGTGGATTTTGATAATCGGGGGGCAGTACTGTGTGGCGGGGGCAGGTTGGTAGAGGACCTTTGTCTTACGGATGTTTAGTGTAAGGCCCATGCTCTTGTATGCTTCGGTGAGGGTGTTGACGATGGTTTGGAGTTCGACCTCCGAGTGAGCGCAGACGCAAGCGTCGTCTGCATACTGTAATTCGACGACAGAGGATGGGACGACCTTGGATCTGGACTGGAGGCGACGGAGGTTGAACAGTTTCCCGTTTGTTCTGTAAATTAGCTCCACTCCAGCAGGCAGCTTACTGAGGGTGAGATGGAGCATTGCAGCAAGGAAGATCGAGAAGAGCGTTGGTGCGATGACACAGCCTTGCTTGACCCCGGTTTGTACGTGAATTGGGTCTGTGGTGGAACCGTTGGTCAGGATCACGGCTTGCATGTCATCGTGAAGCTGGCAGAGGATGGTGGCAAACTTTTGAGGGCAGCCAAATTTGAGGAGGACACTCCATAATCCCTCTTATCTTGAACTTGAAGAGTGTGTCCAGTAATTAACATTCAGGATTTTACTGGTGCAGCAACGTTGGCCACTCAAAGAATTATTCGAGAGAGTGAGAGGTAGGGGTGACCATATTACAGTGCGTGCTAAGCAAGAACCTACGTTGAATTTTAAAATAATGCACTTAAGCCATTTGCTAATTAGTCACTGAGTGGAATGCGAGAGCAGGTAAACAGTGATGGGTTGTTTCCATTGTTCATTGAGACAGGAAGAAGAGGCGCAGAAATTTAAGATAATCACAAAAAGAATTAAAGGGGAGGCTAGAAAAAATATCTTCGGTCAGCGGGAGGTTAGAATGTGGAGACCAAAGCGCATGAATTCTTCTACAAAAGTTATAGTTGGTTGGAAATAGGGGAATATTAAAGGCAACCGGGCACAAGCAGGATATTGGGAGAAGACCAGCTAGCTGACGTAGCGATGGATACCAGTGCAGACTTAATGAGCATAATGACCTGTTTCTGTACTGTAACAGACTGTGATTCGATGGTCTATTTCTGTACTGTAACAAGCTGTGATTCGATGGTCTGTTTCTGTACTGGACAGACTGATTCGATGGTCTGTTTCTGTACTGTACAGACTGTGATTCGATGGTCTGTTTCTGTACTGTAACAAGCTGTGATTCGATGGTCTGTTTCTGTACTGTACAGACTGTGATTCGATGGTCTGTTTCTGTACTGTACAGACTGTGATTCGATGGTCTGTTTCTGTACTGTACAGACTGTGATTCGATGGTCTGTTTCTGTACTGTACAGACTGTGATTCGATGGTCTGTTTCTGTACTGTACAGACTGTGATTCGATGGTCTGTTTCTGTACTGGACAGACTGATTCGATGGTCTGTTTCTGTACTGTAACAAGCTGTGATTCGATGGTCTGTTTCTGTACTGTACAGACTGTGATTCGATGGTCTGTTTCTGTACTGTACAGACTGTGATTCGATGGTCTGTTTCTGTACTGTACAGACTGTGATTCGATGGTCTGTTTCTGTACTGTACAGACTGTGATTCGATGGTCTGTTTCTGTACTGGACAGACTGATTCGATGGTCTGTTTCTGTACTGGACAGACTGATTCGATGGTCTGTTTCTGTACTGGACAGACTGATTCGATGGTCTGTTTCTGTACTGGACAGACTGATTCGATGGTCTGTTTCTGTACTGTACAGACTGTGATTCGATGGTCTGTTTCTGTACTGGACAGACTGTGATTCGATGGTCTGTTTCTGTACTGTAACAAGCTGTGATTCGATGGTCTGTTTCTGTACTGGACAGACTGTGATTCGATGGTCTGTTTCTGTACTGTACAGACTGATTCGATGGTCTGTTTCTGTACTGTAACAAGCTGTGATTCGATGGTCTGTTTCTGTACTGTACAGACTGTGATTCGATGGTCTGTTTCTGTACTGTACAGACTGTGATTCGATGGTCTGTTTCTGTACTGGACAGACTGATTCGATGGTCTGTTTCTGTACTGGACAGACTGTGATTCGATGGTCTGTTTCTGTACTGTAACAAGCTGTGATTCGATGGTCTGTTCCTGTACTGTAACAAGCTGTGATTCGATGGTCTGTTTCTGTACTGTACAGACTGTGATTCGATAGTCTGTTTCTGTACTGTAACAGACTGTGATTCGATGGTCTGTTTCTGTACTGTACAGACTGTGATTCGATGGTCTGTTTCTGTACTGTACAGACTGTGATTCGATAGTCTGTTTCTGTACTGTAACAAGCTGTGATTCGATGGTCTGTTTCTGTACTGTAACAAGCTGTGATTCGATGGTCTGTTTCTGTACTGTACAGACTGTGATTCGATGGTCTGTTTCTGTACTGTAACAAGCTGTGATTCGATGGTCTGTTTCTGTACTGTAACAAGCTGTGATTCGATGGTCTGTTTCTGTACTGGACAGACTGATTCGATGGTCTGTTTCTGTACTGTATAGACTGTGATTCGATGGTCTGTTTCTGTACTGTACAGACTGTGATTCGATGGTCTGTTTCTGTACTGTACAGACTGTGATTCGATGGTCTGTTTCTGTACTGTACAGACTGTGATTCGATGGTCTGTTTCTGTACTGTAACAGACTGATTCGATGGTCTGTTTCTGTACTGTAACAGACTGATTAAGTGACCTGTTTCTTTGTTATAGTATTGTACATTGCACCTATGATGCAGTTTGAATGTGTAAATCAATGTTTGGACATTTTAACAAATGAACTTTTTTTTCCTGTGATGTATTGCTGTTTTGGCCTCTTTATTATGGTTAAAATTCAGTTTAATTTGGAGACTAGGCCCACCTTGTTTTGGTACACATCAATCCCAGCTCAGACAAATCTGCCTCAGCTACCCAAGCAAGAGAACAAGCCATTCAATTCACGTACAAGTATCTCATAGGTATCGTTTGTATATGTGTTTAGCAGTTCTATTTTAGTTTTGAGACATGTATTTAAATTGTCTGCATTTCAGTCATTTTCAAAAAGTATTTCTCGGGTGTCATTTTAAATTGACAATCTGTTGGAAGCCCTTGGATAGATGGGCCAGAGAGACTCCTGTGGATAGTAGAGACACTTCAATATTCTGGGACCACACATCCAGTCCAGTTTACAATGAAGTTTAGTTTGTTATTTTGAAGATGGATATTAAATCCTTTACTGAAATCCCAGACTCTCTAATTCTTCCATTCGCTTTTCTATTTACTGGTTAATAAATCTATTTGGCAGTTTACAGCCTAAGCCTCAATCTTGTGATGTCTACCACCCTCCCAAGTTGAAGACAATCATGTGACTCTGTGATATACACCGGTAGTCACAATGGTTTCTTGTTTGACCTCTGCCCTCGCTACAAATGATCTAGATATTGAGCAGGGACAGGCACACTCTGGGTGTTGGGCAGTGATTGCTTCTCTGTGGAAGGGGTCTGAGCCCGGGTAACGTACCCAGAATAAAAACCCCAAAGCGGTACGGATGTGCTTTCCTGAGAGCAATGCATCTCGTAACAGGACAAAGGAAATGAAACGGAGGGGCTGTTACCTATCAGAAGAGGTGCAGTGTCCCACCTCTCACCAGCAAGTCACCGAGTTCCTGATCTCAGTTTGACTATCGACAGCACATGGCAGGCTGAGTCTCCCGGGTGTTCTCCATGGGTTACTGATGGAAATCTGGGGCAGGTCCCCTACCTGTAGTCTGCTGGGGAGTGATGTGTGATGCTGAATGGGAGTGAGTTGGGGGATGGAGAGGGATTGGGACAGAACCTAAAAAATGAGAGAAGAAATATTGGCGCTTGTTGCCAACCAGCTCCTGGCCATTGACGGCTACGAGTGCGCTGTTAGCACTATCAGCATTGCACAGCATCCACATTCCAGCTAGTCTGAACTACAGGGCCTGAGCTAATATACAGCAAAGAATCTGAAGAATCGAGGCTAGGAATAGCTCCAGCATGAAGATTAACTTTGTCCTAGGAGTGCTCCAGTGATTGAACAGACTCAGGCTGTTCTTCAGTATGCTACGTACTGCTTTTAGTGACAGTATGTAATGCCCGCTTGTGTTTGCTAGCCCATTGGGTAGAGGGCCGAATGTGTATGAAGCTGTCAAACACTGAGGAAACGCTGCCAGTGATGCTTGTGATCAGTGAGAGCAAGATAGATTCCAAACCAATTTTTAAAATGCAGCTGTTTATTTTTAGCATTGAATAGCAGAACAGATGGATTTTTAGAAACAGGGAAAAGCCATCTGTTGAAACAAGTCTGTCTATTTCACATGGCTAAGCCCACCTCTCAACCAATCCCTTTTTACTCCAGAAACAAATTCAATTCTCCCTTGATCCCATTTACAGTCGGCTTCAATGTCCTTCGGTAACTTAACCCACAGCTTGATTTAGAAACATAGAAACATAGAATCTAGGAGCAGGAGTAGGCCATTCGGCCCGTCGAGCCTGCTCCACCATTCAATACGATCATGGCTGATCATCCAAATCCAGTACCCTGTCCCTGCTTTAATCCCCACAGTACACACATCCCACCCTACCCCCGTAACCCCACGTATTTAATTCCCCCTAACATATCCCATCCTATCCCCATAACCCCACATATTTAATCCCCCCCTAACACTAAGGGTCAATTTTTTTATCATAGCCAAATCAACCTAACCCGCACATTTTTGGACTGTGGGTGGAAACCGGAGCACCTGGAGGAAACCCACGCAGACACGGGGAGAATGTGCAAACTCCACACAGACAGTCACCCAAGGTCAGATTCGAACCCGGGTCCCTGGTGCTGTGAGGCACCAGTGCTAGCCACTATGCCACCGTGTTGCCCTTTGCCTTTGGTGGAAATTTCTGACATGCTTCCTTTCTTACTCCCACGGTGTTGTACATGAAAATAGACTGTGCTTTAAACCACATTGAGTTACACTTGGTGAGACTATGTACCATTCACGGGGGCTGTGTACCATTCACTTTAGGTGTATAACGTTCACAGGCTGTCTGTAACTTTTCACGTAAAATGGCAGTCTCTTTCCTTTTAATTTCAATGAGATGATCCAGGCCCAATTGAGGTGCCAGTGAACATAGCCCAATCTGATAAGAACTCACTGAGGCTGATCCAGGAGAATTTCTCCAATATCTGCTCCCCTTTCTCACTCTGCACCTGGTGGTCAGATAGTACACTCTGAGATAGCCCTGGCACCAGGCTTTAGGGGGAGGCGCAAACCACTTTCCCATTGGCACTATATCATGCAGCCAGTAAAATCCAGTGGGCATCAACACTGCTGCAACAGGCAACTATAGCCATGAAAGTGCCATCATTTAGCTGTAAAGCTCAAGGAGTCGATTTTGACCCTACCAGTGGAAACTGGGCAGGTGAGCATTTAAAATCGAGCAGGTTACTTACCTGCTCAGAACTCGACCCTTTTGCGCCAATTCTAATCTTAACCTGCAGGCGGCTGAAGAGAGAAACGTAGGGTTAACGTTTCAGGTCGATGACTGGAGTTCTGACAAAAGGCGATGGACCTGAAACGTTAATCCTACGTTTCTCTCTCCACAGATGCAGCCTGACCTGCTGAGTGTTTCCAGCATTTTCTGTTTTTATTTCAGATTTCCAGCATCTGCAGTATTTCATTTCCTTTTCAGTCATTGAAGGATTTTAAGTTGTCTTTTCAAATTCTTCCTCTCCCCTTGTCCCACCCTAGTTAGAGAATCTTCTCCAGCCACAAGCCCAGCCTTAACCTTCACCTTCCATTCCCGTCTCTGTGTCTCCTGTCCCCTCTGCTCCACACCACACGCCAATTCTGCAACAATTACACTCCAGGCCTCGGGAGCTCTCTCCCCAATCACTGCCACTTGCACCTCTCGCTCTCTCAATTGTACCCTCAATCCCTTTTCCCCTTCCTCCCCCATAAAGCCCTGGGAGACTTCTGTTTACAGCAGGAGCTCTATCTAAATGCAAGTTGTTGCTGTTGAATGGATTTAAGACCAAATACAATTTAATTGTCAAACAAAAAACAACTTGCATTTATATAGCACCTTTTAATGTAGCGAAACATCACTTAACACGAGCATTATCAATCAAAATGTTGATACCGAGCCACAGAAGGAGATATCAGGACAGATGACCAAAAAATTGGTCAGAGGTAGGTTTTAAGGAGCATCTTAAAGGAGAAGAATGAGGTAGAGAGGCGGAGAGGTTTAGGAAGGGAATTCCAGAGCTTAGGGCCTAGACAACTGAAAGCACAGCCACCAATGGTGGAGCGATTAAAATCAGGGATACATAAGATGCCAGAATTGGAGGAGCACAGAGATCTTGAAGACTTGTAGCACTGAAGGAGGTTACAGAGATGGGTAGCGATGAAGCCGTGGAGGGATTTGGAAACAAGGATGAGGATTTTAAAATTGAGGCGTTGTCGGACCGGGAGCCAGTGTAGGCCAGCAAGCACATTTGGCTGCTGTAGATGGAATTTGTCAGGGAATTGAGAGAGAGATATCTTGAAACAAGCTGTTCAGTGACTTGGCAGATGTAGTAGACTTGCGACCACCCATCCAGCTAATAAAAGTTTTGTAAAAAAAAACTTGCTCGAGAGAAATTTCCTTTTATCATTTTGAGCCAGAAATGCTTTTTCTTTGGGTGCAATTCAAAGTGCTGAGATTTCTGCCTTGTTGAGCTTGTTTCTGAGGTGGTGCTGTATTATTAGTGGAGCTGCCCAAAGTACTGTTTGCCTCTTCACCACAAGTATCAATCTCATACAATCATAGAATAGTACAGCACAGAAGGAGGCCGTTCAGCCCATCGAGTCTGCGCCAGCTTCTCTGAAGAGCAATCAAGTCAGTCCCACTCCCCCGCTCTCCACATATCCCTGCAATCAAGTATTTATCCAATTTCCCTTTGAAGACTACTATTGACTCTGTATCCACCACTCTATTGGGCAGTGCATTCCAAATCCTAACCACTCATTGTGTAAAAAGTGTTTCCTCCTGTCGCCTCTGGTTCTTTTGCCAAATCACCTTAAATCTGTGCCCTCTGGTTACCGACCCTTCAGCCATTGGAAACAGTTTCTCTTTATTTACTCTATCTAAACCCTTCATGATTTTAAACACCTCTATTAAATCTCCTCTAAGCCTTCTCTGCTCCAAGGAGAACAACCCCAGCCTCTCTAGTCTATCCACATAACTAGTTCCAGGGATGAAGGAATACATTCTAGTAAATCTCTTCTGTACCCTCTCCAAAGCCTTCACATCCTTCCTGAAGTGTTGTGCCAGAATTGGACACAATACTCCAGCTGGGGCCACACTAGTGTTTTATATCGGTTTAGCATAACTTCCTGGCTTTTGTACTCTATGCCTCTATTTATAAATCATGATGCGGAGATGCCGGTGTTGGACTGGGGTGGACAAAATTGAGAGGTCGCACAACACCAGGTTATAGTCCAACAGTTTTATTTTAAATCACAAGCTTTCGGAGTTACAACTCCTTCGTCGGGTGAAGTGAGGAGATACAGAATCGTCAAAGCATATATAGATCGAGAACAATGCATGTGTAACTTACAATTGCAGACAACTGAATTCAATCATCCTGACTGTTTATCTGCCGAGGTGTGATAAAGTTAATCAGGTCAGCCAGGAAGGTACCACATCAAAGACATATGTCTTTGATGTGGTACCTTCCTGGCTGACCTGATTGTTTATCTGCCGAGGTGTGATAAAGTTAGTCAGGATGATTGAATTCAGTTGTCTGCAATTGTAAGTTACACATGCATTGTTCTCGATCTATATATGCTTTGACGATTCTGTATCTCCTCACTTCACCCGACGAAGGAGTTGTAACTCCGAAAGCTTGTGATTTAAAATAAAACTGTTGGACTATAACCTGGTGTTGTGCGACCTCTCAATTCTATTTATAAAGCCCAAGATCCCATATGCTTTATTAACTGCTTTGTTAGCCTGTCCTGCGACCTTTAAAGATTTGTGCACAAGTACCCCCAGGTCTCTCTCTTCTTGCACCCCCTTTAAAATTGTAACATTTTAGTATGTATAGTCTCTTATTCTTCCTACCAAAATGTATCACCTCACACTTCTCTGCATTGAATTTCAGCTGCCATGTGTCTGCCCATTCCACCAGCCTGTCTATGTCTTCTTGAAGTCTGCAGCATGATTTAAGAAAATTTGAATCTTAGACTAAACGTTCCCATTTGGTCCAAGTTATTAACACTTTTTTTGTTTATTTTACATAATCTCCTCTTGGACCTATTATTTCCCAAAATAACCTGCTATATTGTGCCTCAGTCCATTTTATCTTTTCAAAATTATTCCAATACCAGGACGCAGTATTGTTGGACTGACAGGACTTATTAATGTTCAATTTCATTTCCCCCCAAAAAATGTTCTTCCTTGATATACAGCAATGGGCAGGAGCCACTTAGACTGGCCTCTTTATATAAAAAAACCCACTGATTATCCTCTTAAACTTCAGATAAATTTTCCCACCTTGAGTGCTTGAACAGCAACTCATCAATTTATCTTATCAATTCCAGTTCCAGAAACAATTGATGTCCAGGCTTGGTAGTTTTACATTAGAGACAGAATTGCTTACAATTCCTTTTGGAGGTAATTCCCGTATCTCCCCCCCTCGAGAACTCTGTCTCGGAAGGTAGCAAATAACCCTTAATGGGTTAAAGCCGAGCCTTTGAGAGGCAAAGTCTTAGTCCAAATAGTCACCACACTGTGACATTTGATGTCTGCCAATGTCTGCAGATAAGGTCTTAAATTCTTAACACCACTGGATCTCTGCCTGCAACCAACACTTTTCCAGCAAAGGTTGCTTCATAACTGTGAAGTCTTTTTTATGTCAAAGAATTACTCTTGGTAATCCTGCACCATCAACACTCATGCAGTCCCGAAAATCATGGTGCCCTGCTTAAAAGAAAAGAAAAATGGAGAATCCATTGTGGCTCTTCTTGAGAGCCCAAGGGGTTAATTTGCCAATTCATGATTTGCTTCTGTCACCATGGGGAAATATCCACTCAAATTAAGAAACTTCAAATGTAATAATGCCCAATCTATGTTTGCACTCAGAAAAAGTTGTTGCACAGTGAATTAAAAACAGCTGTCAGTGGAAGGGGTTAATTTCTTTGCATTAAAAAGGAGCCTGATATCGCCAGCCTCTCAAACTTGCATCACGCAGCTTTCACACAAAGTAGAGAGTGCACTGAAATTTTGCAGCCTTTTGCATTTCATCCTTTTTCTCTCAAACCAATTTTCAATTTCTGATTTATGCTACTGAACGAACAGAGGCAGAGTCAACACGGTTTTATGAAAGGAAAATCGTGTTTGACAAATCTATTCAAGTTTATTGAAGGTGTAATTAGCAGGGTAGATGAGGGGGACCAGTTGATGTAGTATATTTGGATTTTCAGAAGACATTCGATAAGGTGCCACACAAGAAGTTGTTACACAAGATTAGGGCTCATGGGATTGGGGGTAATATGTTAGCATGGACTGAAGATTGGTTAACGGACAGAAAACAGAGTAGGGATGACAGGGTGTAACTAGCGGAGTGCTGCAAGGATCAGTGCTTGGGCCTCCGCTATTTACAATCTATATCAATGACTTAGATGAGGGGACCGAGTGTAATATATCCAAGTTTGCTGACGATACAAAACTAGGTGGGAAAGTAAGCTGTGAGGATGACACAAAGAGGCTGCGATAGGGCAAGCCAGTGGCAGATGGAATATAATGTGGGGAAATGTGAAATTATGAACTTTTGTTGGAAGAATAGAAAAGCGGACTATTTTTTAAAAGGTGAGACTAGTAAATGCTGGTACTCAGAAGGATTTGGATATCCTTGTATACAAATTACAGAAAGTTAACATGCAGGTACAGCAAGCAATTAGGAAAGCAAATGGTATGTTAGCCTTTATTGCAAGGGGGTTGGAGTATAAGAGTAATGAAGTCTTGCTGTAATTATATAGGGCTTTGGTGAAACCATACCTGGATTACTGCATACAGTTTTGGTTTCCTTACCTAAGGAAGGATATACTTGCCTTAGAGGGGGTGCAACAATGGTTCACTAGATTGATTCCTGGGATGAGAGGGCTGGCCTGAGGAGAGATTGAGTAGGATGGGTCTATATTCTATGGAGTTTAGAAGAATGAGAGATGATCTCATTGAAACGTATAAAATTCTTAGAGGGCTTGACAGGGTAGATGCTGAGAGGTTGTTTCCCCTGGCTGGAGAATCTAGAACTAGGGGCCATAGTCTCAGGAGAAGAGATCGGCCATTTAGGACTGAGATGAGGAGAAATTTCTTCACTCAGAGGGTTGTGAATCTTTGCAATTATCTACCCCAGAGGGCTGTGGATGCTCAGTCGATGAGTATATTCAAGGCTGAGATCGATAGATTTTTGGGCACTAAGGAAATCAAGGGATATGGAGATAGGATGGGAAAATGGAGTTGATGTAGAAGTTCAGCCATGATCTTATTGAATGGCGGAGCAGGCTCGATGGGCTATATGGCCTACTCTTGCTCCTATTTCTTAAATTCTTATCTGTACTGATTCAAAACCTCAAACTCACAGTCCATGTCTTCACCCAAGCCTGTTACCTCCTACACAATTCTTAACATTGTTCTCTCTTGGTATATGGGAGGGGTGTAATGACAGAGTAAAGGGGGAAGTAGACGTTGAGGATTCAATCGAGAGTCCCAGCCGTTTTCTCAGTTCACCCTCTGGAACCGATATGACTGCGCCTCTCTCACTGCTGGTTTTAACATTCCAACTCTGACTCCATATCCCTTTAGGCCATATTTACAATGCCCACATTTTGCTTTTAGTTGATCTCATTCATTCTCAGCTTCCTTTACTGATTTCATGAACAACACCTCAGACTTACTTTCTCTTTCATTAGATCACCCACTTTGGCTTCACTTTTCTGCACACAGAAGTGAAACTCTCTCACCAGTTTCTTTTTCATCCCAGGATCAGCTGCTTGTTGTCTAAAACTTTCATTGCTGTACTCATGGTTATTATTACTGTTGGAGGGAGTTAACCGCCCCCCCCCCCCCCCCCCCGAAATGGTTTCTTACCTAAACGAATTTGGTTTTGTACAAGTCCCGATCGTTCCAAGTACTTGGTATCACACAAATAGGAGTGTTACTAGTCAGGTCCTGCCACGCTTGCCAATTGTACGAAAATTCGAATCTGACACCAAATATGGTTGCAACTAAACCGTTTATTGTGTGACAACAAGTCTTAACATTGTTCTTGGTATACACAATGTTTGAGCAACATCATACAAGAAAAGCAACGACAATTACCCCGTTCTTTCCTCAGGTAGAGGGAAGTAACCTCATGGTGCCATGTCCTGAACCTCTACAGAAATTAAGATTTTAACATTTTGTCTTATAGTAAGCCTGTCATGAGTAAGCCTGTCATGTATGCTTGAGTGGGTTGCACACAGCTGCCCACTTCGTCTATTGCTTCTTCCAGACTATGGAACGTGCAGACCTCCATTATCCCCTGTCCGAACTCCCTCAGTGCCTGCTTCCCATCCTTGAAACAAATTGCTGTAAAAACAGCTTTCAGACGCATTCTTTGTTAGCTATATCCCTCTGCCTTATGGGTAGTTTAATATGACCATTTCTGTCTTTTTAGCTGTTTATGTGAGCTGGCTATATGTATTGAGATGCCTAACCAAAACATGAGTAATTTCTTTGTTAAACACCTAATCTAATCGTAAGTTTTATATACTGAAAAGTAACACGGAAAAGGTTTAATCTTACAATGTGTTTGTAAGGCTCAGGCTTGAAACCAACAGGCGAATTTATTAAATGTTAAATAGGTAAAGGAATGGTATGCAGTATATTTACAATAATTTACCGAATACAGTTCCTCATGGTTATGGGACTGGGCTAGCAATCCGAAGTTATGAGATCAAATCCCACATGGCAAGTTATGAAACTGAATTTAATAAATCTGGTAATTCACGGGCTGGCAGCAGACCAGTACTGAAACAGGCCATTCAGCTGATGAATATGTTCCTACATTGGCTCCCTCCATGGCCTCGCCCCTCCCTATCTCTGTAACCTCCTCCAGCCCTACAACCCTCCAAGATATCTGCGATCCTCCAATCTTGGCCTCTTGCACATCCCGATTTTAATCCATCCACCATTGGCGGTCATGCCTTCAGCTGCCTAGGCCCTAAGCTCTGGAATTCCCTCCCTAATACTCTGCCTCTCTTTCCTCCTTTAAGACACTCATTAAAACCTACCTTTTTGACCAAGCTTATGGTCACCTGCCCTAATATCCCCTTATGTGACTCGGTGTCAAATTTTGTTTGATAGCGCTCCTGTGAAGCGCCCTGGGACGTTTTACTATGTTAAAGGTGCTATGTAAATACAAGTTGTTCTTGTTTTTGTTCCACAGGAATGACCTAGTCAAATCCCACTCTCCTGCTTGCTTCCTTTTCATATTTCTCATTTTTTAGCAACTATCTCATTCCCCTTTAGAAGAAGCTATGGACTATGCTTTATCAAGCGTTTGTGTCGGAGAATTCCACATTCACAGCCTCTGCTTGAGAAAAAATGTTTTAACCTCCCTTTTAGTACTTTTTGTGCTTATATTAAATTCTGGGCCCTCTCGGCCCTGCCTCATTGATCAGTGGAAACAATATACAGGAAACTCTTTATTAACCGGCACCCAAATATCCGGAAATCTCTCTTAACCGGCAAAATTCTTGAGTAGGTAACCGGGGTTTTCCTTTATCTCTCGTTTAAAATTAACTTTAAAAAAAAAACCCGAGGCGTTTGCCTTGTATCGGAGCGTGTAGATTGGGAGGGGAATGTGCAGCCCGGGTAGGCAGCGGACACGACAGATGGTCAGCTGGTGGTTCCCGGGGAGACGGAGCTCCGAATGCAGGCGCATGTCAATGTGTACGGGGCTCTCGTACGTTGGTAGATATAACTCTCCATTATCCGGACTTTTTGATTAACCGGCACCACGCCGGTCCCGTCGGTGCCGGTTAATAAAGAGTTTCCTGTATCACTGTTTACCTTATCATAACTCTCATGCTTTGCAATTTTTGCCTATTTGGCCTTAGAGGGATTTTGGGTTAATTTATATTAAGATGTTGCTGTTAAGTTAAATTCAGCCCAGAAGGGGTTCACTCCCCACAACTGGCTGGGGTCTGACCTGAACGAGCCACGTGGAGGTTTCCGATTTGAGGTAGCAGCTTGATGTGCCAATCCTTTTCGAATAGCTGGGGAAGGTCAGCTGTGGTGTTGGTGTCTCTGAAAATGACAGTCTGCAGACTTTTAAATTTGAAAGAATCAGTGAGAGGAGTAGAGAACTCTTTCTAACTGAGTGACAATCAGTCAGCAGTACTGACTTGTAAAGTAAGGTAGGCCCACATCAAGAGCAAGGTGTGCGCAATTTATTATTTTTGATGTTATTAACAGCAGTAGGAAATGGGTAAAACTTGCTGTCAAAATGGTATTCTATTCAGTCATGTATTTCATTTAAAATAAACCAGTTTGTTAGTTTACAATTGGCTTCATCTCAGTAGAGTGCTCATCAATCTACCTTCTGAAGATTGAAGAAAGGCACTTGGGGGCGTGTGCAAATTCACAGTATCCATCACACTCAACAAGGGATCTTATTGTGACCAGATATCATATAACTAGATATTGGGCAGTAAAGGTAAAGTCCTAATCATATGGGACAAGGGTTCGTTTACGGGAGTGACCAATGACACTGAGTCTAAGAAAGTATCTAGTGCAACCCTGAAATTTGCAGCAATAACTCTTAATAATCTGGAAGACCACGTAAGAAGGATATAAAAGCAGTAGATTCACTCGGAAGCTATCATGGATGAGTGGCTACAGTTATCAAGAGACTTGAAAAATTAGGGCTTTTATTACCAGAGCTGGAAGATTTAACAGTTGACTTGATAGAGGTCTTCTAGATTAAGAGTTATTGGTGGTTACAGCTGCACAGGTGCTGGCTGTCCTGTCTGCCTAACTCTCAAGTGGCTATTAATGTGGAGCCTAAATAATGAACTTTAGGCGGATATTCAATTGTAAAGGCATCACAGCCGAGTCTGTTTATCCACACGTTCTCATTTCCAATGGGATCTCTGGCTAACAACTAAGAGTGTGAACGTGGCAATTATAGATCCCGTTCCTGTTTTTCCGTGAGCTGTTGCTGTGCGGTAATACTGACCTTTGTGCTCTTTTCATTTAAGTTGTGCAGTTTCTTCTGCCGCTCCTCTCCGTAGTGGGCCTGCAGTAAACATAACTCGTACTCGGAGTACGCCGTCATATCGCCTTTGAAATGCGCAAAATCCCGAACGTGCGATCTGTCAAGTTCCAACTTGACAGAGCATCCGCATCGACATGGAAATCCTAATTGCTGACGCAGAGTTGGGCTAATTGCCCACCAACTGCCCAGCAATTACACCTGAAAGTTTTACGGCTGGTGCAAACAGGCATCGCAGCCTGTTTGCACAGCGTATGGGGATACCCGTCAATAAAAAAATCTTCATTTGGTGAAATTCCTTTCCTTTAATGGTTATTAGCTGTCTGCAGACATTGACACTTAAACAGGATTTAGAGAAAAAATCAGTTCAGCACTAAATATTATTGCATTATATGAATTGTTTTATTGTGAGGGCTCCACAGCAATCTTACTATAATTGTTTTATTGTGAGGGTTCTTCAGCAATCTTACTTTATTTGTTTTATGGTGAGGGCTCCACAGCAATCTTACTTTCTTCCTTTTTCCAAACTGGAACCAGTTGGCCATGAACCATCTACAGCCAAGAGGGTAGACAAGTGACTTGCTCCCTGGCTTTTCTCCAAAGTCACTCCATTTGAATCACTGGAAGGTGTGCAATCTGATTGGAGCCTCGGCCCACGTGATCCCAGGTATGCTTCCGCACACGGTGCGCCCCTGGGATCCGTGGGCCACTACGCTGCCCTCTATTACGCAGCGTCTGAGAGGAACTTTTCGTTTGGGGCCTCGCAACTGGTAAGTGCGCATTCGGTTCAGATGCCGGTGGCATAATGTTTAATTACGCTGCCAACCGCAAAATCTGGGCCATTACCTCTATTACACTTGGGAGCTGTCCTCTGGATCAAAAAGGCCCCACCATTTCTTCTTCATGAACATTACAAACACATGAAGGGCTAAACGAGTTTTTCAAATGTTCTCATCAGGCTCTTAACAAAAACAGTGCGCACCTCCACAGTGGGATACCAAGACTTGTAATCAGTTACACCACTTAGCTGCTGGGAAAATGCTGAATTATCATTACATCAGATATTACTGGTTATTTCTACGTTCCTAACACAGAAATTTCCTACAACAAGATTGCAGCTTTCAAAACAGCACACCATCCCCATTTTGTTAGAGAGGCATTTATTTTTCGATAAAAGGAGAATGTGGCCCTCGGTTAATAGTTTTTGACATGGTCCTCCAAGATTTGCTTGCTTTTTCAGTTTGTTTTCTCTGTTTAATACAGTCAGTGATCCAACAGCCTTTACTTTAGGTGTTCATGCAGAATAATGGGTAAGCTTTTAGTGATGAAGTTTTCAAAAGCTTGGTAACTGATTTCCTCAGAAGCTAAGTGTGTGGTCATGAAGACTGCTGTGTGAAATGTCTGCATCAAAAAGGACAGGTATGGAGGAAGTTAATGAAAACCTTATTCTTTGAGACCCCTAGTTATAAAATCCAACATGTTTTTATGGCTTTAATTCCCTGCACTCGCACTTTCAGGAAATTATGTATTTGATCCCTTAGTTCACTCATCCACACCCTTCAGTGTCTATCCATTGAGTGTACACTCTCATTCCTTGTTTTTCCTCCCAAAGTGTTTAACCTCACACTTATCCACATTAAAATGCTTCTTCCCCCAGTCTACCTTCCTGAAGTTTTTACAGTTCTCCTCACTGTTGACTAATGTTCCCCCTAAGCTGTGTGGCTGCGCAGTCACCTGCAAAGTCCCGCGCAGGCCGCTCACCGGCTTTTACATCGTAGATACCGCGCATGCGCAAAAATTTGAATGGGCCGCGCATTGGGGGAGGCAGTGCAGTATACGGGGGACTTTGCTGTTGGCCAAATCTCCTTTTGTCATCAGCACATTTTGAGATTGTGTTCCTTGTGCTCAAATCCAACTTTTTCCAACAAATCTCCTGTGAGACACTTTATGAAACACATTCTGAGAATCCATACACACCACTGCATTCTCTTTATCACTTCTTGCAAAAAATATATTGAAGTTGTCAAACATGACTCCCCTTTAACAAATCCGTGCTGTCTGTCCTTGATTAACCCAGGTATTTCTAAATGCTCACTAATTTTACCTTGAATTATGGCTTCCAACAGTTTTTCCCAGCTGACATTAGACTAACTGGTCCATAATTACCCGGGACATCCTTCTGTCCCTTCTTGAACAAAACTGTTACATCAGCAACTCTCCAGTCTCGTAATTTGCATATTTAAGGAGGATTGAACAATTGTGACCAGGGCCTCTGCTCTCTCCTCTCTGACTCCTTTCAACAGCCAAGAGTGAAGCCATCAAGGCCCAGTGACTGATCCACTCGGAGTTCTAACATATTCAGTACCAATTCCTTTTCTTCAGTTACCTCTACCAATTGTTCCATACCCTCGTCTAGTACATCTACATTCTCACTTCCAGCATCATTTGCAAAAATCAATATAAAGTATTGAATATCTCCACCATGCCATCATCCTCCACAGTTCGACTCCCTCCTTCCGCCATGAGAGCTTTACACGTTACTTTTTAACCCTTCTAATCTCCCTTTCTACCTCCCACTATACTTTCTATATTCCCCATGATTTTCTTAAGTATTGTCATGGCTACTTTATCATGTGCCTCCCTTTTAAATTTCAGATTTGTTTTAATCTTTCTTTAAGGACCTCTATTCCTTGATGCGCCCCTTTTCATCTTTTGAGAATATATTTATTTTGTAGCCGATCCATCTCATGTTTGAAGATTCTCCACTGCCAATTCATCATCCTGTTTGCTAACTATTCTACCCAGTTAATTTGGGACAGACCCTTTATCTCTCTGAATTTTGCCTTTTCCCAGTCCAGTACCCTTATTATTGACTCTTTCTATTCTTACATGTTCTGGTCACCAAGTCCCAATTGTTCTCTTGCTGTCATCAGTTATTTGTCCCACTTGATTTTCCAGAAATAAATGGCCATGCTTCGTCAGTAGATCTATAGGGTCACTATTACCCCACTACATGGCCTCACTGTCAGCTCTATGGCTTGCCAGCTGAATACTGTAATGGATTGGTTGATAATGGACTGTTATGTAAGTGATGCTCTGATGGATTAACTCATTATTGCACAGTTTGTTGGTTATAATTTCTGTTATATATTTATCAAAATTTAGATATAAAATACAGAAAAACACAGATGTTAAGAACATCTTTAATCAAAGAGTGAAAACTGTTTGTAATAATCTACCTGCCCAGGAGTAGACAGGCAGATTGAGAGCAGTCAAAATACAAATGGATGCTACAATTGGAGGGTTAATGTACTAGAGGGATGAGCTTCGATGGAGAGTTAATGTATCAGAGGGATGAGCTTCGATGGAGAGTTAATGTACCAGAGGGAGGGGCTTCGATGGGAGGGTTAATGTACCAGAGGGAGGGGCTTCGATGGGAGGGTTAATGTACCAGAGGGAGGGGCTTCGATGGGAGGGTTAATGTACCAGAGGGATGAGTTTCGATGGGAGAGTTAATGCACCAGAGGGAGGGGCTTCGATGGGAGAGTTAATGTACCAGAGGGATGGGCTTCGATGGGAGAGTTAATGTACCAGAGGGAGGGGCTTCGATGGGAGAGTTAATGTACCAGAGGAATGGGCTTCGATGGGAGAGTTAATGTACCAGAGGGAGGGGCTTCGATGGGAGAGTTAATGTACCAGAGGGAGGGGCTTCGATGGGAGAGTTGATGTATCAGAGGGATGGGGTAAGGGATCTTTTGTGCTCCTTGACTTTGCTTCTGTTTTTTGTTCTTAGTACTGACTCTACTTTCATTCAGTCCATTTATTGATTTTATTTCTGCAGGCACGTGCAAACTGGATTTCCCTGATGCAAACAAACTTTATTCCTTCCAGCTGAATGTCATGCCAGGTAATCTTTACTAACCTGATCATAGAACTGCTTGGCCATGGTGTGGAAACAGTTAAGACCAAATGAATTCTGTGGTGTTGTTGCTGAATAAATCCAGGCCCATGTGTGCAGCAGTCGGACTGCTTCACTGCTGTAAGATATGCAGTATATAATAGTGCTGTAGTTGACAGGTGGAGAAGCTGATTTATTCAACATAGTAGAACTCTCGCCACTGATTCAGAAGGTCGTGGGTTCAAGTCCCCCTCCAGAGACTTGAGCATGTAAACTAGGCTGATACTCCCAGTGCAGTACTGAGGGAGTGCTGCACAGTCAGAGGATAAGACGTTAAACCGAGGTCCCTTCTTCCCTCTCGGGTGGATGTAAAAGATCCCATGACACTATTGAAAGAAGAGCAGGGGGAGTTCTCCTGGTATCCTAGCCAACGTTTATCCCTCAACCAACATCACTGCAAATTCCCTACATTGCAACAGCGACTGCACTTTAAAAGGCACTGACTGTAAAGCGTTTTGGGACGTCGTGGAAGTCGCTGTATAATTGCAAGTTCTTTCTTGCTATAATCTTCCAAAGTTCTCTAGATTAAGGAACCGTCCCTTTACATTAGAAAATTGCACATGTCACTCCGCTTTTTAAGAATGGCGAGAGAGGGAAACCAGGGAATTATAGACCAGTTCACCTAACATCTGTTGTCAGGAAATTGCTAGAGTCTATAATTAAGGATAAGGTGACTGAACGCTTTGGAAATTTTCAGTTGATCAGAGAGAGCCAGCATGGATTTGTGAAAGGTAGGTCATGCCTGACAAAACTGATTTAATTTTTTGAAGAGTTCACTAAAGTAGTGGACAGAGAATGTCTATGGATGTTATTTATATGGACTTCCAGAAGGCATTTGATAACGTTTTTATTTATTCGTTTATGGGATGTAGGTGTCGCTGACTAGGCCAGCATTTATTGCCCATCCCTAATTGCCCTTGAGAAGGTGGTGGTGAGCCGCCTTCTTGAACCGCTGCAGTCCATGTGGTGAAGGTACTCCCACAGTGCTGTTTGGTAGGGGGTTCCAGGATTTTGACCCAGTGACGATGAAGGATCAGCGATATACTTCTAAGTCAGGATGGTGTGTGACTTGGAGGGGAACTTGGAGGTGGTAGTGTTCCCATGCGCCTGCTGCCCTTGTCCTTCTAGGTGGAAGAGGTCGCAGGTTTGGGAGGTGCTGTCACAGTCCCACATAAGAGACTGTTATCAAAAATAGAAACCCACAGAATTGAGGGAAGAGTGACCATAATATGATAGAATTTTATATTGAGTTTGAAAGTGATTTAGTTAAATCCGAAACTAAGGTCTTAAATCTAAACAAAGCAAACTACGTAGGCATGAGGGGCGAGTTGGTTAAGATAGATTGGGAAACTACATTAAAAGGTGTGATGTAGATAAGCAATGGTTAGCATTTGAAGAATTAATACATAATTTACAATAAATATACATTCCTTTAAGGCACAAAAACCCCACAGGAAAAGTGGTCCAACCGTGGCTAACGAGAAGTTAAAGCTAGTATTAGATCAAAGGAAGAGGCTTATATTGTTGCCAAAAAGAGCAGTAAGACTGAGGATTGGGAGGATTTTAGAATTCAGCAAAGGAGGACCAAGAAATTGATAAGGAAAGAGAAAAAAGAATATGAGAGTAAATTAGCAAGAGACATAAAAACAGATTGTAAAGGTTTCTATAGGTATGTAAATAGGAAGAGATTGGTGAAAGTAAACGTGGGCCCATTAGAGGCAGAGACAGGAGAAATTATAATGGACAATAAAGAAATGGCAGAGACATTAAACAAATACTTTGTATCTGTCTTCACAGTAGAGGACACAAAAAACATTCTGGAAATAATGGGGAACCAGGGGTCTAGAGAGAATGAGGAACTTCAAGAAATCAGCATAAGTAAAGATGTAGTACTGGAGAAATTAATGGGACTAAGTGGCGACAAATCCCCTGGACCTGATGACCTGCATCCTAGGGTTTTAAAAGAGGTAGCTGCAGAGATAGTGGATGCACTGGTATTAATGTTACAGAATTCTCTAGATTCTAGAACAGTCCCCAAGGATTGGAAGGTAGCAAACATAACCCCATTATTTAAGAAAGGAGGAAGAGAAAAAACGGGGAACTATAGGCCAGTTAGCCTGACATCAGTAGTAGGCAAAATGCTAGAATCTATTATTAGGGACGTGATAACAGGGCACTTAGAAAATCATAATATGATTAGGCAGAGTCAACATGGTTTTATGAAAGGGAAATCGTGTTTGACAAATCTGTTAAAAATTTTTGAAGATGTAACAAGTAGGACGGATAAGGGGGAACCAGTGGATGTGGTGTATTTGGATTTTCAAAAAGCATTTGATAAGGTGCCACACAAGAGGTTGTTACACAAAATTAGGACTCATGGTATTGGGGTAATATATTAACATGGATTGAGGATTGGTTAATGGACAGAAAACAGAGAGTAGGAATAAACAGGACCGTTTCAGGTTGGCAGGCTGTAACTAGCGGGGTACTGCAAAGATCAGTGCTTGGGCCTCAGCTATTTACAATCTATATTAATGACTTAGATGAAGGGACTGAGTGTAACGTATCCAAGTTTGCTGATGATACAAAGTTAGGTGGGAAAGTAAGCTGTGAGGAGGCTGCAGAGAGGTATGGGCAGGTTGACTGAGTGGGCAAGAACATGGCAAATGGATTACAATGTGGGAAGTTATCCACTTTGGTCGGAAAAACAAAAAAGCAGAATATTTTTTGAATGGTGAGAGACTGGGAAATGTTTGCACTCAGAGGGACCTGGGTGTCCTTGTACATGAATTACAGAAAGTTAACACAGCTACAGCAAGCAATTAGGAAAGCAAATGGTATGTTAACTTTTGTTACAAAGAGATTAGTGTATGAGAGTAAAGAAGTCTTATTACAATTATACAGGGCATTGGTGAAGACACACCTGGAGTACTGTGTACAGTTCTGGTCTCCTTACCTAAAGAAAGACATACTTGCCTTAGAGGGAGTGCAGTGAAAGTTCACTAGTCTGGTTCCTGGGATGAGGGGATTGCCCTATGAGGAGATATTGAGTAGACTAGGCCTATATTCCCTAGAGTTTAGAAGAATGAGAGGTGATCTCATTGAAACATATAAAATTCTTAAGGGGCTTGACAGGGATAATGCTGGGAAAATGTTTCCCCTGGCTGGGGAATCTAGAACACGGGGTCACAGTCACAGAATAAGGGGTCGGCAATTTACGACTGAGATGAGGAGAAATTTCTTCACTCAAAGGGTTGTGAATCTTTGGAATTCTCTGCCCCAGAGAGCTGTGGATGCTCAGTCATTGAGTATGTTCAAGACAGAGGTCGATAAATTTTTGGGAGCTAAGGGAATTAAGGGATATGGGGATAGTGCGGAAAGGTGGAGTTGAGGTAGATGATCAGCCATGATCTTGATGAATGGCGGTGCAGGCTCAAAGCGGCAAATGGCCTACTCCAGCTCCTATTTTCTTATGTTCTTAATTATTGACCTGGTTAGGAAATTGGCTGAACGGCAGGAGACAGGCAGGTAGGTGTTCAAATTGGCAGGATGTGACTAGTGGTGTCCCGCAGGAATCTGTGTTGGGGCCTCAACTATTCACAATATTTATTAACGACTTAGATGATGGCATAGAACGTCATATATCCAAATTTGCCGATGACACAAAGATAGGTGGCAGTGTAGACAAAATTATAAAATTACAAAGGGATATTGATAGATTAAGCGAATGGGCAAAACTGTGGCAAATGGATTTCAATGTAAGCAAATGTGAGGTCATCCACTTTGGACCTAAAAAGGATAGAACAGGGTACTTTCTAAATGCTAAAAACAGTGGATGTCCAAAGAGACTTGGGGGTTCAGATACATAGATCATTAAAATGTCATGAACAGGTACAGAAAATAATCAAAAAGGCTAATGGAATGCTTGCCTTTATTAGCCGTGGCATAGAATACAAGAGCAGGGGGGGTTATGCTTCAACTGTATAAAACTAGTTAGGCCTCAACTAGAGTACTGTGTGCAGTTCTGGTCACCACATTACAGGAAAGATGTGATTGCACTAGAGAGGGTACAGAGGAGATTTACAAGGATGTTGCCGGGAGTAGAGAATCTTAGCTATGAGGAAAGACTGGATAGGCTGGGTCTGTTTTCCTTGGAACAGAGGAGGCTGAGGGGAAACCTTATTGAGGTGTATAAAATTATGAGGGGCATAGATAAAGTGGATAAGAAAGGACCTATTTCCCTTAGCAGAGGGGTCAAAAACCAGGGGGCACAGATTTAAAGTAATTGGGGGAAGGTTTAGAAGGGATTTGAGGGGAAATTTCTTCACCCAGAAGGTTGTGGGGGTCTGGAACTCACTGCCTGAAAGGGTGGTAGAGGCAGGAACCCTGAACCACATTTAAAAAGTACTTGTATGTGCACTTGGGATGCTCTAACCTGCAGGGCTGGGAAGTGGGATTAGGCTGGATAGCTCTTTGTTGGCCGGCGCGGACATGATGAGCCAAAATGGCCTCCTTCCGTGCTGTAACTTTCTATGATTCTATCTAGAGGACTAGAGTACAAGGGGAAATCATTGACTTGGTTAGGAAATTGGTTGAGTGGCAGGAGACAGGCAGTAAGAAGTTACGCTGCAGCTGTACAAAACTCTGGTTAGACCACACCTGGAGTACTGTGAGCAGTTCTGGGCACCACACCTAAGGAAGGATGTATTGGCCTTGGAGGGAGTGCAGCATAGGTGATGATACCCGGACTTCAAAGGTTAAGTTATGAAGAGAGATTACATAAATTAGGGTTGTATTCCCTAGAATTTAGAAGGTTAAGGGGTGATCTGATCGAAGTTTTCAGGTTATTAAGGGGAACAGATACAGTAGATGGAGAGAAACTATTTCTGCTGGTTGGGGATTCTAGGACTAGCGGGCACAGTCTAAAAATTAGAGCCAGACCTTTCAGGAGTAAAATTAGGAAAGACTTCTACACACAAAGGGTGGTAGAAGTTTGGAACTCTCTTCTGCAAACGGCAATTGATGCTAGATCAATTGTTAATTTTAATTTGGAGATTGATAGTTTTTTGTTAACCAAAGATATTAAGGGATATGGGCCAAAGGTGGGTACATGGAGTTAGATCGCAGATCAGCCATGATCTCATTGAATGTCGGAACAGGCTCGATGGGCTGAATGGCCCACTCCTGTTCCTATGTTCCTAAAAGTGTCAACAGTTAAATGCACTGCCTGGACCTTCATGTTTGTATCCCAGCTTACACTGAGTTTCCTGATTTCAGCATGTGGCAGTATGGGCACCTCAGTTGTACTAAGTGCTTTTGAAATTGTGCTCTGGCAAAGACCCAGCATCTTCAGCACAGAAGGAGAGAAAGAAAAGATTGTGTTGCAGGACAGTGCATCTGGTAAAGGGAGGAGAATGCCATGAATGAGAGTCAAATACAGTCCCCACCATTTATTGGGGGCTATGGTGAAAACCCCAGAGTTTTAATAGGGAGCTTTCACTATTACTATGAATATTGAGCCAATGTAGGTCAGTGAGCACAGGGGTGATGGGTGAATGGGACATGGTGCGAGTTAGGACACGGGCAGCAGAGTTTTGGATGACCGCAAGTTTACAGAGGGTGGAAGATGGAAGGCCGGCCAAGAGTGCGTTGGAATAGTCAAATCTAGAGGGAACAAAGGCATGGATGAGGGTTTCAGCAGCAGGAAAAAATTAACGGGCACTTGGAGAGATTTAAGCTAATTACGGAGAGCCAACACGGATTTGTAAAAGGCAGATCGTGTTTGACTAATCTAATTGAATTTTTTGATGGATTAACAGATTTGACAAAGTACCACATAGAAGGCTGGTTAACAAAATTGAGGCTCATTGAATAGGTGGGTCAGTGGCAGCTTGGATAAGGAATTGGCTTAAGGACAGAAAACAGCGAGTTGTGGTAAATGGCTGTTTTTCAGACTGGAGGATGGTAGTCAGTGGTGTTCCCCAAGGGTCAGTGCTGGGGCCACTGCTTTTTTTGATATATATAAATGACCTGGATATTGGAATACAGAGTAGAATTTCTAAATTTGCCGGTGACACCAAACTTGGGGGTATGGCAAATAGTAATGATGATACCAATCGACTGCAACAGGACATAGAAAGGCTAGCAGAATGGGCAGACAAGTGGCAGATGGAATTTAATAGAGAAGTGTGAGGTGATACATTTTGGCAGAAGGAACAGGGAGAGGCAATATACACTTAATGGTATAATTTTAAAGAGTGTGCAAGGACAGAGGGACCTGGAGTTAATGTGCATAGGTCCCTGAAGGTGGCAGGACATATTGAGAGAATGGTTAACAAAGCATATGGGATCTTGGGCTTCATAAATAGAGGTATTGAGTACAAAAGTAGAGAAGTTATGCTGAACCTTTATAAAGCGCTGGTTAGGCCACAACTGGAGTATTGCGTCCAGTTCTGGTCACCACACTTTAGGAAGGATGTGAAAGCCTGTGAGAGGGTGCAGAGGAGATTTACCAGAATGGTTCCGGGGATGGGGGATCCTTAGCTACAAGGACAGGTTGGAGAAGCTGGATTTGTTTTCATTAGAGCAAAAGGAGTTTGAGGGGTGATTTGATAGAGGTGTACAAGATTATGACGGGTTTGGATAGGCTAGACGGGGAAAGGCTGTTCCCACTAGTTGATCGTACAAGGACTAGGGGACACAGATTTAAGGTTTTGGGCAAGAGGTACAGGGGGGATGTGAGGGAAAACTTTTTTACGCAGCGAGTGATGAGGACCTGGAACTCGCTGCCGGCGGAAGTGGTGGAAGCGGAGACACTCAATGTTTTAAAGGGGAGACTGGATAGGCACTTGAGGGAAATAAACTTGCAGGGCTAATGGGATGGAGCGGGGGAATGGGACTGATTGGATTGCTCTATAGAGAGCTGGCACGGACTCGATGGGCCGAATGGCGACCTCCTGTGCCTTTATGACTGAGCTGAGGTGAGGGTGGAGTCGGGCAATGTTACGGAGTTGGAAATAAGCGGTCTTAGTGATGGCGCGGATATGTAGTCGGATGCTCATCTCTGGGTCAAATACGACACCAAGGTTCAGAACATTCTGGTTCAGCCTCAGACAGTTGTCAGGGAGAGGGATGGAATTGGTGACTAGGGAATGGAGTTTGTGGTGGGGACCGAAAACAATGGCTTCGGTCTTCACAATATTTAGTTGGAGGAAATTTCTGCTCATCCAGTATCAGATGTCAGACAAGCAGTCTGACAATTTAGAGACAGTGGAGGGGTCGAGAGAGGTGGTGGTGAGGTAGAGCTGGGTGTCGTCAGCATACATGTGGAACCTGATGTGTTTTCGGATGATGTCGCTGAGAGACAGCATGTAGATGAGAAATAGGAGGGGGCCAAGGATAGATCCTTGGGGAACTCCAGAGGTAACCGTGCAGGAGTGGGAAGAGAAGCCATTGCAGGTGATTCTCTGGCTACGACTGGCTATATAAGAATGGAACCAGGCGAGTGCAGTCCCACCCAGCTGGACACTGGAAAGGTATTGGAGGAGGATAGTGTGCTCAACCATGTCAAAGGCTACAGACAGGTCGAGAAGGACGAGGAGGGATAGTTTACCATTGTCAGTCACATAAGATGTCATTTGTGACTTTGATAAGAGCCATTTCAGTACTGTGGCGGGGCGGAAACCTCATTGGAGGGTTTCAAACATGGAGTTCAAGGAAAGATGGGCACTGAATTAGGAGGCAACAGCATGTTCAAGGACTTTGGAGAGAAAAGGGAGGTTGGAGATGGGGCGATAGTTTGCGAGGACTGAGGGGGGTCAAGGGTTGGTTTTCGAGGAGAGGGGTGATGACAGCAGATTTGAAGAAGAGGGGGACAGTACCTAAGGAGAGAGAACCATGAACGATATCAGCTAACATGGGGGCCAGGAAGGGAAGTTGGGTGGTCAGCAGTGGGAATAGGGTCGAGGGAGCAGGAGGTGGATCTCATGGACAAGATGAGCTCGGGGAGGGCATGAGGGGAGATAAGAGAGAAACTAGAGAAAGATGCGAGTTCAAGGATAGGGCAGAGGGGAACCTTAAGGGAAGTTTGGCCCGGTTGGCGCGGGAAAGGGAGGGAAGCGGCAGAGGCAGCTAAATGGATGGTTTCAATCGTAGTGACAAGCGACATGAGCTCTTTGCACTTCTTGTTAGAGGTGAGGGTAGGGGAGGCAAGGGAGAGGGGTTTAAGAAGACGGTTTACAGTGGGGAAAAGAAGCTGGGTGTCATCTTTGCATTCCAGGATGATCCTGGAATAGTGAGCCGTTTTGGCAAATGAGAGCAGGACACAATAGTGCTTTATGTAATCCAGCCAGATCTGGCAGTGAATGGCCAAACCAGTTGTCCACCATATCCGTTCAAGTCTGCATCCCTTGGACTTAAGGGATCTGAGCTGAGAACGGTACCATCTCTGGAATTAAAGTGCTTCTGTGGTTCTGAAGCACCTGTCTTATTACTTTGCTTATTCAATTAGGGGAGGCTCAACAATCCTTGCTTTTTACTGCCAGGTTGGTGAACAGGTGGAGAAGACATGCAAACGAATCTGTTAACAACAGAAGTTGCTACTGAAGCTGCCTCATATCCTGATGACACTAATGCTATATAAATGCAATTACAACAATAACTTGCATTTATATAGCGGCTTTAATGTAGTAAAACATCCCATAGCGCTTCACAGGGGTGTTTTGGGTGACCAAGTTTACAGAGGGTAGAATGTGGGAGGCCGGTCAGGAGTGTGTTGGAATAGTCAAGTCTAGAGGTAACAAAGGCATGGATGAGGGTTTCAGCAGCAGATGAGCTGAGGCAGAGGTGGAGTATTTATGTCTGGCTGTTGCTGGTGTTGATGCTGGTTACTTTCACTGGCTTGTTGCAGAAAGTCTGCAAAACTTTTCATGGTCTTTAGGAGAGATCCACTTGTGCTTTAACAAGGCTTACTAAACATGATATCCCAGTACACTGGAGAGAAACTTGTTCATGAGTCAATGCACATCAGTACTGGGGTCAGAGCAATTATTGATTGAAATGTGGCAAGTATTGCCTCAGTATTCTTGCAGTGAGTGATAATATAGTATTGCAGGTGGGTGTGGGCTGGTTGTGACAGCAAAGCTGTCTTCAGTGGCAAAATATGAGGAAATTTAATATCAGGATAACTGCTATGAAATTGTTGCTGTGATTACACCAAACACGTTTCATTAAACACTGATTCCTGGCCTCAATTTGCTTGCTTCAGCTCTGGCTGTTTCTATTGCTGATTTTCGGTAATTACCTGACCGTAATTACTGCTGATCTTGGTGGAGTGTGAGGAGCTGCGTTTGTGCCTGTAGATTAGGGAGAGGGGGGGGTGTATTTGTGCCTGTAGAATGGGAAGGAGTGTGTTTGTCGGTCGTTCAGGTACGCTTTTGGGTCTTCTGCTTTTGGTCAGGAGGGTGTGCTCTTGTGATTTTTGGTTGGGAGGTCTGCGTTTGTAGGTTGGGAGGTCTGCGTTTGTAGGTTGGGAGGTCTGCGTTTGTAGGTTGGGAGGGTGCGTGCTTGTGTTTTTGGGTCGGGAGGATGCACGATCGTGTTTATGGGTTGGGAGGGGGTGCATTTGTGGTTTGCGAGGCTGTAAGCTTGTGTTTGTGGGTCCAGAGGGTATGCGCTCATGTGTCGGGAGAGTAATTAATAATCGGCAGCTCGGCAATCGATAATCAGAGCTCGGGGTAATTGATACTCTCCACTTGCCTGGATGAGTGCAGCTTCAACAACACTCAAGAAGCTCGATACCATCCAGGACAAAGCAGCCCGCTTGATTGGCACCCCATCCACCACCTTAAACATTCATTCCCTCCACCACCAGCGCACCGTGGCTGCAGTGTGTACCATCTACAAGATGCACTGCAGCAACTCGCCAAGGCTTCTTCGTCAACACCTCCCAAACCCGCGACCTCTTCCACCTAGAAGGACAAGGGCAGCAGGCACTTGGGAACACCACCACCTCCAAGTTCCCCTCCAAGTCACACACCATCCTGACTTGGAAGTATATCGCCGATCCTTCATCGCCGCTGGGTCAAAATCCTGGAACTCCCTCCCTAACAGCACTGTGGGAGTACCTTCACCACATGTACTGCAGCGGTTCAAGAAGGTGGCTCACCACCACCTTCTCGAGGGCAATTAGGGATCAGAGCTCAGGGTAATCGATAATCGGAGCTCGGGGTAATCGATAATCACAGCTCGGGGTAATCGATAATCACAGCTCGGGGTAATCGATAATCGGAGCTCGGGGTAATCGATAATCGCAGCTCGGGGTAATCGATAATCGGAGCTCGGGGTAATCGATAATCGGAGCTCGGGGTAATCGATAATCACAGCTCGGGGTAATCGATAATCGGAGCTCGGGGTAATCGATAATCGGAGCTCGGGGTAATCGATAATCGGAGCTCGGGGTAATCGATAATCGGAGCTCGGGGTAATCGATAATCACAGCTCGGGGTAATCGATAATCACAGCTCGGGGTAATCGATAATCACAGCTCGGGGTAATCGATAATCGGAGCTCGGGGTAATCGATAATCGGAGCTCGGGGTAATCGATAATCACAGCTCGGGGTAATCGATAATCACAGCTCGGGGTAATCGATAATCGGAGCTCGGGGTAATCGATAATCGGAACTCGGGGTAATCGATAATCACAGCTCGGGGTAATCGATAATCACCGCTCGGGGTAATCGATAATCACAGCTCGGGGTAATCGATAATCACAGCTCGGGGTAATCGATAATCACAGCTCGGGATAATCGATAATCACAGCTCGGGGTAATCGATAATCACAGCTCGGGGTAATCGATAATCACAGCTCGGGGTAATCGATAATCACAGCTCGGGGTAATCGATAATCGGAGCTCGGGGTAATCGATAATCACAGCTCGGGGTAATCGATAATCACAGCTCGGGGTAATCGATAATCGGAGCTCGGGGTAATCGATAATCACAGCTCGGGGTAATCGATAATCACAGCTCGGTAATCGATAATCACAGCTCGGGGTAATCGATAATCGGAGCTCGGGGTAATCGATAATCGGAGCTCGGGGTAATCGATAATCGGAGCTCGGGGTAATCGATAATCACAGCTCGGGGTAATCGATAATCACAGCTCAGGGTAATCGATAATCACCGCTCGGGGTAATCGGAGCTCGGGGTAATCGATAATCGGAGCTCGGGGTAATCGATAATCGGAGCTCGGGGTAATCGATAATCGGAGCTCGGGGTAATCGATAATCACAGCTCGGGGTAATCGATAATCACAGCTCGGGGTAATCGGAGCTCGGGGTAATCGATAATCACAGCTCGGGGTAATCGATAATCGGAGCTCGGGGTAATCGATAATCGGAGCTCGGGGTAATCGATAATCGGAGCTCGGGGTAATCGATAATCGGAGCTCGGGGTAATCGATAATCACAGCTCGGGGTAATCGATAATCACAGCTCGGGGTAATCGATAATCACAGCTCGGGGTAATCGGAGCTCGGGGTAATCGATAATCACAGCTCGGGGTAATCGATAATCACAGCTCGGGGTAATCGATAATCGGAGCTCGGGGTAATCGATAATCGGAGCTCGGGGTAATCGATAATCGGAGCTCGGGGTAATCGATAATCACAGTTCGGGGTAATCGATAATCACAGCTCGGGGTAATCGATAATCGGAGCTCGGGGTAATCGATAATCACAGCTCGGGGTAATCGATAATCACAGCTCGGTAATCGATAATCACAGCTCGGGGTAATCGATAATCGGAGCTCGGGGTAATCGATAATCGGAGCTCGGGGTAATCGATAATCACAGCTCGGGGTAATCGGTAATCGGAGCTCGGGGTAATCGATAATCACAGCTCGGGGTAATCGATAATCACAGCTCGGGGTAATCGATAATCGGAGCTCGGGGTAATCGATAATCGGAGCTCGGGGTAATCGATAATCGGAGCTCGGGGTAATCGATAATCGGAGCTCGGGGTAATCGATAATCACAGCTCGGGGTAATCGATAATCACAGCTCGGGGTGTACACACTCCCTTCTTCCAACCAACCATTGCTGGCACTGGGGTTGTGACGCTCTGCTTTGCCACTCTGCCCAGGTGGGTTCGCTGAGTATCGAGAGCAGGAATTTCCAGCGGCAGCAGAGTGTGATGAAGCAGCGGTGTCGAGTATGAGGTACTGCCGGGTCCGTCACATCCTTTATGATAAAATGTTGTCTGATAATGCTCCTGTGAAGCACCTTGGGAGGCTTTACAAGTGCAAGTTGTTGTTGTCACCTGCAATGGCTTTTCTTCCTGCCCCTGCACCATTACCTCTGGTGTCCCCCCATGGATCTATCCTTGGCCCCCTCCTATTTCTCATCTACACGCTGCCCCTCGGCGACATCATCTGAAAACACGGCGTCAGTTTCCACGTGTACGCTGACAATACCCAGCTCTACCTCACCACCACCACCTCTCTCGAGCCCCTCCACTGTCATGTCTGACTAACTTGATTGAATTTTTTGAGGCGGTAACGAGAAGGGTCGATGAGGGTAGTTCATTTGATGTAGTCTACATGGATTTTAGCAAGGCCTTTGACAAGATTCCACATAGCAGACTGGTCAGAAAAGTAAAAGCCCAAGGGAAAGTGGCCAGTTGGATCCAAAATTGGCTCAGTGGCAGGAAGCAAAGGGTAATGGTCGACGGGTGTTTTTGTGACTGGAAGGCTGTTTCCAGTGGGGTTCCACAGAGCTCAGAACTAGGTCCTTTACTTTTTGTGGTATATATCAATGATTTAGACTTCCATGTCGGGTTCATGATTAAGAAGTTTGCAGATGATGGAAAAATTGACCATGTGGTTGATAGTGAGGAAGAAAGCTGTAGACTGCAGGAAGATATCAATGGACTGATCAGGTGGGCAGAAAAGTGGCAAATGGAATTCAATCCGGAGAAGTGTGAGGTAATGCATATGGGGAGAGCTAACAAGGTAAGGGAATACACTATAAATGGTAGGATACTGAGAAATGTAGAGGAACAGAGGGACCTTGGAGTGCATGTCCACAGATCCCTGAAGGTAGCAGGACAGGTAGATAAGGTGGTTAAGAAGGCATACGGAATACTTTCCTTTATTAGCTGAGGCATAGAATATAAGAGCAGAGAGGTTCTGCTAGAACTGTATAAAACACTAGTCAGGCCACAGTTAGAGTACTGTGTACAGTTCTGGTCACCACATTACAGGAATGATGTGATTGCACAAGAGAGGATACAGAGGAGATTTACGAGGATGTTGCCGGGACTGGAGAATTTTAGCTATGCGGATAGATTGGATAGGCTGGGGTTGTTTTCTTTGGAACAGAGGAGGCTGAGGGGAAACTTAATTGAGGTGTATAAAATTATGAAGGGCCTAGATAGAGTGGATAGGAAGCACCTATTTCCCTTAGCAGAGAGGTCAATAACCAGGGGGCATAGCTTTAAAGTAATTTGTAGAAGGATTAGAGTGTTGAGAACTTTTTTCACCCAGAGGGTGGTGGGGGTCTGGAACTCACTGCCTGAAAGGGTGGTAGAGGCAGAAACCCTCATCACCGGGATTAGGCTGGATAGCTCTTTTTCAACCGGTGCAGACATGATGGGCCGAATGGCCTCCTTCTGTGCCGTAAATTTCTATGATTCTATAGTATACACATTCCCATGCACAGTGTGCACATTCCCATAGAGTCCGAACATGGGCCCCACACCCCGAGCATGGACTGCACGCCCACCGTATAAGTCCCGCTACCCCAGCATGGTTCGTGCAACCCCAGCCACCTGGCAGGTGAATAGTTATTGCCTATTTGATGACAAATGTAAGGTATTTCATTTTAGTGAATAAATAGCTCATCTGGATACACACTGATGGGATACTGATTAACATGCAGCCAGCAAAGGATCAGTGACCACCTGTTTGAAGTGCAGAGACACAAATAGAATGTGTGGGTGTGTGACTCACTCGACAGAGTGAAAGGCCAGGAAAATGGCACTGTCAGCGCACTGGGAGTACTGCACTATTTGCTTAACTAACTTACTGACACTAGAAAGGGTACAAGCAAGGGCAGCAGGGAGTTGGCGTAAATAAATAATCTGCAGAGACTAGGGCTAAATGATACCGAGATTCAGCGTAACATTGGTAAATGGCAACCTTCTACACGTCATAATGCAAGGGTTAAATTAATACAGTCCACGGCTGTTAATTCCAAGTTGTTTTTTGCTTTAAAAAAAATTTAATTTATCCAGTCACTTGAATTATACGATTTGAATAAAACAGCACAGGAGTCAATTTTAGCACAATTTCAGCTCAAATTATCAGATCTTGGATGTCGTGTGTATTGATTTTCAATCCGTGTACACAGCTGCTGCAGAAACTGCGTACATGGCACGCATGGAAGCCGTGTACACTGTGTGCGCAGAAGTTGCATAGAGGTAACGTGCAAAAAACGCGCACGTAAAACATGTACAAGAAGGCCAAGGCTTTGACCTTGTATTTAACTCCAGAGACTTGTCAACAAAAATCTAGGCTGACTCTCCAGTGCAGTACTCAGGGAGTGCTGCACTGTCGGAGGTGCCATCTGTCGGATGAGACGTTAAACCGATGCCCCGTCTGCCCCCTTGGAAACGTTAAAGATCCATGGTGCTATTTTGAAGAAGAGCAGGGCAGTTATCCCCAGTGTCCTGGCCAATATTTATCCCTCACCCAACATCACTAAAAACAGATTATCTGGTCAATATCACATTGCAAATTTGCTGCAACGTTTCTTATATTACAGCAGTGACTACACTTCAAAAGTATTTAATTGGCTGTAAAGCACTTTAGGATGTCCTGAGGTCATCAAAGGCGCTGTATAACTGCAAGTCTTTCCTGGGATTGAGATGCCAGTGGTGATGTTTGTTGAATAATATCACACTGGTGCATCTCAAAATGGCTTCTCATATTTATTTTAATGTGTTGCTTCAACCATAACATGAGCAAGGGGGCAACAGTAGCATAGTGGTTATGTTACTGGACTAGTAATCCAGAGGCCTGGACTAATGATCCAGAGATAGAGTTCAATTCCCACCACGGCAGCTGTGGAATTTAAATTCAGTTAATTAAATAAATCTGGAATAAAAAGCCAGTATCAGTAGCTTATGGTGACCATGAAACTATCAGATTGTCGTAAAAACCCATCTGGTTCACTAATGTCCTTTAGAAAAGGAAATCTGCCGTCCTTACCTGGTCTGGCCTATATGTGACTCCAGTCCCACAGCAATGTGGTTGACGCTTAACTGCCCTCAGAAATGGCCTAGCAAGCCACTCAGTTGTAACAAACCGCTACAAAAAGCAATAAGAAGAATAAAACCGGACGGACCACCCGGCATCAACCTCAGCACCGGCTTCGGATACGACAACGGCACACCCAGCCCACTCGACCCTGCAAAGTTCTCCTCACTAACATCTGGGGACTTGTGCCAAACTTGGGAGAGCTGCCCCACAGACAAGTCAAGCAACAGCCTGACATAGTCATACTCACAGAATCAGCCAATGTCCCAGACTCCTCCATCACCATCCCTGGGAATGTCCTGTCCCCCCGGCAGGACAGACCCACCAGAGGTGGCAGCACAGTGGTACACAGTCAGGAGGAAGTGGCCCTGGGAGTCCTCAACATTGACACCGGATCCCATGAAGTCTCATGGCTTCTGGTCAAGCATGGGCAAGGAAACCTCTTGCTGAATACCACCTACCGCCCTCCCTCAGCTGATGAATCAGTATTCCTCCATGTTGAACACCACTTGGAAGAAGCACTGAGGGTAGCAAGAGCACAGAATGTACTCTGGGTGGGGGACTTCAATGTCCATCACCAAGAGTGGCTCGGTAGCACCACTGCTGACCGAGCTGGCCGAGTCCTGAAGGCGATAGCTGCCAGTCAGAAAACCAACACGAAGGAAAAACATACTTGACCTCATCCTCGCCAATCTATCTGTCGCAGATGCATTGGTAGCAGTGTCCTTGTGGAGATAAAGTCCCGTTTTCACACTGAGGACACCCTCCATCGTGTTGTGTGGCTCTACCACCGTGCTAAATGAGATAGATTTAGAACAGATCTAGCACATCCATGAGGCGCTGTGGACCATCAGCAGCAGCAGAATTGTATTCCACCACAATCTGTAACCTCATGGCCCGGCATATCCCTCACTCTACCATTACCATCAAGTCAGTGGACCAACCCTGGTTCAATGAGGAGTGCAGAAGAGCATGCCAGGAGCAGCACCAGGCGTACCTAAAAATGAGGTGCCAACCTGGGGAAGCTGCAACACAGGGCTACATGCATGCTAAACAGCGGAAGCAGCATGCTGTAGTCAGAGCTAAGCAATCCCACAATCAATGGATCAGATCAAAGCTCTGCAGTCCTGCCACATCCAGTCGTGAATGGTGGTGGACAATTAAACAACTAACGGGAGGCGGAGGCTCCATGAATATCCCCATCCTCAATGATGGTGGAGCCCAGCACGCGAGTGCAAAAGACAAGGCTGAAGCGTTTGCAACCATCTTCAGCCAGAAGTGCCAAGTGGATGATCCATATTGGCCTCCTCCTGAGGTCCCCACCATCACATAAACCAGTCTTCAGCCAATTCAATTCACTCACATGATATCAAGAAACGGTTGAGCGCACTGAATACAGCAAAAGCTATGGACCCCGACAATATCCTGGCTGTTGTGCTGAAGACTTGTGCTCCAGAACTAGCCGTGACTCTAGCCAAGATGTTCCATTACAGCTACAACACTAGCACCTACCCGACAATGTGGAAAACTGCCCAGGTATGTCCTGCCCACAAAATGCAGGTCAAATCCAATCCAGCCAATTACCGCCCCATCAGTCTACTCTCAATCATCAGCAAAGTGATGGAAGGTGTCGTCAACAGTGCTATCAAGCGGCACTTACTCACCAACAACCTTCTCACCGATTCTGTTTGGGTTCCGCCAGGACCACATGGCTCCAGACCTCATTACAGCGTTGGTCCAAACATGGACAAAAGAGCTGAATTCCAGAGGTGAGGTGAGAGTGACTGCCCTTGACATCAAGGCAGCATTTGACCGAGTGTGGAATCAAGGAGCCCGAGTAAAATTGAAGTCAATGGGAATCGGGGGGGGGACGGGGACTTTTCACTGGCTGGAGTCATACCCAGCACAAAGGAAGATGGCTGTGGTTGTTGGAGGTCAATCACCTCAGCCCCAGGACATCGCTGCAGGAGTTGCTCAGGGCAGTGTCCTAGGCCCAACCATCTTCAGCTGCTTCATCAATGACCTTCCCTCTATCATAAAGTCAGAAGTGGGGATGTTCGCTGATGATTGCAGTGTTCAGTTCCATTCGCAACTTGTCAGATAACTGAGCTGTCCATGCCCGCATGCAGCAAGACCTGGACCACATTCAGGCTTGGGCTGATAAGTGGCAAGTAAGATTCGCGTCACACAAGTGCCAGGCAATGGCTATCTCCAACAAGCGAGAGTCTAACCACCGCCCCTTGACATTCGACGGCATTACCATCGCTGAATCCCCCACCATCAACATCCTGGGGGTCACATTGACCAGAAACTTAACTGAACCAGCCACATAAATACTGTGGCAACAAGAGCAGGTCAGAGGCTGGGTATTCTGCGGCAAGTGTCTCACCACCTGACTCCCCAAAGCCTTTCCACCATCTGCAAGGCACAAGTCAGGAGTGTAATGGAATACTCTCCACTTGCCTGGATGAGTGCAGCTCCAACAACACTCGAGAAGCTCGACACCATCCAGGACAAAGCAGCCCACTTGATTGGCACCTCATCCACCACCTTAAACATTCACTCCCTCCACCATCTACAAGATACACTGCAGCAACTTGCCAAGGCTTCTTTGACAGCACCTCCCAAACCCGCAACTTCTACCACCTAGAAGGACAAGGGCAGCAGGCGCATGGAAACACCATCACCTGAAAGTTCCCCTCCAAGTTAGACACCAGCCTGACTTGGAAATATATCGCATTTCCTTCATCTTCACTGGGTCAAAATCGTGGAACTCCCTCCCTAACAGCATTGTGGGAGTACCTTCACCACACGGACTGCAGCGGTTCAAGAAGGTGGCTCACCACCACCTTCTCAAGGGCAATTAGGGATGGGCAATAAATGCTGGCCTTGCCAGCGACACCCACATCCCCTGAACAAATAAATACATTAAAAAAAAATCAGAGGTGATGCTGCTGTTTTGGATCTTGAAAATCCACATCAGCATAATGCTGTGATGTCGGTAGTGTATTTAAAGTTTGTCAGAGATATTTTATAAGTACTTTGCCTCCGTTTTTACAAAGGAAAGTGACAGTGAGACTGTCTGACTATCTGAAGAGGGTTTGGAACAGTCACTACTGGAGAGAAATATTCAAAAGAAAATGTATTTCAAAAGCTAATGAAACTGAAAGCAGAAAAGTATCCTGACCCAGACGGTATCCATCCCGGAATGTGAGGGAGGAGATATCACAGGCACTAACCATAATTTTCCAAAAACCCTCGGAAACAGGAACTGGGTGATGGGCTTGGAGGGTGAGGAATGTTACAGTCTTGCTTGAGATGGGGGAACTGCAATAGATTTATATATGGATTTTCACATGGTGTTTGATACGGTTGAGCATAGACTTCTTGCAAAAATGAAGGTGCACAGTATTAAAGGGAATGTAGCCACATAGAGAGATGGCTAGGGACAGAGAGCAAAGCGTAGGTGTAAATTGATTTTTTCAGATTGCCAGGATGCAGTTTAATGCAGAAAAATGCAAAGTAGTACAATTTGGGCAAAAGAACAATGAAAGGAGGTATAACGAAATGATAAGACCCTAAATAGTGCAAGAACAGAAAGATTGAGAGGTGCAGGTCAATTGATATTAAAAATGTAGTGTGGGCAGAATAGGTCATTAGACTAAAGGCAAATGGGATCCTTGGTTTTGTACATGGGGTACTGATTGCTAAAGCAACTCATTGATGTTGAATTTGTACACAGCATTGTTAGTCCACAGGTATTGAGTGCAGTTCTGGGCACCCCAATACAGGAAGGATATTAGAACCATGGAAAGGGGACAGCAAAGATTCACTAGAGTGATATCAGGAATGAGAGGTTAGAGTTGTGGTGGAGAAAACTAAAAATTGGGGCTTTCTTCGCTGGTACACAGAAGGTTAAGGGGGAATGTAATCGAGTTTCAAAATTATGAAAAATTCTGAGGTTAAAATAGTGACAGATTGTTCGCACTGGTTGGTGAATCAGTAACGCAAGAACATAAGAAATAGGAGCAGGAGTAGGCCATTCAGCCCTTCGAGCCTGCTCCGCCATTCAATAAGACCACAGCTGATCTTCTATCTCAACTCCACTTTGCCGCCATATCCCTTCGTATCCAAAATCTATTGATCTCTGTCTTGAATATACGCAACGACTGAGCATCCACAGCCCTCTGGGGTAGAGAATTCCAAAGATTCACCACCCTCTGAGTGAATTTCTCCTCATCTCAGTCCTAAATGGCCAACCCCTTATTCTGAGACTAACACCCCCTGGTTCTAGACTCCACAGCCAGGGTAAACATCCTCCCAGCATCTACCCTGTCAAGCCCTGTAAGAATTTTAAATATTTCAATGAGATCACCTCTCATTCTTCTAAACTCTAGGGAATATAGGCCTAGTCTACTCAATCTCTCCTCATAGGACCATCCCCTCATCCCAGGAACCAGTCTGGTGAACCTTCGTTGCACTCCCTCTATGGCAAGTATATCCTTCCTTAGGTAAGGAGACCAAAACTGTACACAGTACTTCAGGTGTGGTGCCACCAAGGCCCTATATAATTGCAATAAGACTTCTTTACTCTTGTACTCTAATCCCTTTGTAATGAAGGCTAACATCATTTGCTTTCCTAATTGCTTGCTGTACCTGCATGTTAATTTTCTGTGATTCGTGTACAAGGATACCCAGGTCCAATGATTCCTCTAATTTTTTTGGGGGCCATGCGGCTCCTTTAACGGGCTGCGGGGCCCATTCAAAATTCCGCGCATGCGCAGTTTTTTCCATTTGAAAGCCGTTGAGCCGGCTGTACGGAACCTTCAGAGCGCTGCGCAGCCACGCAGTTTAAAGGGTACATTGCTCACGTCCCTCTGAATACCAACATTTCCCAGTCTCTCCTTTTAAAAAAAATATTGGCCCGTATTTTCCGATCGCAGGCCTCCCGCGTGCGGAGGCTTGCGATCTGGGAAAATCTACGCCCTTACCTGAAGGCTCCCCTGACGCGCACACTTCCGATCCTGGGCCTCTCCAAACTCCAAGTGCGCAGGGCCCACGTATCCCAGAGGCGCAGGCAGTTCGCAGCGTCCCTGGGATCATGTGGGCCATGGGGAGCCAATCAAAGAAGAGAATCTCCCTTCATAAACTTGACAGGAAGACCTGTCAAATATATGAATGGAGATCACCCCAAAAACACAGTAAAACTTTAAATACATTTTTTTTTAAATCACATTTTTAAAATGACTTGAAATTACAATAAATTAAATACTTTAAACAAAAATTTAATTTTTTACGGGGCTAAAAATAAACTTACCTTTTTTTAAAGTATTTTTAAATGATAAATCAGTGAAAAAACATTTTTTTTCTTTTACATTTTTTCAACTCTTATCCTGGTAAAAGCAGGCCTTACATCTGCTTTTACCAGGCGTAAGAATTGTAAGGGTTTTCTGTGGGCGGAGGGTCTCCAAAAAGCGGAACTCTCCGCCCGCAGAGGCCCTTCTCCAGGGCAGGCGGAGGATCTGTCAAGAGCATTCTTGACAGATCGGAAATGCCGGTTTTCAGCGAGTGCGCTGTGCATGCCTGAAACCGGCATTTCCGATGTCCCTACGGGTGGGTACACAGCGCGTACCCACCCGTAGGGATCGGAATATCTGGGCCATTCTGCTTTTCTATTTTTCCTACCAAAGTGGATAACTTCACATTTCTCCACATTATATTCCATCTGCCACGTTCTTGCCCACTCACTTAACCTGTCTATATCCCTTTGCGTCCTCCTCACAGCCTACTTTCCCACCTAGCTTTGTATTGTCAGCAAACTTGGATATATCACCAGGATAATGAAGGGGAAGTTAGAAGAATTCCTTTCACACAGAATAATTAGAACAGGGAATTCTTTATCATAAGGGGCTATTGAGACAGAAACTGTAACATCATTTAAAAGAGAATTGGATAAGGACTTGGAAAGGAAGAATATAAAAAGATACTGAGAAGGGACAGGGAAATGGGATCATAGCTGACAGCACCAGCTGATGGGCTAGTAGTGGCACAGGCACAACAGGCTGAATGGCCTCCTTCTGTGCTGTAATTTCTGTCAGTGGCACATGTGTAGTGCTGCAAAATGCTTTGATAATAATTGTGGTCTCTGTTCATATTAGCCAGTTTCACCGTGCTGTTTCTACAGACTATGCTTGCAATTAATTCTGTTTGCCAGCTGTGAATCACATTAATTATGTTTCCTGTAGAGTTAGAATGTTGTTTGTTTCCAGGGAGTGGATTTACATTGCAAATGAGCTGCTGAGCAGTGAAAGTATCTGAAGTGACTCTTGTTTTTCACTGTGCTGGACAAACACTTGCAAAGTTAACATGTTCAGTGATGATGCTGCAGTACTGCTGTCACTGAGACCCTCAGTGGGAGAATTCCAAGTAATCTTCAACATACCCACCTTGGAGTAGAATAATAACGTGCAACACAGACAGCAAATCGGTGTGTTAAACTCCAGGGCTGGGCCATAGAGTACGAGGTTAGGAGAAGTTCCTTTTATACAGAGGGTTGTTGGACCATGGCATGATCTGCTACACAGGTTGTTGCATCTTTAAAGGGAAAATTGGATAAATATTAGAAGCAGAAAAGGATATAGAACCAAGGGCCGAGAGTGGGGTAATGGGATTAGTTTGGGATTGATACAGGGCTATGGGGAGAGTGAAGCAGTGGGATTAGTTTGGGATTGATACAGGGCTATGGTTAGAGAACAGGGCAGTGGGATTAGTTTGAGTTGATACAGGACTATGGGGTGAGAGCCAGGCAGTGGGATTAGTGTTGGATTGATACAGGGCTATGGGCAGAGAGCGGGGCAGTGGGATTAGTGTTGGATTGATACAGAGCTATGGGGAGAGAGCGGGGCAGTGGGATTAGTGTTGGATTGATACAGGGCTATGGGTAGAGAGCGGGGCAGTGGGATTAGTGTTGGATTGATACAGAGCTATGGGTAGAGAGCGGGGCAGTGGGATTAGTGTTGGATTGATACAGAGCTATGGGTAGAGAGCGGGGCAGTGGGATTAGTGTTGGATTGATACAGAGCTATGGGTAGAGAGCGGGGCAGTGGGATTAGTGTTGGATTGATACAGAGCTATGGGGAGAGAGCGGGGCAGTGGGATTAGTGTTGGATTGATACAGAGCTATGGGTAGAGAGCGGGGCAGTGGGATTAGTGTTGGATTGATACAGAGCTATGGGGAGAGAGCGGGGCAGTGGGATTAGTGTTGGATTGATACAGAGCTATGGGGAGAGAGCGGGGCAGTGGGATTAGTGTTGGATTGATACAGAGCTATGGGGAGAGAGCGGGGCAGTGGGATTAGTGTTGGATTGATACAGAGCTATGGGGAGAGAGCGGGGCAGTGGGATTAGTGTTGGATTGATACAGAGCTATGGGGAGAGAGCGGGGCAGTGGGATTAGTTTTGGTTTGCTCCAGCAAAGAGCCGGCACAGACAATGATGGGCCAAATGGCCTCCTCTGTGCTGTGACTTTCTATGGTTCTATAGTCCCTGGGAAATTAGAAAGTGGTTGCAAGTATTCCCTCAGGGAAGGGAGAGAAAGGTGGAGGAAACATTTCATGTGTTGCACAGAAGATTGTCGGGCTACAGATGTACCAGGATTGGGTACGTGAAGAATTCTGAGAAAAGCACTGTGCTTTGTGATTGATGTAACCATTGGTGCAAGTGCTACGAAACCCAGAGCTGTGCAATTATCATGTCAGAAATCCTTCAATAAATCACAGTGAGATACTTAATTATAAATAAAATTGTATTTTGCATCAGTCTAGGTTTTGTTTGGGAGATTAGTTTGGTTTCCATTTTTCACATTAGCAATAGGTTATCCTAGCTAATATAACCAACACTGCGACACAGTAAACTGATCCCAGGAGATTTATGAAATGTTTCTCTCTCTCTCTCACTCTGGGATTCTCCCGCTCTCTCTCTTTCCTGGCCCCTGCTTGTTGACCAGGTTTGTTTTGATGCACTGTCTCCAGCTCATTATCATTGCTCAGTATTTCAGTGATACTTGAATTCGTTTTTGTCCCCAGTACCTATATTAGTCATTGTATATATTTGGCTCCATTAACTGGTTCTCCGTTCTAGTGTTAAGTATCTATCTGATCTCTTTCTCTGTTTCTGTTTTTAGTATTTATTTTGCTAAACTGTTTATAATCAGTGATGACAGCATTAGTAGTCTGTATTTTCTGTATTTAGTAGCATTCTATTTATTTAGAGACAGTGTCTGTTACGTTTTAGATTTATTTTGATGCTGCCTCACTCTCTGGCTCTTTGTCTGGTGCTAACTTCCTGGGGGTTGGATGAATTTTCTCTCTCTGTAGACCCTGGCTGGGCCACACCAGCTGCTTGTTCTGATTCTCCTCGTGACAGTGAATGTGCTCCTGGCTATGGCTGATTTTAGCTTCAGTGACTCGGTGCATTTCTCGATGTTGCACTTGCTCGAAAGCTTCTGGTTCTTGCAGTTACCTGTGTTTCGCTGTTTGCTCACAGGACTGGCTGCTGGTGGCACTGAACTTCATTTTGGTAACTGTGAGAACTGTTCAAATTGGTCTGGCTTTGATATTTTTATTATAAACCCCACAACACCTGAGGAAAAAGAATTGTTCAAAATTGGAATGTCGAACTTTTGCTGCCTGGTTTACATTAATAGTTAAAATATCTGACAGTCTGGTCAAAAATTGGTAACACCTCCAGCTGGCTGTAGCCCAGACTTTCCCCCTCAGGGATAAGAGAACTGGATTGGGTGGGGAGTCTCTTAAGGCCACTCTCCTGTGGGCAGGCTGGGAGCAGGTCTCCTGCTCTGGTGAAGAACATGGGGGAGGAGAAGAGAAGGCAGCCATGATGGGTCCCATTGTATAATACCGTCTGTGACATTCTTGGGGTGGGGTGCTGTTTTGGAAGAGTTTTAAATCACCCAGTGCTGACACACAGCAGAGCTGTGAATGGATTAGATCATTTATTTTGCTTGACAGTTCACCTAACTCTAAGTCTAATAGTATTCACAGTGACATTTGTTATACCAAATGAATTGGGGAAGCAGGATTAGTGAGAGTACGGAGGGAGCAGAGGCTGGGCTGTACACTTTATAAGATTGGAGACGTTTGAACTCTCACCTTTTTTTGGTTTTTTTCTCTCAGCTCTCATCACCCCAATTATTCAAACCATATCCAGTTAACTTTCCACCCAAATTTAAAAATATTGGCATTATTTTGGATTTGTGATTTGTGTGGTTTTGGTAGGTGCCTGTAACCATGATAAATAACATTGACAGAAAACCTGTTGTTAGCTGTTTAATTAAAGTGAGGTCATGGAGTTATACAGTATTGGGAAGAGTACACAGCAAAAGACCAAACAGCAAGAATGATAATGCTCCTGATAATGCTCCCAGATAAAAATAAAACAAATATTATCTGTCTCCATTGCCCGCTCTCAAATTATTTCTCTCTCTCTCTCTTCCTCCTCCTCTTTCTTTCTCTCTCTCCTCTATCATTTCTTTCTCCTGGCTTGCAATTGCTCGTTCTCTCACACACACAGTTTCTTTCGCTCCCTGTGAGAGTCTCTCACTTTCGCTGCCCCTTTCTCTCTCCTCTCTCCCCTACCCTCTGCAGCCAGTAATGCTAACTCCTGAAGAAGGCAAAAAAAAAACAAAGACTCTAATTTCAGGAAAACTCTGGGAAATCCCTCCCCGACTCCCTAAGGCAATCATATATGACTACTTGTGACACATCACTAAACATATTTAACAAAGCATTCCCCTCCCGTATCCCCTCTCCCCAATGTGCCCCAACATCCTTAGGGGCACCAATCAAAAACGCCACAGACTTCCGACCCCACGTTCTCTTTCAGTAGCCTTCAGTAGTTATGTATGCTAAACATGTATCAATCATCCACCTGCGATTTCTAACATCATCCACCTGCTCTGCGACCCTGGGTGTGAAATGCCACAAAGTCATCACCTCTGTGGAAAGAGGTTACTGTTCACTAAGGTTACATCCATGTCCCCAGGTTTTGGGAACGGTGGGCAGAGTCACCGGGTTAAGGTGACTGAATAAGTCAAATTTCGGTTTTCATTTCATGTGATTCTGAGATTTGTTCTGGGTATCAAATTCTGTGAGTCGGTCAGGTTTTTTCCTGCAAAAACTGTATTAGTGGCCTTGTAAATATTATTCCTTGCAAGCCTAATGCAACTCTGAGGGAGTAACCCAGGTCAAGGTTAATCCAGCAGACGCAGTTTACTTGGGTTTTCAAAAAGCAATTCAGCAAAATTCCTGACCAGGCAAGTAGGAAAGGTGATGGAACAGATGAAACATTTCTAGTTGGATTGTAAAGTGGTTTTGCCGCCGAAGCCAGAGCCTGGTGATGAAAGCTGAATGCTCTGCCTGGGTTGCACAGGGATCAACAAGTGGATGGGGACCAGGGGAGTCCATGGTGGATCAATCAAACATGGATTCTGGATGAAGTGGGGTGATGGGGGAGGGACAGTCCATGTTAGATACAGTAATGCAGTGGTTATGTTACTGGACCAGCAACCCTGAGGTTATAAGTTCAAATCTCACCGCAAATTGTGAAATTGAGTTCAAAAAATCAGGTAATTCGTGAGCTGTCCCCAGTTAAAATGGCCATGAAAGCCCAACTTTCACTGATGACCTTCAAGGAAAGGAGCCTGCCACCCCTGTTGGTTTGGCCTACTACATGCGACTCCAGTTCCACATTACCTGGTTGACTCTTAATGCCAATTAGCCCCATATCGGCCTTCTACCAATCATCAATAAAACGATGGAAGGAGTCATCAATCATGTCATCAAGCGATGCCCACTCGCCAGTAGCCTGCTACTGACATTCAATTACTTACACGGGACTGCAGCGATTCAAGAAGAAGGCTCATCACCACCTTCTCAGGGCAACTAGGGATGGGCAATAAATGCCAGCCTTGCCAGCGTCATCCACATTCTGAGAACAAATATTAATCACAAAATCTACATGGAATGGGGTTCATGGTGTGGGGTTGTGGCCCGGAGTATATGATAGAATAATTAGACTGGGATTCTGGGTGGTATGAGGTTGATGGGCTGAATGGCCTTTACTCACACCAGATTTTCTTGTATATTATATATATGTGTGTGTGAGAAATGGTGCAATATATATATGTGTGTGTGAGAAATGGTGCAATATAATATGTGTGAGAGAGAAATATGGTGCGATATATGTGTGCAAGATATGGGGCCTATAAATGCTGTGGCTTATGCGAGAAGTGTGGGTGTATTTGTGACAAATGGTGCGTGTTATCTGTCGGGAATGGTACTTGGGAGAAGTGCTTATATCTGTTGCTCCATCCTGTTCTGTTAACAGATGAAGGGTATTACCAGGGCGGCAAGTTCCAGTTTGAAACGGACGTTCCAGAAGCCTACAATATGGTGGTGAGTAGAGGTGTTTTGCTGACTTTTAATCTGCAAATGACCGCAGAGCCTGGAGGACAAAACAGAAGGAAATGGATCTGGGAAATTCTGTCTGAGTTTACACTGTTTTTCTGTAAATTTTATGCACATCAAGGTGAGGAATCTTAGTGCTGGCGAATGGAACAAATAACCATCTCAGTGCCACAGTGTCAGCATGGAGCACTCCCAGGGCAGGTACAGCATGGGTAAGATACAAAGTAAAGATCCCTCTACACTGTCCCATCAAACACTCCAGGGCAGGTACAGCATGGGTAAGATACAGAGTAAAGATCCCTCTACACTGTCCCATCAAACACTCCAGGGCAGGTACAGCATGGGTAAGATACAAAGTAAAGATCCCTCTACACTGTCCCATCAAACACTCCAGGGCAGGTACAGCATGGGTTAGATACAAAGTAAAGATCCCTCTACACTGTCCCATCAAACACTCCAGGGCAGGTACAGCACGGGTTAGATACAAAGTAAAGATCCCTCTACACTGTCCCATCAAACACTCCAGGGCAGGTACAGCACAGGTTAGATACAGAGTAAAGCTCCTTCATCCTTTCCAGTAAGGCTGGCTGTCCCTCATCCTTTCCAACTCCTGTTCTCCTAGTCACTCTCCTTCCTCTCTAGTACTGAAGGCAGTCAGCCACATGAGCCAGCACTCATACTTTCTCACGGTCTCAATAAGTCACTAACAAGCGCATGTCATTTTTCCCCATGTTCTTTAAATAGAAATATGACACAATGTTCTGAATTGCTGTTCATTAGTACTGCAGAAAACAGGTCATCATTTGTTAAATGTATTACTATCACATTATAGTGGATTCCTTATATGTAAAGTGGATTGTACAGACTCATGTGGGCAGTAAACTTTTGCAGAGGAGTATCATCTGGTTCAAAATCTGGTCTCTCTCTCTTGCCGTTTCATGTGACTGTATTAGATTAAAAAGTGCCATAAAGTTTACTCCTTGTGGTGTTTTATGGAAATGAGACACTGGATAAATCTGTTAGCGCAAACCAATTAATTAGTTCTACGCTACCACCAGGTCACTGGGCGAGACTGATCCCCGCACCTCTCGGGGTCATTCTATACTGCCACCAGGTCACTGGGAGAGACTGATCCCCGCACCCCTGGGGGTCATTCTATACTGCCACCAAGTCACTGGGCGAGACTGATCCCCGCACCCCTGGGGGTCATTCTATACTGCCACCAGGTCACTGGGCGAGACTGATCCCCGCACCCCTGGGGGTCATTCTATACTGCCACCAGGTCACTGGGAGAGACTGATCCCCGCACCCCTGGGGGTCATTCTATACTGCCACCAGGTCACTGGGAGAGACTGATCCCCACACCCCTCAGGGTCATTCTATACTGCCACCAGGTCACTGGGAGAGACTGATCCCCACACCCCTCAGGGTCATTCTATACTGCCACCAGGTCACTGGGCGAGACTGATCCCCACACCCCTCAGGGTCATTCTATACTGCCACCAGGTCACTGGGAGAGACTGATCCCCACACCCCTCAGGGTCATTCTATACTGCCACCAGGTCACTGGGCGAGACTGATCCCCACACCCCTCAGGGTCATTCTATACTGCCACCAGGTCACTGGGCGAGACTGATCCCCACACCCCTCAGGGTCATTCTATACTGCCACCAGGTCACTGGGAGAGACTGATCCCCACACCCCTCAGGGTCATTCTATACTGCCACCAGGTCACTGGGCGAGACTGATCCCCGCACCTCTCGGGGTCATTCTATACTGCCACCAGGTCAGAGAGACTGAGGAGAATGGTTAACATTTGGGTGCGTACCCTCCATCAGACTGAAAAGAGTATGGTTAGAAAAATGGGGCAGGGGCTAGGTGGAAAAGTAAGCTGTGAGGAGGACGCAAAGAGGCTGCAAAGGGAGATAGACAGGTTAAATTATTGGGCAAGAAGTTGGCAGATGGTGTATAATGTGGGGAAGTGTGAAATTATCCACTTTGGTAAGAAAAATGGAAAAGCAGAATATTTTTTTAAAAGGTGAGACACGAGTAAATGTTGGTATTCTTGCTGCAATTATATAGGGCTTTGGTGAGACCACACCTGAAGTACTGTGTACAGTTTTGGTCTCCTTACCTAAGGAAGGATATACTTGTCTTAGAGATAGTGTAATGAAGGTTCACTAGATTGATTCCTGGGATGAGAGGACTGTTCTATGAGGAGAGATTGAGTAGAATGGGCCTATACTCTCTGGAGTTTAGAAGAATGAGAGGTGATCTTTTTGAAATGTATAAAATTCTGAGAGGGCTTGACAGGGTAGATGCTGAGAGGCTGTTTCCCTTGGCTGGAGAGTCTAGAACTAGAGGTCATAGTTTAAGGATAAGGGGTTGGCCATTTAGGGCTGAGATGTGGAGGGTTCTGAATCTTTGGAATTTTCTTACCTCAGAGGGCTGTGGATGCTCAGTCGATGAGTATATTCAAGACAGAGCTCGATAGATTTTTTGGGCACTAAGGGAATCAGAGATATGGGGATTAGGCGTAAATGTGGCGCTGATGCAGGAGTTCAGCTATGATCTTATTGAATGGCGGAGCAGGCTCGAGGGGCCATATGGCCTACTCCTGCTCCTATTTCTTATGTTCTAGGGGAAGAGAACTAAATCAATACTCCAATTACAGAAAGGCCGTCTTCTTCTTAGGCAGTTCCTCGAAACCGAGGATGACTTGCTTCCACACTAAAAATGAGTTCTCAGGTGACTGAGTCCAATGTGGGACCTACAGTCTCTGTCACAGGTGGGGCAGACGGTGGTTGAAGGGGTGGGTGGGTGGGGTACTTGGGTTGACGTGCGCTCCTTCCGCTGTTTGCATTTGGCTTCCGCTTGCTCCCGGCGAAGAGACTCGAGGTGTTCGGCGCCTTCCCGGATGCTTCTCCTCCACTTTGTGCGGTCTTGGGCCAGGGATTCCCAGGTGTCGGTGGGGATGTTGCACTTTTTCAAGGAGGCTTTGAGGGTGTCCTTGAAGCGTTTCCTCTGCCCACCTGGGGCTCTCTTGCCGTGTCGGAGCTCCGAGTAGAGCGCTTGTTTTGGGAGTCTCTTATCGGGCATGTGGACGATGTGGCCCGTCCATCGGAGCTGATCGAGCGTGGTCAAAGCTTCGATGCTGGGGATGTTGGCCTGAGCGAGAACACTGACGTTGGTGCGTCTATCCTGCCAATGGATTTGCAGGATCTTGCAGAGGCAGCGTTGGTGGTACCTCTCCAGTGCTTTGAGGTGCCTGCTGTACATGGTCCATGTCTCTGAAGCATACAGGAGGGCGGGTATCACTACTGCTCTGTAGACCATGAGCTTGGTGCTGGGTTTGAGGTCCTGGTCTTCAAACACTCTCTTCCTCAGGCGACCGAAGGCTGCATTGGCACACTGAAGGCGGTGTTGGACTTCGTCATCGACGTCTGCCCTTGTTGACAGTAGGCTCCCGAGGTATGGAAAGTAGTCCATGTTGTCCAAGGCCTCATCATGGATTTTGATAATCGGGGAGCAGTACTGTGTGGCGGGGGCAGGTTGGTAGAGGACCTTTGTCTTACGGATGTTTAGTGTAAGGCCCATGCTCTCGTATGCTTCGGTGAAGATGTTGACGATGGTTTGGAGTTCAGCCTCAGTGTATGCGCAGATGCAAGCGTCGTCTGCATACTGTAATTCGATGACAGAGGATGGGACGACCTTGGATCTGGACTGGAGGCGACGGAGGTTGAACAGTTTCCCGTTTGTTCTGTAGATTAGCTCCACTCCAGCGGGGAGCTTACTGAGGGTGAGATGGAGCATTGCAGCAAGGAAGATCGAGAAGAGCGTTGGTGCGATGACACAGCCTTGCTTGACCCCGGTCCGTACGTGAATTTGGTCTGTGGTGGATCCGTTGGTCAGGATCAGGCTCAAGGGGCCATGTGGCCTACTCCTGCTCCTATTTCTTATGTTCTTATGTTCTAGGGGAAGAGAACTAAATCAATATTCCAATTACAGAAAGGTGTGGGTTAAATGACCTGCAAACTGCTTAGTAGACAAGCTTTAGGTGGTGTGAACGATCAGCAGTGAGAGAATGCAGAGATAAATAAGGACGAAAGAAGGTGCAAATAGTTGGGGCTTGAATAAAGACGGCTGAGGTCGACACAACTGAAAGTGTGAGAAAATGAGGAACAAAAGCTGTAAATGTAGTCGATGAGAAATTAAAAAGAAAATGTAAATGAAATGTGGTGGGATACCCCAGTTACAAGAAGCATTTTATGTTTATTCCCTTTTTCTAGTGTTAAATTTGGCTCTGTTTTACTCATTTAACCACGTGCCCTGTGGGCTCTCCTTTGTTAGAAAGGGACCGAGGCTGGCTGTAAATGTGACCATGCTGACTGCCCTGCGTGCTGTAGGTAACAGTGTTTGCCAGTGTTTTGATTTCCAGCTTTTGTTGGTTTTCTCTTTTATCCTGACTGAAGATGGTAGGGTTTCTGCTTAAGAAGGGGCAGTTACATGACTTAATTTGAAGATTGAAGCTGAGGTGAGGAATAAGAACATAAAAAATAGATAAAGGAGCCTCTGGGGCAGAGTGATCATAATATGGTAGAATTTTATATTGAGTTTGAGTGTGATTTAGTTAAATCAGAAACTAGGGTCTTAAATCTGAACAAAGCAAACTACGTAGGTGTGAGGGGCGAGTTGGCTAAGATAGATTGGAAAACTAGATTAAAAGATATGACGCTGGATAAGCAATGGTAAACATTTAAAGAAATAATTCATAATTTGCAACAAATACACATTCCTTTAAGGAATAAAAACCCCACAGGAAAAATGGTCCAACTGTGGTTAACAAGAGAAGTTAAAGATAGTATTAGATTAAAGGAAGATACTTATATGTTGTCAAAATGAGTAGTAAGCCTTAGAATTGGGAGGATTTTTGAATTCAGCAAGGGATGACCAAGAAATTGATAGAGAGAAAATAGAACATGAGAATAAACTAGCAAGAGACTTAAAAACAGATTGTAAAAGCTTCTATAGGTATGTAAAAAGGAAGAGATTAGCAAAAGTAAACGTGGGTCCCTTACAGGCAGAGACAGGAGAAATTATAATGGGGAATAAGAAAATGGCAGAGACATTAAATAAATACTTTGCATCTTTCTTCACGAAAGAAGACACAAAAAGAATTCGGGAAATAATGGGGAACCAAGGGTCTAGTGAGAATGAGGAACTTAAAGAAATTAGTATTAGTAAAGAAATAGTACTTTAGAAATTAATGCGACTAAAAGCCGACAAATCCCCTTGACCTGATGGTCTACATCCTAGGGTTTTAATAGAGTTGGCTACAGAGATAGTGGATGCATTGGTTTTGATCTTCCAGAATTCCCTAGATTCTGGAACGGTCCCTGCGGATTGGAAGGTAGCCCCGCTATTCAAGAAAGGAGGGAGAGAGAAAACAGGGAACTATGGACCAGTTACCTGACATCAGTAGTAGGGAAAATGCTAAAATCGATTATTGGGGACGTGGTAACAGGACACTTAGAAAATCAGAATATGATTGGGCAGAGTCAACACGGATTTATGAAGGGTAAATCGTGTTTTGACAAATCTGTTAGAGTTTTTTGAGGTTGTAACTAGCAGGATAGATAAGGGGGAACCAGGGGATGTAGTGTATTTGGATTTTCAATAAGTATTTGATAAGGTGCAACACAAGAGGTTAATACACAAAATTAGGGTTCATGGGATTGGGGGTAATATATTAGCATTGATTGAAGTTTGGTTAACGGACAGAAAACAGAGAGTAGGAATAAACAGGTTGGCAGGCTGTAACTAGTGGGGTACAGCAAAGATCAGTGCTTGTGCCTCAGCTATTTACAATCTATATCAATGAGTTAGATGAGGGGACCGAGTGTAATGTATCCAAGTTTGCTGACGGTACAAAGCAGGTGAAAAGTAAGTTGTGAGGAGGACACAAAGAGGCTGCAAAGGGATACAGACAGGTTAAGTGAGTGGGCAAGAACATGGTAGATGGAATATAATGTGGAGAAATATGAAGTTATCCACTTCGGTAGGAAAAATAGAAAAACACATAAATGGTGAGAGATTGGGAAATGTTGGTATTCAGAGGGACCTGGGTTTCCTTGTACATGAATCACAGAAAGTTAATATATAGGTACATCAAGCAATTAGAAAAGCAAATGGTATGTTAGCCTTTATTACAAAAGGATTGGAGAATAAGAGTAAAGAAGTCTTACTTCAATTATATAGGGCATTGGTGGGACCACACCTAGAGTACTGTGTACAGCTTTGGTCTCTTTACTTAAGGAAGGATATATATTTGCCTTGGAGGGAGTGCAACAAAGGTTCACTAGACTGATTCCTGGGATGGGGAGATTGTCCTATGAGGAGAGATTGAGTAGACGAGGCCTATATTCCCTAGAGTTTAGAAGAATCAGAGGTGATCTTATTGAAACGTATAAGAATCTGCCATTGTCGTATCCGCAGGTTTTTGCCCTCCAGATGGGAGAAGTTCTGATGGATATTTTTGCAGTTGGATATTAGTCTTGTTGAAAACTGATGTAATCAGCTGTCATCTCCAGTAACTCGTGCTCCCTGTCACTGGCTGCTCTCGGCCACTGGCTGCTCTCTGCTAAATGGTAAGGATGAGAGTTAGCAAAATGAAAAGTATAAAAACATTCCCACATTCAGCACAATATTACCTGAATCATTGGGCTTTATTGGCCTTGAATAAAACTGTTCTAAATAAGCTGCTTAGTTTGAAAACTTCTATCACAAAATACAGCTTACAGTCCCATGTGAGACTGTATAAAATTGAGAAAACATTATCGACAAAGCAAATGAATAAACTTTGAAAAGGATGGCCTAGTTAGAAGCAAATTTGTAAAAAAGAAAGTACCTGAGAATTCAAAGTCAAAGAGAACTAATTGCTAAAAGTTAAACGCAAGGGGCAGCACCTGGGACAAACAAAAGGAACCATCGTGACAGGCCATAATTAAAAAGGAGCGCCCAAGGATAAAGGAGAATAACGAGAGCACCTGAGAGAATTAAAAGGTCACAAGAAAAGATAGCTAGAAAAGCAGAGAAGATAGTATTGGAAAACATTCGGCTTACGGATCACAAAGAGATTGTCGTTGTAGGGACTGCTTGCTCCGGTAATTAGATGGCCATATGTGTTGTACAGACAGTACCTACAGAATGGCTACCTGGAGTTGGAACTGCACATATTGAGGAAAGGTTAGAGGGGATACTGCAGGGGCAGAAGGAAGCCACTGGTGGCGTTCCAAACAGGGGTAAATAACATGCCGAGAAATAATTATCGACACATACACTAGGGTCATTCCAAAACTCAGATAAAGGATGCACCGTAATGTTCTCTCTTGTACTCTGGTTTTTGGGAAAGGAGGGGAGTCCCCAAGACAACCGAGATAACTCGGGCAGAATTAGTGACTTTGCTGTAAATGAGTTGAAAGTATTAGACAGGGTAAAAAGGCTCAAAATCAAAACCAATAAATTGTCGGGGATAGATGGTATTTATCCCAGAGTGCTGAGAGAGACTAGGAAGATTCGTGAGGCAGTGACAGTCATTGTAAGGGACACTGGGGAGGTACCAGTGGATTGAAATGGGGCGAATGAGGTGCTTATATTCGAGGTTGCGCACTGCCTCCGCACTCCCTGCGTACTTCAGGCATGATTTGAATCCCATATCATACTGTCAGAGTTCAACTTGGTGTCCCAAATGGTAACCTGGTCCCCAGCCTTAGCATTCTCAGCAGTGTGTTAATGTTAGTAAACAGATTCATTAAAAATCCCTTCCAGCCTACGTACCATTGAAAATAGTCTTAGCATTGACCAATAATATGAACTCTTGGATATAAAGGTTGGTAAGCAGCACCTGCTGGTGATTTATTTAAACAGTACACGATCCAATTGTGTTTTTATCCAAAACTGATCATGTATTTGTGGCTAGTCGGGGAGTTTGTGGTCAGACGAAGATCGGGTGCAGTCCTAGGGCTGAAACACAGGCTGAATGATACCCTGCTGTAAGACTAGTTCACATACTGCTTTCAATGGCCCAGTGGAATGACCCTTGTACCTGATGTTGTTGAAGGTGGGAAGGTTTGCAGCAACAGATGTTATAAAGCTCTCCTCCTGTTTTAAATGCACACAGGACTGGGCACAAAACTAATGATGAAATCTCAGTATTGGAACACTGAGTGGTACCCAGAGTAATATCGCTGTACAGGAGGCATCTGTGCTTTGTCTCATGTTTGGTATGTGGGGGCGATGTGTACGAGTGGGCTGTAATTGTCAGTTAAACCTGTCAGCACCAATTTTGCAACAAAGATGTTGTATCCAAAATGTCCTGTTTAATGGTGGCAGATTAGACCCTGAATTTAATAAGAGGGTGTCCAGCAATTTAATTACAGGAAAACAGTCAGCAGCGTCAATGGAAAAAATCTGGAGAAATTAATGACGGAAGATAGAATTGAATTGTTCATGTTTCAGGAAGGGAAAGAGGCTGTGAGCGAGTGGATTGTGTGGGGAGGGGAGGGCAGGGGTTGTGAGTGAATAGACTGGGAGGGGAGGAACAGTGACTGCAAGGTGATAGGGAGAGATTGTGAGTGAATAGATTGTGAGGGGAGGGACTGGGAGTGAATAGATTGTGGGGCGGGTGACTGGGAGTGAACAGATTGTGGGGCGGGTGACTGGGAGTGAACAGATTGTTGGGCGGGGGACTGGGAGTGAACAGATTGTTGGGCGGGGGACTGGGAGTGAACAGATTGTTGGGCGGGGGACTGGGAGTGAACAGATTGTTGGGCGGGGGACTGGGAGTGAACAGATTGTTGGGCGGGGGACTGGGAGTGAACAGATTGTGGGGCGGGGGGACTGGGAGTGAACAGATTGTGGGGGAGCAACTCGGGGTGAATAGATTGTGGGAGGAGGGGACTGTGAGTGATTCTGCATAGAGTACGGTTGACTGAAATCTAGGGATCCTAGCAGCCTCAACCGATGTTGAACTACGTAAGCAAAACAGTAGAAAACAAGTCGGAGAAAGTCATGATCAAACTCCACAGATCTCTGGTCAGATATTGGACTGGAGTCATGGTTTGGGCAGAATGCGCAGGGTATCAGGGGTCCCTTTCTGAAGGATGTTACTGATCCATCCGGGCTACCCCACGATTTATCAGATTTGTTGACTTGAACTTCACAATTTTCAACAATAGGATTTAAACTCGAGCTCTGGGTTGCTCGTACACCATCATAACCGCTGTGGTAATGTACCCTTTTAACTCTTCATGTACCATAACAGCATTCAAGAAGCCAATGCCAAGCTAAATGTTAGACAAAATTACTTCATTTTTGTTACATCAGTTCCGCCTTTTGATTTTGATACTGGGGGTGAGGAGTAAAACCACAGATAGCCTGCTTGTGACAACACAGCAGAGTTCCAGCCTCAGTAACCATGGTGATGACGCATACTTCATTGCAACAGCTGTGCACTTTTGTCACCAGGCACACTGAATACAGTAAGCTGGTCTGCAAGTGTACCATTGTAGGTTAAAGATTTTTTTTCAGTTGTTGAATAAGGAATATCATGTGGTAGCAGCATGTGACTCGGGTAAATAGCTGATTCCTCCTATCCAAGATCACTTACCTAGCTCAGTGCAGCACCGATGCCTAGGGCAGTGTATCAGTATAAACTATGAAAGGTCTGGAATAATGGGGACAAGCTAGCACAGGGTCTGCACATCTTTCAGCTTTACAAAAGCATCTTGTGCATCACCGGACCCTATCACTTGGTTGGGATTCAAGTTCTGGGTTGGCTGTATTACTGTACTTCGGAATAAACCTGAGGTAATAGCCAACTAACCAAATCAAGCCTGAGACTTGTTTCTTGATGGTGAGGTGGGCCCAGTGTGTGATGGAGCGTACCTTTGCCTGGTTGGGGGTCTCTCTCCCCCGCCAGACTGTGACCTAATTACCATACCTCGGCTTTGCCGATGTTACATGTTTCAACCTTAACCATCAATCCTGTTTTACTTAACCAGGTTAATGCATAACTGACATGGGTAAGGTGTTTCTTCCATATCCAACTAAAAACGCTGTTTATGGGACATTGCTGTGTGCAAATTTCCTGCGGTGCTATCCTACATTACAACAGTAAGTACACTTCAAAAGCAATTAGTTGGCAGTGAAGCTATTTGAGATGTCCTGAGGAGAGAAGGCTCTGCATAAATGCAAGCACTTTATTAAAAATGGGGATGGCATCATTGTCTGCAGGGGTGTAATCTTGCTTTGTCAGGACAAAATCAACTATTGGAATTTGCTGCGTCCACTCTTCAATCCAACGTGCAAGAATATAAACTCGTACATTGCTGACTGTACTGGAAGTGGAGCGTGACTGGGCCTGTGTGCTAAATGGTACCTGCCTTTGGTCAGATTGATAGGCACCAGATACTTGGTGCTCCTGGGCTTCTCCAGGATCACCTTTTCACGAGGCAGCAGGTAACTCGCTCGAGTTGTTACGTTTCCAGTAATTTACACACAGTCATATGGGCTTGTTCTTCTTGGGGACCAATCCCACCAGAGATGAGTGCTCCCAGGCCCAGCTTCTTTGTTACTTCCCTCGCTTTGTGTTTGCTCACACTGTGTGGCACAGGGTATGCACCGTGAAGCCCTGCTTTTGAGTGACCTTGTTTACCATGGAACCCATTTTACTCTCAATAATATATTTACACACTCTCCTTCCTCGCTGGACTGAAGTGGTGATGGTACATAGTGACACTTCCTCGCAGGAGAGACGGGGTTTTAACATGCGGCAGATCCAGCACTTCCACAGTCGATTGAGTCTCAATGGCAACATCTATCTCCCTGCGCCTTTCCACCACCTGTGCAGACCCACCCAGTCAGCCTGTAACTTCACAGGCAGCAGCACCACCAATCCCTGGCCTGCCTGATACACTCGGTGCCTGGCATTGTAGTTGTTCCAGCTTTTCTTCGGGTCCTGTGCACATTTTAGATCCTCTTGTGCAATGTTCCTCCTAAGGGCGTGGCCGCGCATCAATCGCAAGATCTCGCACAGGCTGCTCACCAGCTGCTGCCACCGTAAGAGATACCAAACAGCAAATTTAAAGGACCCGCGCAGGGAAAAAAATTAGAGGGAACATTGCTCTTGTGTAAGTTCAGCCAACCTATTTGGGCCATCCCTTAATTTATTCTGTGTCCTCATCAATGTCCTTCCTTGAACCTGTCCCTCGATGGCCTTGCACAGTCTAACCCTCTGCCAGCTCTCAGTGCTCCAAACTAGCCGGATTCCTCTGGTGGTGAGATTTCATACAGGGATCCCTCGGCCCCCTTAGATGCTATTACATGGGCGGTGTCACTGTGGCAGCAGGAGCCTCCTCACCCCCAGACCTGCCGCTGCCTCTGCTTCCCTGGGCAGCCGGTGTTACTTCTGCTTTGGCACCACAGCCTTTGCCTGGCTCTGACGAACCAGTGAGCTTTCCACCCCATAATGTCCTGATCATTCAAATCGTTCCCAGCAGAACCTTGAACAGTAAGAGAGCAGACTGTCTAACTTCTTTCACCTGACTACAGGAGCTATTCTAGGCGTAACTGACCGGGTGCGACGGGGAAGGGTCTGGGAGTGACTCTGGATTGTAATGTGGGGAAGGGTCTGGGAGTGACTCTGGGTTGTAATGTGGGGAAGGGTCTGGGAGTGACTCTGGATTGTAATGTGGGGAAGGGTCTGGGAGTGACTGTGAGTTGCCGTGAGTCAGATGCTGGTGATTACTGGGAGAAATGCACTGGGCCATTGATATGTTCTGTGAATGGCAGCAGTATTTGTGTGATAAGTATATTCGGATCCGAATGGAATTGCGCTCCTGCATTCTGATAAAGACACAGGACCCCAGGGTGGGCAAGTGACATTTCTGGGAATCTTAGTGAAGCTATTAACTCCCAGTACAATCCTCAGATAAATCGAGCTGCTTGCTCTGCCCACACGAAGTGCAGCTCAGACTGTCATCAATACAGCAGGTCCCTGGTGATGGATGGGGGCAGCAGATCATGTGAGGCATACCAAACTGCTGAACCTTTCCTGTTACCTGAGCTAGAGGATATTGCATTCCTTTTATCAATATCAGGAATCTACTACATAATTGTCCTTGCTCAGCTGGAAGCAAACCGGCTTGTTACAGAATGGCTCTGTGCTGAGCTTGTGGGAGGCTGAAAGAAAGAAAGACTTGCATTTATAAGGCTGGCATGCAGTGCAGTCAAGGCTCCAGCTTCTCAAAGGCCGATAGCTTTATTATTATTTCCACAACTGTAATCCTCAGGGTCTTTAGAATCCACAGCTTCCCTACAACTCCCCACCCTTTCACATACACACTGTACCCCATCCAACTCCCCACCCTTTCACACACTGACACTGTATCCCATCCAACTCCCCACCCTTTCACATACACACTGTATCCCATCCAACTCCCCACCCTTTCACATACACACTGTACCCCATCCAACTCCCCACCCTTTCACACACAGACACTATACTCCATCAAACTCCCCACCCGTTCACATACACATTGTACCCCATCCAACTCTCCACCCTTTCACAGACACACTGCACCCCATTCAATTCCACGCCCTTTCACAGAGACGCTACATCTTACTGTGACAGTGGTCCTTCCCTCTCTTACTGTGACACTGGTCCTTCCCTCTCTTACTCTGACACTGGTCCTTCCCTCTCTTACTCTGACACTGGTCCTTCCCTCTCTTACTGTGACACTGGTCCTTCCCTCTCTTACTGTGACACTGGTCCTTCCCTCTCTTACTCTGACACTGGTCCTTCCCTCTCTTACTGTGACACTGGTCCTTCCCTCTCTTACTGTGACACTGGTCCTTCCCTCTCTTACTCTGACACTGGTCCTTCCCTCTCTTACTCTGACACTGGTCCTTCCCTCTCTTACTGTGACACTGGTCCTTCCCTCTCTTACTGCGATACTGGTCCTTCCTCTCTTACTCTGACCCTGGTCCTTCCCTCTCTTACTCTGACACTGGTCCTTCCCTTTCATACTGTGACAGTGGTCCTTTCCTTGTGTCTGGGGAGGTTCACACATGCCAACAATGGTAAAAACGAGCACTGCTGATCTGCAGCCAAAACCTGAGACACAGCCCGAGTGCCACTGGTGATGACCATTTGCCACTGGTACGTTTCTTCTTGGGGAGAGTGCCAGTGCCTCGAAGGCATGTACTGCTCATCATTTGCAACACTGAGTTGTCTCTGCCATTTGCCATTGGTGCCACCCTGTAAAGTTATGGGGTTAAAATGGTTATGGTGCACCTCATTGTTGTCCCAGTGGGCTGACTATTTTACTCATGGTATCTAGAGTGTAAATCGAACACAACCAATTTCTGCATCTGATGCTACAGTTCATTTCTTGGTTAGTTAAATACCTTCTGAATGTGTTGGGAAACGCGTGCTGGTGTGTTGACTGATTTTTCTGATTGGTTCTTGTGCACCTGAAGCATTATTCGCAGCATGTCTGTTCTCTCCCGTCACCAAAGCCACATTTCTTTTGGGGAGATCTGGCTGGTAAGTTTTGTCGTTTAACCGAGACTTTCCTCTGAATAACTTTATCAGTGTAACACACAGTCTTCCCATTTTGCTCAAGTATCGCCTGGCTTGACTTCTTCAAGGTGGAAAAACATCATCCAACTCAACACAAGTGAACTTGAAAACTAACTTTCCTTTTTTCTGTTTCTGCAGCCTCCCAAGGTGAAATGTTTGACCAGAATTTGGCACCCCAATATTACCGAGACTGGAGAAATCTGTTTAAGGTATTGCTTTTGTTTGATGCTTCTCAGGTTTTGATCGATTGCAAATGGCTGATGAGTTTTATACATGTTTTTTTAAATGATCAAGTACACATCTTCAGTTGACCAAGTGGCGCTAGGGCACTGACCGTGTTTAGGTTGGCGTCCTGGTCTCCATGGGGGAGCAGTGATACTCGCACACTCAGATATGGCAATACTTGTGAGCCTTTTGATGGAACCAGTCGTTACTGAAGTCAGACTTGGTATCGTGGTTTTCTGAGGTGGGTCCCAACTGGAGGGAAGATTTGGCAGAATCTGAGCACTGTAATGCTTCAAACTCTAAAAACCCTTTGTCATATCTTTTTCATATATCGTTTTATATTTAGTGAATTTAGAATGGTCTGCATTTAGCTGTATTCTTAGAATTCCTTAGTCTCTGAATGAGAAAGACAATATAATAAACTGTCCAGAGGCACTCAGCATTTCCATAGGTCATTTACTTCAGAAATACCTTCCTCTCCTTGAATTGTTAAATACATGCAAAAATTCTAGAGGCCGGTCAAATACTTTAGGGTTGTTCCCTGAACTCAATCTAATTGAATCATTGATCTTTTGATGAGCAGTGGGTGTTTATTTGTAGATTCCAATTATATAGGAACAGGAGTAGGCCATTTAGCCCCTCAAGCCTGTTCCGCCATTCAATGAGATCATGGCTGATCTGTGACCTAACTCCATATACCCGCCTTTGCTCCATATCCCTTAATGAAAATCTATCAATCTCAGATTTTAAATTAACAATTGACCTAGTATCAACTGCCATTTGTGGAAGAGAGTTCCAAACTCCTACCACCCTTTGCGTGTAGAAGTGTTTCCTAACTTCACTCCTGAAAGACCTGGCTCTAATTTTTAGGCTATGTCCCCCAGTCCTGGACTCCCCAACCAGTGGAAATAGTTTCTCTCTATCTACCTTATCAGTTCCCCTTAATATCATGAAAACTTCAAACAAATCACCCTGAATCTCCTAAATTCCAGGGAATACAACCCTAATTTGTGTAATCTCTCCTCGTAATTTAGCCCTTGGAGTGCAGGTATCATTCTCGTAAATCTACGCTGCACTCCCTCCAAGGCCGATATATCCTTCCTAAGGTGTAGTAGAAATCCTTACGCATCTCGCTATCTCTATGGCGAAAACTTTAGGTTGATTGTAGCGCTGTGAATAAGGAATTTAGGCCGTAGTGCAGCAGTGACATCATCAAGCTATCTAAGCAGCCAATCACATTGACGAATTCTCACAGACAACAAACCAGGAAATGAAACAGCACTGATTATCTGCACTTTTTAAAAATGTTAGAGATCAAAATAAAGATTGGGACATATACATGTGGTTAAGGTAAAAGCTGAAATATCATGAACAAACTTTAAAAAATGTAATTTTTATCATAATAGAGAAATTTGACACTCCATTAATATAAAAATTAGTTTTTCAGGGCCAGAACAGTTGCTTAGCAGTCAATACTCTGTTAAAACCCCAGTTACACCTACTTCAACCAGGCTTAATATTTAATGGGGTATTTAACAGTGATAGTGCGGAAAAGCTAAAGTTTTCGTCAGTTCCACTGATTTCATGGATTGCTGGGATGGGTTGGGTGGGGAAAGGGTCCACAGCGCAGGAGCAGTGAATGACTGACTGCAACTTCAGAATTTCTGCGTTTAGATGAGCATGCGCTAAATCCTGAAGTTACGGTCAGTTTCAGAGGGGTAATGATGGCGAATGCTGACAGTTCGCCCTCATTACCCACCGCAAAATCCAAGCCAATGTCAAAAGTTTGTAATATTTTGACAGGAACGGTTTCTTTTGCCATAAAAGCAATGTGTTGCTAGTCACCCTCTGGTCAGTGTTTAAACTAAGAGTGCAGCTTTCAACTCTGTTTCAGTTTCTGTAATTGATATTTAGATTCCATTTGGCAAGAATATTCCCTTTCCCCATGTATAAACATCACAAATCTACAAATGTCATTGTCCTCCAAAAGTCTTCTAGGTTATTTGACTGTGTAAGAAATCTATTCTGAATAAGATATTTAAACTCTTGTGGACAAATTCAATAGTTGATTTCTAAGTATTTGTGCTGCAAGTTTCGTGCTGTATTCTTTTGCTTCTATATATTTTGATTCCTGTAAATAAATTTGATTATCAGTTTTAGCCTAAAGCATATAGTCTGACAGTGGGGTATTTTCGCCCTTCGAAGGTAGGTGGCTCCTGCACACTCTGATCAAAATATCATGGTAATTGTTAACATTACTGCCATTCATTGCACGCATAAGAGAAGCAGAGAACTTACATAAGAACATAAGAAATAGGAGCATGAGTAGGCCAATCGGCCCCTCGAGCCTGCTCCGCCATTCAATAAGATCATGGCTGATCTGATCCTAACCGCCAATCTACTATCACAGAACCATCTCCTGGACCTAACAGAATTGGACACACGAAATAGGAGCAGGATCAGGTTACACGGCCCCTGGGCCCACTACGCTACCCACAGGGCCATGACCGATCCGAACCGAGACTCATGTCCAAATTCCTGCCCGCTCCCCGTAACCCTTAATTCCCTTTACTTCTAGGAAACTGTCTATTTCTGTTTTAAATTTATGTAATGATGTGGCTTCTACAGCTTTTTGGGGCAGCATATTCCATGGACCTACCACCCTCTGAGTGAAGTAGTTCCTTCTCATCTGTTTTGAAAGAGCAGCCCCTTATTCTGAGACTATGCCCCCTAGTTCTAGTTTCACCCATCATCGGGAACATCCTCCCCGCATCCACCCGATCCAACCCCTTCACAATCTTATATGTTTCAATAAGATCGCCTCTCATTCTTCTGAACTCCAATGAGTAGAGTCCCAATCTACCCAACCTCTCCTCATATGTCCATCCCCTCATCCCCGGGATTAACCGAGTGAACCTTCTTTGTACTGACTCGAGAGCAAGTATGTCTTTTCTTAAGTATGGACACCAAAACTGTATGCAGTATTCCAGGTGCGGTCTCACCAATACCTTGTACAACTGAAGCAATACCTCCCTATTTTTATATTCTATCCCCTTAGCAATGAAAGCCAACATTCCATTGGCCTTCTTAATCACTTGCTGCACCTGCATACTAACCTTTTGAGTTTCGTGCACCAGGACCCCCAGATCCCTTTGTACTTCAGTACTTTCCAGTTTCTTGCCATTTAGATAATAACTTGCTCTACTATTTTTCCTGCCAAAGTGCATAACCTCACACTTTCCAGTATTGTATTCCATCTGCCAAATCTCTGCCCACTTACTTAGCCTGTCTATGTCCCCTTGCAGATTTTTTATGTCCTCCTCACTCACTACTTTCCCTCCCATCTTAGTATCATCTGCAAACTTTGATATGTTACACTCGGTCCCCTCCTCCAAATCGTTAATGTAGATTGTAAAGAGTTGGGGACCCAGCACTGACCCCTGCGGAACACCACTAGTTACTGATTGCCAGTCTGAGAATGAACCATTTATCCCAACTCTCTGCCTTCTGTTAGATAGCCAATCCTCTATCCATGCCAGAATATTACCCCCAATCCCGTGATTTTTTATCTTAAGCAATAATTTTTGTGTGGCACCTTGTCAAATGCCTTTTGGAAGTCTAAATACACCACATCCACTGGTTCCCCTTTATCCACCCTGTGTGTTACTTCCTCAAAGAACTCCAGCAAATTTGTCAAACATGACTTCCCCTTCATAAAACCATGCTGACTTTGTCCTAGTAAATTATGATTATCCAAATGTCCCGTTACTGTCTCCTTAATAATGGACTCCAAAATTTTACCTACCACAGATGTTAGGCTAACCGGTCCATAGTTTCCAGCCTTCTGTCTACTGCCCTTTTTAAATAAGGGTGTTACATTAGCAGTTTTCCAGTCTGCCGGGATCTTTGCTGAGTCCAGGGAGTTTTGGAAAATTATTACCAATGCATCCACAATCCCTACCGCCACTTCCCTCAAGACCCTAGGATGTAAGCCATCAGGTCCAGGTGATTTATCCGCCTTGAGTCCCATTATTTTACCGAGTACCACTTCCTTAGTGATTTTGATCGTGTTTAGCTCCTCCCCCCCTATAGCCCCCTGTTTGTCCAGTGTTGGGATATTCTTAGTGTCCTCTACTGTAAAGACTGATACAAAATATTCATTCAGTGTATTTGCCATCTCCATATTTCCCACCATTAATTTCCCGGTCTCATCCTCTAAGGGACCAACATTTACTTCAGCCACCCTTTTTCTTTTTATATACAGTAACTGTAAAAACTCTTACTATCTGTTTTTATATTTTTTGCTAATTTACTTTCATAATCTATCTTCCCTTTCTTAATCAATCTTTTTGTTGTTTTTTGCTGTCTTTTAAAGTTTTCCCAATCCTCTATCCTCCCACTAGATTTGGCTACCTTATATGTCCTTGTTTTTAGTCGAATACTATCCTTAATTTCTTTACTTAGCCACGGATGACTGTCTTTTCTTTTACACCCTTTTTTTCTCAGTGGAATATATATTTTTTGGAAGTTGTAAAATAACTCCTTAAATGTACACCACTGATCATGTATCGTCTTACCCTTTAATCTATTTTCCCAATCCACTCTACTCAATTCCGCTCGCATACCTTCATAGTCTCCTTTATTCAAGCTTAGCACGCTTGTTTGAGATCCAACCTTCTCACCCTCTAATTGAATATGGAATTCAACCATGTTATGGTCACTCATTCCAAGGGGATCCTTTACTAGGACATTTTTAATTAATCCTGTCTCGTTACACAGGACCAGATCTAAGGTTGCTTGCCCCCTGGTTGGTTCAGTTACATACTGCTCAAGAAACCCATCCCTAATACACTCAATGAACTCATCCTCAAGGCAGCCCTGCCCAATTTGATTTGTCCAATTAATATGATAGTTAAAATCCCCCATAATTATAGATGTTCCCTTATTACAAGCCTCAACTATTTCCTGATTGATACTCCGTCCAACAGAGTTGCAACTATTCGGAGGCCTATAGACTACGCCCACTAGTGTTTTTTTCCCCTTACTATTCCTTATCTCCACCCAAACTGTTTCATTATCCTGATCTTTTGACCCAATATCATTTCTCTGTATTACAGTGATTCCTTCCTTTATTAACATAGCCACCCCACCTCCCCTTCCTTCCTGCCTGTCCTTCCTGATCGTTAAATAACCTGGTATGTTTAATTCCCAGGGATTGTCACCCTGCAGCCATGTTTCTGTAATGGCCACAAGATCATACCCATATGTAGTTATTTGTGCCATTAACTCGTCTATTTTGTTACGAATGCTACGTGCATTCAGATAGAGAACTTTCAAATATGTTTTGTGACACTTAGTTCCTGCTTTTGCCCTTTTTATTACTTTACCTTTTACTCCATACCTTCTGCCCCTTCCTGACACACTCTGGTTTTTAATTTCCCCACTATGACCTTCTCTGTTGTCATTTTTATTATTTGCTCTCTAGGAACCTCCCCCCCACTAGTTAGTTTAAAGCCCTCTCTACAGCCCTAGTTGTATGATCCGCCAGGACTCTATTCCCAGCACTGGCCAAGTGAAGCCCGTCCCAACGGAACAGCTCCCTCCTGCCCCAGTACTGGTGCCAGTGTCCCAGGAAGCAAAACCCATTTCTCCCACACCAGTCTTTGAGCCACTCATTTAACTTGCATTCCTATTGCGCCTTTCACAACCTCAGGACATCCCAAAGTGATTTACAGCCAATTAAGTACTTTTTGAAGTGTAGTCACTGTTGTAATGTAGGAAACACGGCAGCCAATTTGCACACAGCAAGATCCCACAAACAGCAGTGAGATAAACGACCAATTAAACGGTTTTACTGACGTTGGTTGAGGGATAAATATTGGCCAGGACACTGGGGAGAACTCCCCGGCTCTTTAAAATAATGCTGGATCTTTTACACCCATCTGAGAGGGCAACAGGGCCTTAGTTTAACGTCTCATCCAAAAGACAGTAAGGTTATAAATAAACTCTCTTTCTCTCTCCATGGATGCTGCCTGGCCTGCTGAGTTTTTCCAGAGTTTTCTGTTGTTATTTCAGATTTCCAGCATCCGCAGTATTTTGCTATTGTATTAAGGTTATAAATAAATCAGGTTATAAATTTCAGATTGTGAGAGATGGGGGTCTACTTCTGTAAATTGCAGTTTTCTCTGAACAGGAAGAAAGAGTTAGGCAAGAGCTTAAACTATAACCATGAGTGTCGACCATGTGTGGAGAGAGCCAGAAGTTCGTGATAGATCGAGAGATCTGTCATATTTCAAATCATAAAATACTTTTTTTAATGTATATGTTTAGGATTTTGGTAATTTGATTACTGCTGAGTGAGCACAGCCAGGCTATAATATAAAATCCCCTGAATCAGGATTATCACTATCTGTAGCTTAAAGCTGTGCAAATAGAGCACAGCTCTGCTGTGTGGAGTCTAAACGTGGTCTGGATGTGTACCGTCTGGATGTGTGCAGTCCAAACGTGCTCCAACTGACAGGTGTTGATTCAGGTGTAAGTAACGATCCTGACCACTTCTATTGCTTTGGTGGAACCTCAGAGACAATCTGATAGTGAAAATAAATCAGACAAATTATCCAGTAACACATTTAAAGGATGCATTGTAGCTGTTTTTTGTGTTAAACTCCTGTTTCCGAATGTTTCAATCACTCGAGAGTAGTAGCTAACTTTCACGGCAAAGCCTCGATATAGTCAGTCATTTTCAAAAGTTTTGCTGTTGGAATCTTCTCCACTGGTGAAACACCATCAGCCTCTTGCTGTACCTCCAGGCTGCTGAAATCTTCCTTTTGTGTTTTGCAGCTTGCTGAGGGAACACTCCATCGATGGCACAGGCTGGGCTCCAACCAGGACTCTAAAGGTACTCTTCTTTGGAAACAACTAAGTTTATCTTGCCCTCCTCTTTCCCTTTCCTCTTCCTCTCCCTGCCCCATGAATTTTCAGAAGCTAATACAGCTGAAGTGCGTCAGATGTGTTCTGTGAGTATTCAGTAACACTGAGTTGCCATGCAGTTTCTGTAGAAACTCCAATGTCCTTGGTGTCGCCAGGTCAGGTGACTCATATCCTGGGATTCTGAAACAGGCTATGTGAGGAATGTTTGCAGTAGCACTGTCTATCACCAGGACGGAAGTACTGGGCATCTACGAGTGGCACGGGACTGCAGGCAGCAAGCATAACCCATGTGTTGACAAAGGGCAGCATCTTTGACCCAGATAATAACCGGCCTCATAGCCTTACATCAGCAGGAAAAGTACTGGAATCGATTCCATCCTGGACAAGAACCTGTACAGCAATATTCACCTGCATTTAGACAGGATCTTCTTTCCCGACAAACCACCTTGACTTCTCTGAACAGATAGATAAAGTAGATAGTTCATTTGAACCTGACAAAGTTTCACATGAAAGACTTCAAACTAAACTAAAAGCCACAGGAACTCAGGGTAGAACATGGGACTGGACAAAACAACAGCAAACTTGTGAGAGATGTAATGTCAGACTGGCGGGAGAGGTTGAGTGGAGTCCCGCATAGGTCAGTGCTTGGACCCGTGTGCTTACGAATCTACATAAAGAAACCAACTGCAAACCTGTCAGATTTGCTGACAAGACCAAAGTAGGGAGATCAGTAGAAACAGAGGATGTAGCTCGAGATTTACAGGATTGAGATTGGGTAGGCAAATTAAATATAAAATATTACACTTGGATCATAAATATCAGAAATATACAGTGGATGGGATTAAATTAGAGAGGGGTATGGGATGCACCATAGACACTCTCTCTGTCCCTCTCACTGCCTTTGACTCCCCATTGACAGTCTTCTGACGCCTCCCTCAGCTGTGTGTGTCGAGAGGTGGCCTGTTGAGCTGCCAATGTTACTGCTTTGAATGAAATGATGACCCTTTAATGTGGAAACTTATGGTTCCTGTGTTGTCTATTCAGCAATAACCTAGCATTAGGATATAAACTGCTATAGGGTGATGCTAAATGGCTTTTCTATCTCTGGGTGTTAACACTATGTAAGCTGAATCTATCTTTATAACAATAAATGGACATCTTTGTCACTAAGATTGAGACCATCCATTCAGCTGCCTATGCCGCATCCTCCTTCCCCTTTCCTGCCAAACCAAACCTCCACCTTGCCCTAGCCCTGAATCCACATCATTCTCTAGTCTGTCTCCTATCTCTTGTCATGTCCCCTCCAAACTCATTTTGTCCATGAGACCCACTGCCTGCACCCTTGACCCCATTTCCAATAAACTGCTGACTACACAACTTCCCTTCCTGGCCCCAAGCTAACTGACACTGTACGTGGGGCCTTCTCGGGTACTGTGCCTCCTCCTCAAAAACCCCAGCCCTAAGTCCCCTCTCCTTGCAGACTAACACCCCATCTCCAACCTCCTATTCCTCTCCAGTGTCATTGAACATCATGTCGACTCCCAAATCCAACACAAGATTGTGGGTTCAAGTCCCACTCTAGGCTGACACTCCAGTACGGAGGTGCCGTCTTTCGGATGAGACGTTAAACTGAGGCCCTGTCTGCTTTCTAAGGTGGACATAAAAGATCCCATGGCACTACTTTGAAGAAGAGCAGGGGAGTTATCCCCGATGTCCTGGCCAATATTTATCACAAAAAAATTGGCTGCCACATTTCCTACATTACCTCAGTGACTACACTTCAAAAGTGCTTCATTGGCTGTAAAGCGCTTTGGGACATCCAGAGGTCGTGAAAGGTGCGATATAAATGCAAGTCTTTCTTTTAACTCCAGTCAGGTTTCTGACCCTGCCACAGCACTGAAACGGCCTAATCAAAGTCACAAATTACATTCTCTGTTAGAGTTACCATGGTAAACTATCCCTCCTTATCCTTCTCGTCCTGTTTGCAGCCTTTGACACTGTCGTCCAAATCAACCTCCTCCAATGTCTCTCATCCATTGTCTAACTCAGTGGGACTGCCCTCACTTGGTTCCACTCCTGTCTATCCACTCGTAGCTAGAGCATCTCCAGCAACATTGGTTCCCCTCCTCTTCCTCATCTACGTGCTGCCGCCTTGGCGACTTCATTCAAAGACATAACGTCAGGTGCCACACGTACGGTGACAATACCCAGCTCTGCACCACCTCTCTCGACCCCTCCACTGCCTGTGCTGTCAGATTGTTAGTCCGACATCCAGTTCTGGATGATCCGCAGTTTCCTCTGGTTAAACATTGAAAAGACCAAAGCTATTGTCTTTGCTCCCCGCCACAAACTCCATTCCCTAGCCAACTAATCCATCCCCCTCCTTAGTCACTGTCTGAGGCTGAACCAGACTTTTCGCAACCTCGGTGTCCTATTTGACCCTGAGCTGAGCTTCCAACCCCATATCCTCTCCATCACAAAAACCGCCTACTTGCACATCCTTAACATCGCCATCTCCACCCCTACTTCAGCCCATCTGCTGCTCAAACCCTCATTCATTCCTTTGTTGCCTCTAGACTCGAAGATTCCAATGCTCTCCTGGCTGGCCTCCCACTTTGAACCCTCCGTAAACTTGAGCTCATCTAAATCGCTGCTGCCCGTATCCTAACTCGCACCAAGTCCTGTTCACCCATCACCCCTGTGCTCACTGACCTACATTGGCCAGTCCATCAATGCCTCAGTTTTAAAATTCTTATCATCGTGGGTTCAAATCCCTCCATGACCTCGCCCCTCCCTATCTCTGTAACCTCCTCCAGCCCCACAACCCTCCGAGATCTCTGTGTTCCTCCAACTCTGGCCTCGTGTGCATCCACCATTGGCGGTCGCGCCTTCAGCCGTCTAGGCCCTAAGCTCTGGACTTCCCTCCCTTAACATAACCGCCTCTGCACCTCTCTCTTCTTTGAGACCCTCCTAAAATCCACCTCTATGACCATGCTTTTAGCCACCCCTCCTAATATCTCCTCGTTTGGCTCAGTGTTAGTTTTTGTCTCATTATACTTCCGTTAACTGAACTATATAAATACAAGTTGTTTATTGCAATATATCGAAATATGAATTAAAACAATATCCTTCCAGGGCATAGAGTTAAAAGTCCCAAAATGTTACACTGGGTGTAGTTTTTACAAGTTGTATATCTTCCAATTGAAGTTTTTCAGATTTGTGACCATAAGTCTCTGACGTTGAAAATGACAGTGTTCAGCACCTTTGTTTCAGCTCACAGGGTTAGTGAGTTACAGTCTATTGATTAACCCTGTTTGGTCCCTTCTCCAAGGAGTCATCGGGACCCAGCTGGGATTCTCATCCACATCTTGTTCAATTTTAACGATCACAAAAAGCAAATAACTGCTGAGAAATGAAAGAAAGTCAGAAAGCGCTGGAGATACTCAGCAGGTCAGGCAGCATCTATTGAGAGAACACCAATCAGCTGACATTTCAAGCATTCTTCTGCTCTCCCCCATTTCTTAGCATTAAAGCCTCTTGACCGTCCCTTGGAGTACTGGAATCAGAGTTGGTATTAGCGAGATGTTTGTTTTTGGTGGGAGTGGTTCCTGTATTATACAGCTTGTTACTGGTTTGTCCGCTGTTGTCATTAGCAGACTGTTTTGTGGTCCCCAAAAATTGATGGTGTATGTCACCTTGGCCTGTTGCAGAGGCTGTGGCTTTTTGTGAGCAGTTGTGATCTGCAGCGTGCTCTGAGCTGACAGACTGGTGTAATCCTTACTGTTCTGGGAGATTTCACATATACCAGATGCAAAGCACATGGGCTGTTGGCTCTTCACTTATTTACAAATTGTCATGGAGCAGAGACTTAACAGGCTGCAATTAGACTATAGGTTAAACGACCCATATAGAGTGTGCCAAGCACATTGCAACATCTGCTGTGATATATGATCCAGTGCCTGGAATAGCTGCACTACATTCCATTGCAGATGCTTGGACACGCAGTTCATGGAATTCATTGCAAAGTAGTTCTAACTTTTTGAAACTTGTTCCTTGCTGAGAAATAATCCTAAGGGCATCTTCAGCTAACAAGCTAGCACAAAGCTTCTGTTTATGTAGCTCCTTCATCTTTCATTAATGCTACACACAGTCAGTTCCCTCTGCTCACTGATCCGTGACCCCGTCACTCCCCTCCGCTCACTGATCGGTGACCCCATCACTCTCCCCTGTTCACTGATCCGTGACCCCGTCACTCCCCTCCGCTCACTGATCCGTGACCCCGTCACTCTCCCCTGTTCACTGATCGGTGACCCCGTCACTCCCCTCCGCTCACTGATCCGTGACCCCGTCACTCCCCTCCGTTCACTGATCCGTGACCCCGTCACTCTCCCCTGTTCACTGATCGGTGACCCCGTCACTCCCCTCTGTTCACTGATCGGTGACCCCGTCACTCCCCTCTGTTCACTGATCCGTGACCCCGTCACTCCCCTCCGCTCACTGATCGGTGACCCCGTCACTCCCCTCCGCTCACTGATCGGTGACCCCGTCACTCCCCCCTGTTCACTGATCGGTGACCCCGTCACTCCCCTCCGCTCACTGATCCGTGACCCCGTCACTCTCCCCTGTTCACTGATCCGTGACCCCATCACTCCCCCCTGTTCACTGATCCGTGACCCCGTCACTCCCCCCTGTTCACTGATCCGTGACCCCGTCACCCCCCCCCGGTTCACTGATCCGTGACCCCGTCACACCCCCCGGTTCACTGATCCGTGACCCCGTCACTCCCCCCTGTTCACTGGTATTACAGTAATGAACACTATCATTAGTGAGAGGCCTTACTTTTGCAGTGACATATTAGTATGCAAAACCAGACACTAGCCCAATTTATGTCCAACGCAAATAGAGTTTCCGCGATTTTTTGCGCTAGTTTAAAAAATATCGCTTGAAGCTGCCCACAAAATTGGCCATGCCCCCAATTAAATTAATCACCATGACGAGTTTCCGCTAATTGGGCCCTTTGCGGCCCTTCAATGAGGTTCTTAAAATTAAGCTTTTTTTAAGGACACTAATGGACACCTTTTAAAAGCTTTTAAATATTTGTTTTAGTTTACTAAGAAACTGACTACAATACACCATGAACCCAGTAAGTGGTTCTGTATAGTTTTTTAAAGTCATTTTCAGTTATTTAAAATTGGGTTACTCACAGGAGGTGGACTAGTCACTCTGATTAAAAATGCTTAATTTTTGTGATAAACCTATTTTCAGCTGTATTAAAAAAACTGCACCAGGTTATCACTCTTAAATACATCAAGGAATATTTTGAATGCAAAATTAAAAAAAAAATTATGTTCTATTGCGCTGCCTGTTTGCACTGGTTCATGGAAGATTTTACATTTGACTATATGCAAATGAGTTTCAACAGAAACCTGACCAAAAAAAACTTCTTAAAACAGATCGCTGACTGTGCCCAAAGCAGAAACTCTTTGTCATGATCTTTTGAGAAAACACACAGAAAATGCTGGGACTGCTCAGCAGTTCAATCAGTACTGTTAAAAAGCAAAAACAGTTTAACGTTTTAGGTTCTGTCAAAAGGTATACTCCCGAAATGTTAACCTGTCTTTTCTTCCAGATTCTGGCTGACCTGCTGTGTTTCCAATGTTTTCTGTTTTTATGTTAGATTTGCAGGATTTTTATTTTACTTTCTGTGAGGTGGTGCATTTGAGACTCTGTAACTTGCCAGAACTTTAGTAAATGATGCAGTGTGTCAAATGGCATGTTTTAAAATATTCTGAATTAACTTTCCATTCAACCTAATCTGATGTAGGGACAGACACTGGTGCCTTAACACCCTCTTGTATCAAATCCTAATTTACATGAATCTGTGTTACTCATCTGTCAATCATCCAGCATCATGTCTGTGCAATTACACTGGACACCTCAGGAGTTTCTCCTTCACTTTTTTTTATTCGTTCATGGGATGTGGGCATCGCTGGCAAGGCCAGCATTTATTGCCCATCCCTAGTTGCCCTGGAGAAGGTGGTGGTGAGCCGACTTCTTGAACCGCTGCAGTCCTTGAGGTGAAGGTACTCCCACAGTGCTGTTAGGGAGGGAGTTCCAGGATTTTGACCCAGCGACAATGAAGGAACGGCGATATACTTCCAAGTCAGGATGGTGTGTAACTTGGAGGGGAACTTGGAGGAGGTGGTGTTCCCATGCGCCTGCTGCCCTTGACCTTCTAGGTGGTAGAGGTCGCGGGTTTGGGAGGTGCTGCCGAAGAAGCCTTGGTGAGTTGCTGCAGTGCATCTTGTAGATGGTACACGGTGCGCCGGTGGTGGAGGGAATGTATGTTTAAGGTAGTGGATGGGGTGCCAATCAAGCGGGCTGCTTTGTCCTTGATGGTGTCGAGCTTCTTGAGTGTTGTTGGAGCTGCACTCATCCAGGCAAGTATTCCATCACACTCCTGACTTGTGCCTTGTAGATGGTGGAAAGGCTTTGGGGAGTCAGGAGGTGAGACACCCGCCGCAGAATACCCAGCCTCTGACCTGCTCTTGTTGCCGCAGTATTTATGTAGCTGGTCCAGTTAATTTTCTGGTCAATAGTGACCCCCCAGGATGTTGACAGTGGGGGATTCGGCAATGGTAATGCCGTTGAATGTCAAGGGGCGGTGGTTGGGGGATAGTCATTGCCTGGCACTTGTGTGGCGCGAATGTTACTTGCCACTTATCAGCCCAAGCCTGAATGTCGTCCAGGTCTTGCTGCATGTGGGCATGGACTGCTTCATTATCTGAGGAGTTGCGAATGGAACTGAACACTGTGCAGTCATCAGCGAACATCCCCACTTCTGACCTTATGATGAAGGGAAGGTCATTGATGAAGCAGCTGAAGATGGTTGGGCCTAGGACACTGCCCTGAGGAACTCCTGCAGCGATGTCCTGCTGCCTTGATGGCAAGGGCAGTCACTCTCACCTCACCTCTGGAATACAGCTCTTTTGTCCATGTTTGGACCAAAGCTGTAATGAGGTCTGGAGCCGAGTGGTCCTGGCGGAACCCAAACTGAGCATTGGTGTGCAGGGTATAACTCTGCTATAACATGGCATGTGTGGGCACTAGCTTTCGGAACTCTCCACTCAGGAATATCTCATGAATTAGCACTAGATTGAAGGGATACATGTCAAGAAAAATAGACTGGCTTCTTCAGCAATGCAGCATTGACCCACGAAATGCAGTTCACACATGAGCATGTGGAGGGCAGGAATTAGAGTGTTGCCATCCTATTATAAACCAAAGGCCTGCCCAATTTTAGATGGCTTAGAGGCAGATAAGCTTCCTCAAACTTCTTCCATAACGGATATTTCTAATGTCCTAAAAATGGTTTGTAACATCAAAAATTATGTATTTCGTAATGACATGATTAACTGTAAAGTTGCATCTTGTGTCTTTGAGCACCTTTGTTAATGATTTTACTTGTGTTCCAGCTTGGCTGAGTTGGTAGCACTTTCACTAAGTCAGAAAGTTGTGGGTTAAAGCCCCACTCGAGGATTTGAGCCCATTGTCTAGACTGATAGTTGAGGGAGGGCTACACTGTCAGAGATGCCATTCTTCAAATGAGATGTTAAACCAAGACCCTATCAGCCCTTTCAGGTAGACATAAAATTCCCGTGGCAAGTTTTTGAAGAAGAGTAGTGAGTCCACCTGAACCAACATTCATCCCTCAGTTTGTCTGTTTTTGATTATTTGAACACAAACTGGAGGATTAATTTGAATAGGTTTTCAACTAAACTTTTAAATAAAAGGCATTTACGTAATGTTTTACTTCAGAAAATGTACTAAGCTGAGAGAGACAGAGACAAAAAGGGAGTGAGGGAGAGAAAGACCTTGTCCTATTGCTCACATTTACAATGTAAAGAACAACTTCCTGTTTACAAAAGATTTGTTTATTCAGTTGAAGTGGGGTGAGGGAGACTCTGGTTACTTGATGTGTAGAAAATTTTGAGAGCTATTTAAGGTCTTTTGTATATTAACCTGATGGAGTTAACTATCTCGGCTGACAGTGAGAATGACTGTTCATAGACCATGCCGGTTACAAGATCCACGCTTTCCAAGTGATGTAAAAATTGCTAATGGAATTTTGCTGGTTAAAATTAAACATAAATATTATTAAAGCAGCCATTATGTAGCTGTGGTCTTTCTCTATCGAAGGAAAAGTATTCGCATTATCTAGCGGACGGTCACAAATCACCAAATTCAATATTTGCAGAGGATTCTTAAATATTTACAACCCAGTGATGACAGACCTGAGGATTCCCCACCTGCCCCTCCCACACTGACAGTCACAGGGACCCAAAACCCCAGCGCTGTCAGACTCTTGGCCACCCCCTCCGGTTCTATGAGAGTCCAAGACCACTCCCAACACTGCTAAATCCCATTTTCCCCTTATCAGTACTGCTAAGAAGCAGGTATCTACCTCAAACCAGGAGAACTGACAAACACAAGAGTGATGCAGTTGGAAAACAGGTCCTTCAAGGATGTCAATTTCACAGAAACGAGGGTTACCTCAGTCCTCAACAGTTCCAGCAGAAATGTCCCAGCAACTCCCCTCTCAATCTCCGGTCACTAAGTGCACCACATAGAAGTAAGAAGTTAGGAGCGTGGGTTAGTGACAGTTTAGGCATGAGGGGCAGATACGATGGTAAACAGCAGTGGTAACTTGTGGTTATATTATATAGAAAGTATTGTGGCTATTTTTCAGTATGTTTTTAGCTCCAGAATGTGGAGATCTGCTAATGGTTGTACTGTGCAGTTGATATTTCTAGCTTGGGTATTGCATTGTTTTAGAACAAGGTATTTTAGGGAGAATGACTACACTACATTGCACCATACTTTAACTTTTTGACGATTATCTGCACCGATAGGAAAGCTCAGCACATGTATGCATTCGTTGGCTGTTACACATCATGTTCGCACGAACCCACCCGCTATAAGCTCTACCAGTTCCGAGTTATTCCAAGAGCCTCATGATATCTGTTGTCCCCTGCCAAGTACAGCAACATTTGAGAGGTCATCAGTCAGAGCTTCTGGAGTATCCTGGTCTGCAGTTAACCATCTCAATACAGTGCGATGATGGTTGATTGACAAAGTATAAACAAGTCATGGCTGCTTCTGGGTAGCAAGCATTGAGGTGCAAAATTATGATTGGCATCACTTACTCACTACGCATTAACTGAATGGAGTCCCTTCCAGTTTATAAAACTGAGGGGTTCAGTGGCACAAGAGTACCATCAATTGTCCCCTGTATCTGGGGCAATCCTGCAAGTCTATAAAAATTAACTGCTCGTTCTCTTTGATTTGCAGAGTTAATTGAGAATGTGATGAGTTAAGATGCTCAACTGAACAGGGCAGATGTAACCTCCTTAATACAGCATTGCACAGCTGATTGACCAAGGTCACCTAAGACTGCATGGAAGGGACCCAGTTGCATAAAGATTCAGGGCTGTGGTCACTTTGACATCCAATGTTAAAGCTGTGCTCCATGTTGATGTGGGCTGCAAGTCATTGGCTAGCAGCTAGCATAACCCAAATGCTTGTGTGGGTAAGGGCAGCCATCTAATGGATTGTTGGCGTGAGAAGTCAAGGTATGAACTCTGAGGTCAGTAAACCCCATTGAGTGGGTATCTACCCCTGACTGCAGACATCTTCTGTGAGGCCTCACTCTCCCAGCCTCCATGCTTACCTTTCCCAAATCTCGTCATCCTCCTCTTCATAACATCAGAATTAAGGGTATTCCCACAGGGGAAATCATTTATTTCACCCAAAATAGTACTTTTTCCTGCATTCGCTTTAAGTTTTAGAAGTACTATTAAACACCTAGGAAGTAAAAAAGACTACAAAATTCACAGTCTCCTCTTAGTCTCCAGAGGGCCTGCATGTAAGAGTTTTCCATAAACGATGGCCTCCACTCAGCTGTTCCTCCTCTAGGCTGTCACAACAAACCTGGGGACAGTGTAGGGTCAGACACATGGAAAGATGTTGGGGTCTAATAAACTACCCCCACCTGCTGCCATTTTCATGGCAAGTTCCCAGGAGCAAAATGCCGATGGTCTGTTTTTGCGGCAGGGTAACGGAACGCCTACTGCCCCGGTTTCCTTAATTTACCACTGCTAAATCACCCAAATACTGAGGAAAATCCAAGCTTTAAAGTCCTCCATTATTACACCTCTGCTGCTACTGGAAGCCTCTCTAAATCCCATCCTCAATCTCTTCCCACAATTCCATAATCTCCAAATATGGTACTCAGCCCCTTATTATTTCTTAACTCAACCCAGACAGACTCTGCCTGACCACCACCATTAATAGAAACTTATTTTTCATGTCTGTAATCATTAATTAATGAGGAACCCTTCACCCTTTTTTCCTTCTCTCCTGAAAATTTTATTTCCAGGACTATTTAGTTCCCAGTCGCAGCTGGGCTAAAGCCAAATTTTTTTATCAATACTACAACATCATGTCCCTCTGTACTAATTAGTGCTTCTAGTTCCCTTGTTGTATTAGTAATTCTCTGTTTGCGTGTTTACATATAAATACTGCAACCACAACCATTCTGTGCTCCTCAGTACTCTCTTCCCTTCCATTTTTGCTTATTCCTTCCTTCACTATCCTCCTCCTTAACCACCCTCCTATCAGCCCTGAGATATTTCTCTCCATACTGGATGGGTTTGGATGGTTTGTATTTTAGAGAAACAGACAGCTGTGAGTGAGTTACAAGCTGGCAAGCAGTGACTCCACCAGGGTCAGGGGGACGCCACCTCATTTACCTGGGACAGGTGAGCACAAGTACCACTTGAGGCACATCTCTGGTCCCGCCTGCCAATTACATTTGCAATCTATGGCTGACCCGCCCTTGACAGGGGAGAGGTGTGCCAGCTCCCCTCCAACCAGGCCATGATCTCCTTGGCCTTTGTCCATGTACACTGTATAGGTGGCACTCAGTGATGGTGTAATTGTGTACACAGTTTATAAGTGGTACTTGGTGAGGTGAATGGGAGAGGTTATTGTGTATAATATATAGGTTGTAGTGAATAACATATATGTTATAATATGTAGATTTTTTTCAATGTTTTTCCTAAACCAGTGTAACTAGTTTGAGCAGGAATTAATGATTCTTCATTGTATATTTGCTACTGGTTGTAGTTGCAGTGTTTCTAAAAATAGTGCAGGGAGTTGTGTGTTGGGTCTGAATCATGTTCAGGAGGCGTGGTATATAGTTATGTGCGCAGCGTGTTAACCTTTCGATTGCTGGCAGAGTCAGTTAATTTGCCAGAAATGCAGTACTGCTTTTGACATATGCTCTTTGCTTGAAAGCCCATTTTAAATGCTGGTTTTCCAGTCAAAAGAGATGCCAAGTTCTAGAGTGACCTGGGCTGAGAAATCCCATCCTAAACCACAAGTACTGCTTGCCCTGCTGCCCCGATCCGTGAACTTGTCCACGCTTTTCAAACCATTAACTTTCTAACACGCATTTCACTTTATCTGTCGTGTCTGAGCTACACCAACATTTTAAACCACAATCTGTGTGCACGTATAGGAACATAAATAGAAGCAGGAGTTGGCCATTTGGCTCTTCGAGCCTGCTCCACCATTCAATAAGATCATGGCTGATTTCTACCTAAACTCCACCTTCCCGCACTATCCCCTATTCCTTGGTTCCTTTAGTACCCAAAAATCTATCGATCTCTATCTTGAATATACTCAACGACTGAGCATACGCGGCCCCTGGGGATAAAGAATTCCAAAGATTCACAACTCTTTGAGTGATTCTCACTTTGGGGTCTCTCACCCCTCCCTGCTTCCCCCTGCTCTCTCGCTCTCCATCTCCCACCCTCTCACTCTCTCCCGCTCCCCCTCCCTCTCTCTCCTCTGTCGCGTGCCCTCTCATTCTTGCCCGCCCTCCCTCTCTCTCTCCCTTGCCCGCCCTCTCTCTCGCCCTCAGCATCTCTCTCTCTCGTCCACACCCTCTTACTCTCCTCCTTCCTCTTTCTCTCCCTCTACCGTAATTAAGGTTGAATTTGTTTGAGTGCTGGCTCCACTGTTTGTTGAACAGACTGCTTTGTAATGTGTGGTGTGCAGCACAGTAAGTGTCAATACTTCTCCATAATCAGGATGCTTACTATAATGAGGAGAAACGGTTGTGTGAGTCACTGATGCTCATCCTGTTATCAGGTTTGGAGCTAAACGTGCCCGAATGTCCCAGGTTCAATCCCCGGTCTGCAGTGTGTTAGATGACCTCAGTGTCCTTGGGCAAGGGAGTGAAAGATGAGCCAGATTCAGAACCCCACTAACCTGTCTGTCAGATAATACATCAAACACTTGAACAAACAAAAAAGACTTTCTTTTATAATTGGTTTTCTCTCTCCGTTTAGCCCTGAGCACCAGCTGCCCTTGCAATGGCTGACACAAGTGATGTGCTGTAGAAAAAGAAACTTAGAGTATAAACAGAAGTCAGCTGTTGGCAGCAACAGTAACTTGCATTTATATAGCGCTTCTAATGTAGAAAAACGACCCAAGGTACTTCCTAGAAGCGTAATCAGACAAAACTGGACGCTGAGCCGATGAAGGAGATATTAGGAGAGGTGGTCAAAGAGGTGAGTTTTAAGGAGCAGAGGGAGGTGGAGAAGCAGAGGGGCTTAGGGAGGGAATTACAGAGCATGGGGCCCAGGTGACTGAAGGTATGCCCGCCATTGGTGGGGTGAAGTGAGGGAGGGGGTGTACAAGAGGCCAGGATTGGAGGAACGGAAAGGCTGGGGGAGTTGTAGAGACAGATGATGATATTACAGGGATATGGAGGGACAAGTTTGAAGATCTCTCTGATTTATTCTGATTGCAACTGGTTAGTTAACTTGTACTGCATACTCACACCTTCTATTGTGTAACTGCATTCAGATGAAAAATTACCGATGTACGAACTATAATAGTCACAGCTGGTAATGGTCACTCTGGTGACAAGGTATTAACTAATGGTCACTGCGCTGACAGTGTAGAGACTCCCCATGAGATACTTCGGGTAGTGGACACGTTTCTCAGTCACATACTGGGGCAGTGGACACGTTTCTCAGTGAGATACTGGGGGCAGTGGACTCGTTTCTCGGTGTGATACCGGGGGTAGTGGACACGTTTCTCAGTGAGATACTGGAGGCAGTGGACACGTTTCTCAGTGAGATACTGGGGCAGTGGACACGTTTCTCAGATACTGGGGGCAGTGGACACGTTTCTCTCAGATACTGGGGGCAGTGGACACGTTTCTCTGAGATACTGGGGGCAGTGGACACGTTTCTGTCAGATACTGGGGGCAGTGGACACGTTTCTCAGATACTGGGGCAGTGGACACGTTTCTCTCAGATACTGGGGGCAGTGGACACGTTTCTCAGATACTGGGGGCAGTGGACACGTTTCTCAGATACTGGGGGCAGTGGACACATTTCTCAGATACTGGGGGCAGTGGATACGTTTCTCATACTGGGGGCAGTGGACACGTTTCTCTCAGATACTGGGGGGTGTGGACACGTTTCTCTGAGATACTGGGGGCACTGCACGTTTTGCTGAGTTACTGGGGCAGTGAACACGTTTCTCATACTGGGGGGAGTGGACACGTTTCTCTGAGATACTGGGGGCAGTAGACACGTTTCTCAGTGAAATACTGGGGCAGTGGACACGTTTCTCAGTGAGATACTGGGGGTAGTGGACACATTTCTCTGAGATACTGGGGGTAGTGGACACGTTTCTCAGTGAGATACTGGAGTAGTGGACATGTTTCTCGGTGAAATACTGGGGCAGTAGACACGTTTCTCAGATACTGGGGCAGTAGAAACGTTTCTCTGAGATATTGGGGGGAGTGGACAAGTTTCTCTGAGATACTGGGGCAGTGGACACGTTTCTCAGTAAGATACTGGGACAGTGGACACGTTTCTCAGTAAGATACTGGGGGTAGTGGACACGTTGCTCAGTGAGATTCTGGGGGGTAGTGGACACGTTTCTCTGAGATACTGGGGGCACTGCACACGTTTCTCGGTGAGACACTGGGGGGTGGACACTTTTTTCGGTGAGATACTGGGGGCAGTGGACACGTTTCTCATACTGGGGGCAGTGGACACGTTTCTCTGAGATACTGGGGGTAGTGGACACGTTTCTCAGTTAAATACTGGGGCAGTAGACACGTTTCTCATACTGGGGGGTGTGGACATGTTTCTCAGTGAGATACTGGAGGCAGTGAGCACGTTTCTCGGTGAGATACTGGGGGGAGTGGACAGGGTTCTCGGTGAGATACTGGGGGGAGTGGACAGGGTTCTCGGTGAGATACTGGGGGGAGTGGACACGTTTCTCGGTGAGATACTGGGGGGAGTGGACACGTTTCTCGGTGAGATACTGGGGGGAGTGGACACGTTTCTCGGTGAGATACTGGGGGGAGTGGA
>CM059427.1:97704584-98022291 GCA_030390025.1 Squalus acanthias | reverse complement strand
GGGGAGTGGACAAGTTTCTCATTGAGATACTGGGGGAGTAGACACGTTTCTCGGTGTGATACTGGGGGCAGTGGACACGTTTATCTGAGATACTGGGGCAGTGGACACGTTTATCTGAGATACTGGGGCAGTGGACACGTTTATCTGAGATACTGGGGGGTGGACACATTTCTCAGATACTGGGGGGAGTGGACACGTTTCGCTGTGAGATACTGGGGTAGTGGACACGTTTCTCGGTGAGATACTGGGGTAGTGGACACGTTTCTCGGTGAAATACTGGGACAGTGAACACATTTCTCAGTGAGATACTGGGGCAGTGGACACGTTTCTCAGATACTGGGGCAGTGGACACGTTTCTCAGTGAGATACTGGGGGTTAGTGGACACGTTTCTCAGTGAGATACTGGGGGTAGTGGACACGTTCCTCAGTGAGATACTGGGGGGAGTGGACACGTTTCTCAGTGAGATACTGGGGGGAGTGGACACGTTTCTCAGTGAGATACTGGGGGGAGTGGACACGTTTCTCAGTGAGATACTGGGGGCAGTGGACACGTTTCTCAGTGAGATACTGGGGGCAGTGGACACGTTTCTCAGATACTGGGGCAGTGGACACGTTTCTCAGATACTGGGGCCAGTGGACACGTTTCTCAGATACTGGGGCCAGTGGACACGTTTCTCAGATACTGGGGCAGTGGACACGTTTCTCAGATACTGGGGGCAGTGGACACGTTTCTCAGATACTGGGGTTATGGACACGTTTCTCAGTGAGATACTGGGAGCAGTGGAACACATTTCTCAGTGAGATACTGGGGCAGTGGACACGTTTCTCAGTGAGATACTGGGGGGAGTGGACACGTTTCTCAGTGAGATACTGGGGCCAGTGGACACGTTTCTCAGTGAGATACTGGGGCCAGTGGACACGTTTCTCAGATACTTGGGGCAGTGAACACGTTTCTCAGTGAGATACTGGGGTTATGGACACGTTTCTCGGTGAAATACTGGGACAGTGAACACATTTCTCAGTGAGATACTGGGGCAGTGGACACGTTTCTCAGATACTGGGGCAGTGGACACGTTTCTCAGTGAGATACTGGGGGCAGTGGACACGTTCTCAGTGAGATACTGGGGGCAGTGGACACGTTTCTCAGTGAGATACTGGGGGCAGTGGACACGTTTCTCTGAGATACTGGGGGCAGTGGACACGTTTCTCAGTGAGATACTGGGGGCAGTGGACACGTTTCTCAGATACTGGGGCCAGTGGACACGTTTCTCAGATACTGGGGGCAGTGGACACGTTTCTCAGATACTGGGGGGAGTGGACACGTTTCTCTGAGATACTGGGGTTATGGACACGTTTCTCGGTGAAATACTGGGACAGTGAACACATTTCTCAGTGAGATACTGGGGCAGTGGACACGTTTCTCAGTGAGATACTGGGGGGAGTGGACACGTTTCTCAGTGAGATACTGGGGCCAGTGGACACGTTTCTCAGATACTTGGGGCAGTGGACACGTTTCTCAGTGAGATACTGGGGGGTGTGGACACGTTTCTCTGAGATACTGGGGTTATGGACACGTTTCTCGGTGAAATACTGGGACAGTGGACACGTTTCTCAGTGAAATACTGGGGGCAGTGGACACGTTTCTCAGTGAAATACTGGGGTAGTGGACACGTTTCTCAGTGAAATACTGGGGCAGTAGACGCGTTTCTCAGTGAGATACTGGGGGTTAGTGGACACGTTTCTCATACTGGGGGGTGTGGACACGTTTCTCATACTGGGGCAGTAGACACGTTTCTCAGTGAGATACTGGGGGCAGTGGACACGTTTCTCAGTGAAATACTGGGGTAGTGGACACGTTTCTCAGTGAAATACTGGGGCAGTAGACGCGTTTCTCAGTGAGATACTGGGGTTAGTGGACACGTTTCTCATACTGGGGGTGTGGACACGTTTCTCATACTGGGGCAGTAGACACGTTTCTCAGTGAGATACTGGGGGTTAGTGGACACGTTTCTCAGTGAGATACTGGGGGTAGTGGACACGTTTCTCAGTGAGATACTGGGGGAGTGGACACGTTTCTCAGTGAGATACTGGGGGGAGTGGACACGTTTCTCAGTGAGATACTGGGGGCAGTGGACACGTTTCTCAGATACTGGGGGCAGTGGACACGTTTCTCAGATACTGGGGCAGTGGACACGTTTCTCAGATACTGGGGCCAGTGGACACGTTTCTCAGATACTGGGGCCAGTGGACACGTTTCTCAGATACTGGGGGCAGTGGACACGTTTCTCAGATACTGGGGTTATGGACACGTTTCTCGGTGAAATACTGGGACAGTGAACACATTTCTCAGTGAGATACTGGGGCAGTGGACACGTTTCATCGGGAGATACTGGGGGGAGTGGACACGTTTCTCAGTGAGATACTGGGGCCAGTGGACACGTTTCTCAGTGAGATACTGGGGCCAGTGGACACGTTTCTCAGATACTTGGGGCAGTGGACACGTTTCTCTGAGATACTGGGGTTATGGACACGTTTCTCGGTGAAATACTGGGACAGTGAACACATTTCTCAGTGAGATACTGGGGCAGTGGACACGTTTCTCAGATACTGGGGCAGTGGACACGTTTCTCAGTGAGATACTGGGGGCAGTGGACACGTTTCTCAGTGAGATACTGGGGGCAGTGGACACGTTTCTCAGTGAGATACTGGGGGCAGTGGACACGTTTCCCTGAGATACTGGGGGCAGTGGACACGTTTCTCAGTGAGATACTGGGGGCAGTGGACACGTTTCTCAGTGAGATACTGGGGCAGTGGACACGTTTCTCAGATACTGGGGGTAGTGGACACGTTTCTCAGTGAGATACTGGGGGTAGTGGACACGTTTCTCAGATACTGGGGCAGTGGACACGTTTCTCAGATACTGGGGGCAGTGGACACGTTTCTCAGTGAGATACTGGGGCAGTGGACACGTTTCTCAGTGAGATGCTGGGGCAGTGGACACGTTTCTCAGTGAGATACTGGGGGAGTAGACACGTTTCTCGGTGTGATACTCGGGGTAGTGGACTCGTTTATCTGAGATACTGGGGCAGTAGACACGTTTATCTGAGATACTGGGGGTAGTGGACACGTTTCTCTGAGATACTGGGACAGTGGACACGTTTCTCAGTGAGATACTGGGACAGTGGACACGTTTCTCAGTGAGATACTGGGGGAGTGGACACGTTTCTCAGTGAGATACTGGGGGAGTGGACACGTTTCTCAGATACTGGAGGCAGTGGACACGTTTCTCAGTGAGATACTGGGGCAGTGGACACGTTTCTCAGTGAGATACTGGGGCCAGTGGACACGTTTCTCAGATACTTGGGGCAGTGGACACGTTTCTCAGTGAGATACTGGGGGGTGTGGACACGTTTCTCTGAGATACTGGGGTTATGGACACGTTTCTCGGTGAAATACTGGGACAGTGAACACATTTCTCAGTGAGATACTGGGGTAGTGGACACGTTTCTCAGTGAGATACTGGGGGGAGTGGACACGTTTCTCAGTGAGATACTGGGGGAGTGGACACGTTTCTCAGTGAGATACTGGGGCCAGTGGACACGTTTCTCAGATACTGGGGGGAGTGGACACGTTTCTCAGTGAGATACTGGGGGAGTGGACACGTTTCTCAGTGAGATACTGGGGCAGTGGACACGTTTCTCAGTGAGATACTGGGGGCAGTGGACACGTTTCTCAGTGAGATACTGGGGGCAGTGGACACGTTTCTCGGTGAGATACTGGGGTAGTGGACACGTTTCTCAGTGAGATACTGGGGTAGTGGACACGTTTCTCAGTGAGATACTGGGGGCAGTGGACACGTTTCTCAGATACTGGGGGCAGTGGACACGTTTCTCTGAGATACTGGGGGCAGTGGACACGTTTCTCAGTGAGATACTGGGGGGAGTGGACACGTTTCTCAGTGAGATACTGGGGGAGTGGACACGTTTCTCAGTGAGATACTGGGGGCAGTGGACACGTTTCTCAGTGAGATACTGGGGGAGTAGACACGTTTCTCGGTGTGATACTGGGGGTAGTGGACACGTTTATCTGAGATACTGGGGCAGTGGACACGTTTATCTGAGATACTGGGGCAGTGGACACATTTCTCAGATACTGGGGGGAGTGGACACGTTTATCTGAGATACTGGGGGCAGTGGACACGTTTCTCAGATACTGGGGGGAGTGGACACGTTTCTCAGATACTGGGGGGAGTGGACACGTTTATCTGAGATACTGGGGGCAGTGGACACGTTTCTCTGATACTGGAGGTAGTGGACACGTTTCTCTGATACTGGAGGTAGTGGACACGTTTCTCAGTGAGATACTGGGGGAGTAGACACGTTGCTCGGTGTTATACTGGAGGTAGTGGACTCGTTTATCTGAGATACTGGGGGTAGTGGACACGTTTCTCAGTGAGATACTGGGACAGTGGACACGTTTCTCAGTGAGATACTGGGGCAGTGGACACGTTTCTCAGTGAGATACTGAGGGCAGTGGACACATTTTCAGTGCGATATGGGGCTAAAAGTATAAGGGGGCAACTAATGAGTTGTTCAGAGAGCTGCAGAACTGCTCACCCGAGAGGCACATTAGCTTTGTTTGTCCTCTGCTCCAGCTTAATGCACTGTTACTTCACAATGTAATTCACCTCCTATATCTTTCCTCACAGGATGTGGTCTGGGGATTGAATTCCTTATTTACTGTAAGTATCTAAACTGGCCCAAATTATGTACAGTTAAGAATATGCTCTGCTTTGGATCATTCATGTGTGGTGTGAATGTACGTAGAATAGAGCAATAAGTGATTTCTTCTGTTCCATGCACCATTAACCTTTTCAGTCACAACTAGCATGAAAGGCTTTGTAACTGAATCAATAATATCGGCTGCTAAGTTCCCCTCCTAAAACTACTTAAAAGATTTAATTCACACAAATATCCATCTGTGACATAAGATACCCAGGAGTGAGTTACAGACTGGAATCTAATCGAGGGATTTGAGGGTTTTATATAGAGAATACCAGATACCCTGGAGTGAGTTACAGGCTGGAATCTAATCATGGGGTTCGGGTGGTTTATATATTGAATAACAGATACCCAGAAGTGAGTTGCAGGCTGTAATCTAATCAAAGGGTTGGGGTGGGGTACGCTGCTGGGATGTGGTTCCACAGGCACCTTCTGGTACATCACACTCGTGGCCATTCTTGGCATGTGAACCCAGCCAGTGAGTGTCGGCTGCCTAATGGATCGGTGGTGACATCACAGCCAAGCTTGATCCCGTCTTCACCCAGTGTGCGCATATGTACTTTCCAGCAGCCCTGGGCAGATTTCCCTCGATAACTGAGGGCACTGGGGCTAATTCCAGCTGAGAGCAGCTAACTCAACGCAGAGCAGGGATGGAACGAGGCACCTTCCTGCTTACATGGTTCAGTGTTGTATCACTTTCTCGCAGAAACTCCCTGCTATTGGAGCACTGCCTTGTGTACGGTTTAGTTCAGGTCTGATGAATGACCTTAAAGAGCTGCTAGCATTGACCATTCCTCTCTTCGTCTGCCACAGGATCTCTTGAATTTTGATGATCCCCTGAATATTGAAGCTGCGGAACAACACCTGCGTGACAAGGTGGGTCAGTCTGTGTGGTAATGGATCACGTTCCTTGCACAACACCAAAGATGCAAATCACAAGCTCTGCATGCGTCTGTGTGGTGTTACGTGGGGGGGTGCGGTCTGTGTGGTGTTACGGGGGGGTCCTGTGGTGTGTTATCGGGGGTGGATCTGTGTGGTGTTGCGGGCGGGGGGGGATCTGTGTGGTGTTACGAGGCGGGTCTGTGGTGTTGCTTCGGGGGGTGGGTTCTGTGTGGTGTTACGGGGGGGGTCCTGTGGTGTGTTATCGGGGGTGGATCTGTGTGGTGTTGCGGGCGGGGGGGATCTGGGTGGTGTTACAGGGGGGTCCTGTGGTGTGTTACAGGGGGGTCCTGTGGTGTGTTACGGGGGGGATCTGTGTGATGTTGCGGGTGGGGGGGATCTGTGTGATGTTGCGGGTGGGGGGGGGGCGGTTATCTGTGTGGTGTTACATTGATCATAGAATGATACACCACAGAAGGAGGCCATTCGGCCCATCGTGCCTGTGCTGGCTCTTTGGTAGAGCTATCCAATTAATCCCTGCTCTTTCCCCATAGCACTGTCATATTTTTTCCCTTTAAGTATTTAGCCAATTCACTTTTGGAGGTTACTATTCAATCAGATCCACCACTCTTTCAGGCAGTACATTCCAGATCACAACAACTCGCTTTGTAAAAAAATGTTTCCTCATGTCGCCTCTGATTCTTTTGACAATCACCTTAAATCTGTGTCCTCTAGTTACCGACCCTTCTGCCAGTGGAAACAGTTTCTCCTTATTTACTCTCTCAAAACCATTCATGATTTTGAACACCTCTATCAGATTTCCTCTTAACCTCCTCTGCTCTAAGGAAAACAACCCCAGCTTCTCCAGTCTCTCTACATAACTGAAGTCCCTCATCCCTGGTACCATTCTTGTAAATCTCTTCTGCACCCTCCCAAGGCCTTGACATCCTTGCTAAAGTGTGGTGCCCAGAATTGAACACAATACTCCAGCTGAGGCCTAACCAATGTTGTATAAAGATTTAGCATAACTTCCTTGCTTTTTGTACTCTTGGCCTCTATTAATAAAGCCCAGGATTCCATATACTTTTTAACAGCCTTCTCAACTTGTCCTGCCACCTTCAACGATTTGTGTACATACACCCCCGGGTCTCTCTGTTCCTGCACCCCCTTTAATATTGGACCCTTTAGTTTATATTGCCTCTCCTCATTCTTCCTACTAAAATGTATCACTACACACTTCTCTGCGTTAAATTTAATCCGCCATGTGTCTGGCCATTTCACCAGTCTGTATGTCCTCCTGAAGTCTGCTACTATCCTCCTCACTGTTTACAATATTTCCGAGTTTCGTGTCATCTACAAACTTTGAAATTATGCCCTGTATACCCAAGTCCAGGCCATTAATATATATCAAAAAGAGCAGTGGTCCTAATACTGACCCCTGGGGGACACCACTGTATACTTTCCTCCAGTCTGAAAAACAACCGTTCACCACTACTCTCTGCTTTCTGTCTCTTAGCAATTTTGTATCCATGCTGCCACTGCCTGTTTAATCCCATGGGCTTCAATTTTGCTAACAAGTCTATTAAGTGGTACAAAACGCCTTTTGAAAGTCCGTATACACAGCATCAACCGCACTACCCTCATCAACCCTCTCCATTACTTCATCAAAGAACTCAATCAAGTTAATCAAACTCGATTTTCCTTTAACAAATCTGTGACTTTCATTTATTAGCCCATACTTTTCTAAATGCCAATTAATTTTGTCCCGCATTATTGTCTCTAAAAGTTTCCCCACCACCGACGCTAGGCTGACAGGCCTGTAGTTGCCAGGTTTATCCCTCTCCCCTTTTTTAATAGGTCTGATTTACTAAGGATGAGCATCTGTTATGTAAAGTCCTTGATGTCTCACTGTTTCTGTATTGACCCTGTAGGAGGACTTTCGGAGTAAAGTGCAGGATTATATTAAGCGCTTTGCAAGATGATCACATGAGCTGCCTTATGGGACACTTTACTTCAAGCTGTAGAAGCCGAGTCTTCTGTCTTCTGATGTCGATCATCAATTAAACACTGGATTGTGGCGGTCCAGTAACAGTGTTGTTATGAAGAAGAGAGGCTGTTGGTGCTACTTTGAATTCCGCGTCAGTACAGTACAGCAAGTGATGGGCAACTTTGGGCTAAGATTCAAGAATAATTACTTTTATTGTGGCAAAATAGTCAGGTTTTCTTCAATTATAAGGATTGTACAGAGCATCTGGAGTCTGTCTCTTTACTGATTGAGTCACAAAGGACAGTTTTTCTAGTGTAATCTGGTGTGGTTTGGAAACTACATTATTTTGCAACAAAATGTCTTAAGACAAAAGTGTTTGATTGAAGCATTAACAGCATGTGGCTTGCAAATATTAAACGACTGTGTGTGGGGAAAACCCAGCAAGCAACACTTGAGCCAGTGTCTCTATCCTCGGGCGGGACTTGGTCCCACAGCTCCCATTTGGTCAATTAATGGATAAAGTACGTCTGTTGGTGCAGATGTGAATTGAATCTGTTTGAGAATTGTAATCCCTGAGATGAAACTAAGGTTTATATGTGTGTGATATATATGACGAACCTATAAGTACATATATTAGCAAATGTGAAGAATATGTTGTGTACTTGTATGTATGCATATATATTGGCATGTGTGTGTATTATATAATGTACCTGTGTATATGCATATATTACCATGTGTAGTGTATACAGTGCTGCTGTATGTGTGCCTCCATCTCTCCTAACCACTGGCTGAGGTATTGAGCTGCGGAGAGTGTCCCGCAGTGCATTCTTCTCTAACAGCTGGTGACTGCTTACTCCTCCGCAATTAAGGGACCTTCGACCTCTTCCAATAACTCCCACTGCCCCCCCCCCACAGAGCACTGCCCCCCCCCCACAGAGCACTGCCCCCCCCCCCCACAGAGCACTGCCCCCCCCCCACAGAGCACTGCCCCCCCCCCCCACAGAGCACTGACCCCCCCCCCACAGAGCACTGACCCCCCCCCCCCACAGAGCACTGACCCCCCCCCCCCCCACAGAGCACTGACCCCCCCCCCCACACAGCACTGACCCCCCCCCCCCCCCACAGAGCACTGACCCCCCCCCCCCCCCCCCCACAGAGCACTGACCCCCCCCCCCCCCCCCACAGAGCACTGACCCCCCCCCCCCCCACAGAGCACTGACCCCCCCCCTCCCCCCCCCCCATTCCCGGCAGAGCGCCGACCCCCCCCCCTTCCAGCGGAGCGCCGACCCCCCCCTCCTGCCCGCACAACGCCAGCGTCGACCCCCGAACCCCCCCCATCTCCCCGTAGAGCGCCGACCCCCCCCCCCCTGCAGAGCACTAACAGTTCCCCCAATATTCAGCCAGCACCCTGTGTTACTGACTGTTTCTCTACTGATGTTAATCCAGCTGCCTCACACTGTTGGGCTGGTGTTTACGGAGGATATCACTACATATTTGGAAAGTAAGGATGTTGATGGATATGGAGAAAGGATCAAACAGCTGTCATTGCACGCAGGATGGCAGAGGTGGGCTGAGTGGGCCGAGTGCTAAACCCTGTTCCATACTCCTGGTAAGTGCCCTCTAAATCGTGTAATCTGCTGTGTGAACTTATTGATAGTTGTAAATGAAGACTTCCAGTCCGTGTGTAGATTGAAACACATAGTTAAGCACCAAAATGAGTGGGGGGGATTAGGAGCTTAAGGCTTGTGTGTCACTGAACAGCCTTTGCAGCAAGATAGTGTTTTGAAACAAAACCACAATGTCGCAGGACAGAGGGAAACGCTTCACTGATGAGAGGGCGGCCCGATTGTGAAGGGGATCATCGTCAGGGAGATGGGATTTTACAAACTAGCCTGAATCCTCCAAACTCATGCACAAAGACAGACATGTTACTGGGTGCTGGTATTATTTCTATTTGGCTCCAAATAACTTGCAGGCCAAACTGTTAGTGGGAAAGGTGGTCTTAACTGTGCAAGCAGCAAGCTACCAGTAATTTGCGTAACTAAGATTTAGATGCTGCCAACTTGGTGCTGCAGCACTGCCGAATTGTAACCAGCAATAACTGCCCAGCTTCCTGCTTAATAAACCATGATATCAACACACATAATAAACAATCTGCAGTAAAAGAAGGTCCAACACATGTTAAACAAACAGCAACAGGCAGTAAAACAATGCCAGTATGCACTGTAAAACACCTCCAATATATGCTGTAAAACAACTCCAATGTACGCTGTAAAACATACAGCAACGTAGGCTAAAACATCTCCAGTGATACTGCATGCCACGTTTCTAGTCCATGACACGTGATACTGAATTTCAAGTTACAACATGTAATGTTGCATGTCCGGTTACTAGTACATGAGACAGGTATGGTAGTGAAGTGGTTATGTTACTGGATTAGTAATCAGTTTGGAATATGAATTGGTTTTTATTTTAAACTAAAAAAATCTGGAATAAAAAGCTGCTATCAGTAAAGTAGTGGTCATGATGCGGAGATGCCGGTGTTGGACTGGGGTGGACAAAATTGAGAGGTCGCACAACACCAGGTTATAGTCCAACAGTTTTATTTGAAATCACAAGCTTTCGGAGCTATCAAGGGGCGATCGATAGCTCCGAAAGCTTGTGATTGCAAATAAAACTGTTGGACTATAACCTGGTGTTGTGCGACCTCTCAATCAGTAAAGTAACCAGGAAGCTATTGGCTTGTCATAAAAATCCAACTGCTACACTGATGTCCTGTAGGGATGGAAACCTTCCTTACCTCGTTTGGTCTATATGTGATTCCAGTCCCACACCAATGTGGTTGACTCTTACCTTCCCTTTGAAATGACCTAGTAAGCAATTGTTTCAAACTTTTTTTTTAATGGAATAAGAATAAAACCGGACAGACCACTTGGCTGCGACCTGGGCATCAAATCCGGACACAATGAAGGCACACCCAGCCCAGGTGATCCTACAAAGTTCTCACTAATGTTTGGGGAGTGGTGCCAAAATTGCGAGAGCTGTCCCACAGACTGGTCAAGAAACAGCCCGACAAAGTCATACTGTTAGAGAATGGGTGTTCTTACAAGTTACTCCTCAAATGATAGGGTTCAGAGTATTACAGGTAGATATTCACAGATTTATTAAGCATATGATAACTATTATTGACAATAGTTGAACATACACTGAACAGCAGCATTTACGGCAAAACCTTGCGAGTTCACCAGAGAATTCATACCCGTTAACAGTTTTGAGCTTGAGGATTTTCAAGGCTGATCAGGCCTCATTGAATTCTGAGAAAACTCCCCAGCACCCACTCTTTTATACCCTTTTTTCAATCCAATTCAATTCAAATATGTTTCAACATTACCTATTCTTCCTTTCATGCCCCTTACCAATAACTTCAGTTTTACACATCCTGATTGATCTGTGAATCAAATCTTTAGGCGGGCGCCAGTTACAGAAATTGAAACTAACAAAGGCCTCCTAACCTTCTGTGATCATCCTAGACCATATCCCTTTGACAGATGTAGCCTTCCAAGGTTGCCTTCGCATGCAGCGGTTTATGTCTGATCAATACAGCCCTTTCCTGCCACCTTCATCTAACCATCGTAAAAATGTCTCTCCGATCCTGCGTCCCTGTGAAGTTGAAAGATGAATAGCCTAAAAGATACCGCGTTGTCTGCACACCCAATCGAGCCTCGAAACACTCGAGGGCTTGTTACAAGTTAGTTAGAGAGCCTGTTTATATCAAAGGGATAATCAAACAGCTAGTGAGATCAGCTACAATTGAAAAGTTAGAAATCAATAGCAGTACCATCTGATTAACCATTTCCTGATAGCTCTCCCCTTGTTGGTCTGGAGATATTTAAGGCCAACTCTAAACATTATTTCATGTATCTATCTCGATCTATTGTCATGCAAATTTCTACCCATTTGTTTTACATAACATATTGCCAAAAAAATCATTGTGTATTGAATGGCGAACAAGGCTGAATGCCTATTTCTTCCCAAGTACTACCATATATCAAAAAGTCATCCTATGGACTTAAAATATCCTCCAGTATTCTCTTACTGTTATCCATGTTGTGGATAATCTTAATCAAAAGATCCTTTTTCGTGGGCATTAATTGTTCTAATTTTAGTGTCAACTTGGGGGAATCCACCTTAATTTTGGAATTTCTAATTTTATATCTTTCTCTACTTGACTTTCCATCCCACTGATAGTTACTAGTGTGTTTCACCAATATCCTATCTGTTTTATTAAGTTGTGTACAGAAGATTGGTTTCCTTATGGGACATTGACGCACACCATGAGTGAAAGTGTTCAAATTGGTTGTGATAAAATAAGTATTCTCGCTCACCTGAACCACATTTACCATGTCATGTTGTATCCTTGTCAGTGTGACTGTACATGACAGGGACCTGTTCTTCAGTGCAGTTTCATCATGCATTCTGCATATTGGTCGTCTCACATGTAACACGTCACCCCTGCACACATAGTAGTATCTCAAGATCCAATGCACCATGATGCATCAGGCTCAAACCACTCTTGTTCTTCCAGGGTATAGACCAACAGGCCAGGCATATAGATGTGCTCTATGAGCACTTCTTGTATGGTCCTGATATTGCGGGTAGTAGCTAGGTTTTGGAATACATCACCTCGCTTAAACACTGGGCATGAAATGGTCATTTCAAGAAGGAAACTAACATTATTGCCTGGCATATTCCTCCCTCCTCCATCACCATCAGGTGACCAACCCTGGTTCAATGATGAGAGTAGAAGAGCATTCCAGGAGCAGCACTAGACGTACCTAAAAATGAGATGCCAACCTGGTGAAGCTACAACACAGGACTACATGCACGCTAAACAGTGGAAGCAACATACTGTAGACAGAGCTAAGCGAGCCCACAACCAACGGAGCAAATCAAAGCTCTGCAGTCGTGAATGGTGGTGGACAATTAAGCAACTAACGGAAAGAGGAGACTCCATGAGTATCCCCATCCTGAATGATGGCAGAGCCCACCACGTGAATGCAAAAGTGTTCGTAACCACCTTCAGCCAGAAGTGCCAAGTGGATGATCCTTCTCGGCCTCCTCCTGATGTCCTCACCATCACAGATGCCAGTCTTAAGCCAATTGGTTTCATTCCACATGATATCAAGAAACAGATGAGTGCACTAGACACAGCAAAGGCTACGGGTCCCCACAACATCCCAGCTGTAGTGCTGAGGACCTGTGCTCCAGAACTAGCTGTGCCTCTAGCCAAGCTGTTCCAGTACAGCTACACCACTGGCATCTACTCCCTGGGGACCTGTGCTCCAGAACTAGCTGTGCCTCTAGCCAAGCTGTTCCAGTACAGCTACACCACTGGCATCTACTCGATAATGTGGACAATCATCTTTGCCCCAGGACATTGCTGCAGGGGTTCCTCAGGACAGCGTCCTAGGCCCAACCATCTTCAGCTTCTTCATCCATGATCTTCCTCGGTCAGAAGTGGGGCTGTTCGCTGATGATTGCACAGTGTTCAGCTCTATTCCTAACTTCTCATAATAAACTAGTCCATGTCCGCATGCAGCAAAACCTGGACAACATACAGGCTTGGGCTGATAAGCAGCAAGTAACATTTGCGCCACATACGTATGAGGAGTGCAATCAAATCGAAAAAGACTTAGACAGGCTAGGGAGAGTGGCCTACACAATGGCAAATGGTGTTTAATTTAGATAAATGTAGTGTCATGCATGTAGGGTCAATGCAGAATATACATATGTATCATTTGCAGGGAACAATACTGAAAGAGGTTGAGAAAAAAAAATCTCGGTGTTATTGTGTACAGATCACTGAAGGTTCATGACCAATTAGAGAAACTAGCTAAAACTCAAGAATCTCGACACTATCCAGGATCAACAGCCCATCCACCACCTTAAACATCCACTTCCTCCCCCACCAGCGCAGTGTGTATTATCTACAGGATGCACTGCAGCAACTCGAGGCTTCTTCGACAGGACCTTCCAAACCATCGACCTCTATCACTTAGAAGGATAAGGGCAGTAGACGCATGGGGTGCCATCACCTCCAAGTTCTCCTCCAAGTCACACATCAGCCTGACCTGGACACATATTGCCTTCATTGTCATTGGGTCAAAGTCCTGGAACTCCCTACTTAACAGCACTGAGAGAGCACCTACACCACATTGACTGCAGCGATTCAAGAAGGCGGCTGACCAGCACCTTCTCAAGGGCAACTACGGATGGGCAATAAATGACAGCCTTACAGGTGACATCCATATCAAAACAAAGAATAAAGAAAAAACACGTGATACTGCATTCCCATTCATTTGTCCATAACACACGATACTGCATGCCCAGTCACTAGTCCATGACGTGATACTGAGTAATCAGTAACACAAGATACTGCATGTCCAGTTATGAGTCCATGACACGTGATACTGCATGTCCCGTTACTAGTCATGACGTGATACTGCATATCCAGTTACTAGTCCATGATACGTGATACTGCAAGTCCAGTTACTAGGCCATGACACATGATGCTGCATGTCCCGTTACTAGTCCATGACACATGATGCTGCATATCCCGTTACTAATCCTGACACGTGAAAAAACACTGGCGGGCAAAATAAAGGAAAATCCCAAGGTGTTTTATAAGTATATTAAGGGCAAGAGAATAACCAGGGAAAGAGCAGGGCCCATTAGGGACCAAAGTGGCAATCTGTGTGTAGAGCCGGAAGATGTAGGTGAGGTTTTAAATGAATATTTTGCATCTGTGTTCACTATGGAGAAGGACGATGTAGGCATAGAAATCAAGCAGGGGGATTGTGATATACAGGAAACTCTCTTTTAACAGGCACCTAAATATCCGGAAATCTCTCTTAACCGGCAAAATTCAGGAGTAGGTTCAGGTAAGTTTTACTATATATTAGTGGTCATGTAACCGGGGTTCCTGGATCTGTGGCCGTGTAACCGGGGTTCCTGCACCTGTGGCCGTGCAACAGGGACTCCTGAATCTGTGGCCGTGTAACCGGGACTCCTGCACAAGTGCCGTGTAACCGGGACTCCTGCACAAGTGCCGTGTAACCGGGGCTCCTGCACCTGTGGCCGTGTACGGGGCTCTCGTACCTTGGTAAGTATACCTCTCTGTAATCCGGACTTTTTGATCAACCGGCACCATGTCGGTCCCATCGGTGCCGGATAAAAAAGAGTTTCCTGTACTTGAACAAATTAGCATTGAGAGGGAGGAGGTACTAGCGGTTTTAGCGGGCTAAAAAGTGGATAAATCCCCAGACCCAGACGAGATGTATCCCAGGCTGCTGTGTGAGGCAAGGGAGCAGATTGCAGGGGCTCTGACACAAATTTTCAGAACCTCTCTGGCCACAGGGGAGGTGCCAGAGGACTGCTAACGTAGTACCATTATTCAAAAAGAGTAGTAGGGATAAACCAGGGAATTACAGGCCAGTGAGCCTGACATCAGTGGTAGGGAAATTATTGGAAAAAATTCTGAGGGACAGAATTAGTCTCCACTTGGAGAGGCAAGGATTAATCAAGGATAGTCAGCATGGCTTTGTCAGGGGGAGATCATGTCTAACCAATTTGATTGAATTTTTCGAGGGGGTGATTGGGTGTGTGGATGAGAGTAGTGTAGCTGATGTAGTCTACAAGGACTTCAGTAAGGCTTTTGACAAAGTCCCGCATGGGAGACTGGTCAAGAAGGTAAGAGCCCTGGGATCCAGGGCAATTTGGCACATTGGATCCAAAATTGGCTTAGTGGCAGGAGGCAGAGGGTGATGGTCGAAGGTTGTTTTTGTGACTCGAAGCCTGTGTCCAGTGGTGTACCGCAGGGATCGGTGCTGGGTCCCTTGCTGTTTGTAGTGTACATTAATGATTTAGATATGAATGTAGGAGGTATGATCAGTAAGTTCGCAGATGACACGAAAATTGGTGGAGTGTTAAATAGCGAGGAGGGAAGCCTCAGGCTACAGGACAATATAGACGGGTTGGGCAGAACAGTGGCAAATGGAATTTAACCCTGAAAAGTGTGAGGTGATGCATTTTGGGAGGACTAACAAGGCAAGGGAATACACAATGAATGGTAGGACCCTAGGAAGGACAGAGGATCAGAGGGACCTTGGTGTGTATGTACATAGATCCCTGAAGGCAGCAGGACAGGTAGATAAGGTGGTTAAAAAGGCATATGGGATACTTGCCTTCATTAGCCGAGGCATAGAATATAAGAGCAGGGAGGTTATGATGGAGCTGTACAAAACGCTATTTAGGCCACAGCTGGAATACTGTGTGCAGTTCTGGTCGCCACACTATAAGAAGGATGTGATTGCATTGGAGAGGGTGCCGAGAAGATTAACCAGGATGTTACCTGGGCTGGAGCGTTTCAGCTATGAAGAGAGACTGGACAGGCTGGGGTTGTTTTCCTTAGAGCAGAGAAGGCTGAGGGGGGGCCTGATTGAGGTGTACAAAATTATGAGGGGCATAGATAGGGTAGATAGAAAGGAACTTTTCCCCTTAGTAGAGGGGTCAATAACCAGGGGGCATAGTTTCAAGGTAAGGGGCAGGAGGTTTCGAGGGGATTTGAAGAAAAACTTTTTCACCCAGAGGGTGGTTGGAATCTGGAACTCACTGCCTGAAAGGGTGGTAGAGGCAGGAACCCTCGCAACATTCAAGAAGCATTTAGATGAGCACTTGAAACACCATAGCATACAAGGCTACGGACCAAGTGCTGGAAAATGGGATTAGAATAGATAGGGCTTGATGGCCGGTGCAGACACGATGGGCCGAAGAGCCTCTTTCTGTGCTCTGTGATAGTGCATGTCCCGTTACTAATCCATGACACATGATATTTCATGTCCTGTTACTAGTCTATGACACGTGATGCTACATGAACAGCTACTAGTCCATGACACATGATACTTTACTGCCTGTCCACTTACTAGTCCATGACATGTGATATTGCAGGTCCCATCAGTCCATGACACGTGATACTGCATGTCTATAGTTACTGCTCCATAGCACATGATACTGTGTGTACAGTTACTAGTCCATAACGTGATATTGCATGTCCCGTTACTATTCCATGACATGTTATACTGCATGTCTGGCTACTAGTCCATGAAACGTGATAGTGCACGTCCCATTTGTAGTCCATGACACATGTCTAGTTACTGGTCCACGACATTTTTTTTATTCGTTCATGTTGATGTGGGTGTTGCCTGCAAGGCCAGCATTTATTGCCCATCCCTAATTGCTTTTGAGAAGGTGGTGGTGAGCCACCACCTTGAACTGCTGCAGTCTGTGTGGTGAAGGTACTCCCACAGTGCTGTTAGGGAAGGAATTCCAGGATCTTGACCCAGCGACAATGAAGGAACGGCGATATATTTCCAAGTCAGGATGGTGTGTGACTTGGAGGGGAACTTGGAGGTGGTGGAGTTCTCATGATACTGCGTGTCCACTTACTAGTTACATGTGATAATGCATGTCCAGTTATAGTGCATGGCATATGATACTGTGTGTCCAGTTATAGTCCATAACAAATGATACTGCATATGCAGTTACTAGTCCATAACGTGATACTACATCCTCCACCATTTCTGTCACCTCCAACGCGATGCTACCACCAAACACATCTTCCCCTCCCCTTTCAGCATTTCAAAGGGACCGTTCCCTCCCCAATATCCTGGCCCAATCGTTCATCACCTCCAACACCTGCTCTCCTTCCTCCGGCACCTTCCCATGCAAGTGCAGGAGATGAAAGACCTGCTCTTTCACCTCCTTCCTTTCCAGCCTGCAGGGGCCCCAAACACTCCTTCCAGGTGAAACAGCGATTTACTTGTACTTCTTCAAAATTGGTATACTGTATTCGCTGCTCACGATGCAGTCTCCTCTGCATTGGGGAGATCAAACGCAGATTGGGTGATCACTTTGCTGAACACATCCATTCAATCTTCAAGCATGACCCTGAGCTTCTGGTTGCTTGCCACTTTAATTCTCTGCCCACTCCCAATCTGACCCCTCTGTTCTCGGACTCCTACACGGTTCCAATGATGCTCAACAGAAGCTCAAGGAACAGCACATCATCTTACTCTTCGGCACTTAACAGCCTTCCGGCCTTAACATTGAGTTCAACAGCTTTAGATCTTAGTCACTACTTCCATTCTCTTGGAAAGCAGGTGCTGGTAATGGAGGATGGCTGTACCAGAGCCACTGGGAGTGGAGGAGGTCAGGAGTGGTGCTTGGGGTGGGGATCCCCTGTTAGTACACGGCCAGGGTTGGTCCACACCCTTGGAGTCTACCCACCTTTCTCCACCACATTCCTGGACCACGGCAATGCTCTCCGCTTTGCCAGATTTCCTATGCTTCCCTCCCCCTCTACTATTCTGCTGTAACCATTTACACCTCCTCTGGACCCATTTTTTGTTTCTTTACTTATCTCATTACCACCTCCTTTTGCCTTACTCCATCATCCCATTTGTCATTTAATGTGCTGTATTGCTGCAGTGTCTTTCGGATGAGACATTAAACCGAGGTCCTGTCTGCCCCCTCAGGTGGATGTAAAAGATCCCATGGCACTATCTCGCAGCAGAGCAGAGGAGTTATCCCCGGTGTCTTGGCCAATATTTATCCCTCAATCAACATAACAAAACAGATTATCTAGTCATTATCACATTGCTGTTTGTGGGACCTTGCTCTGCGCAAATTGGCTGCCGCGTTGCCCACATTACAACAGTACTTCATTGGCTGTAAAGTGCTTTGAGACGTCCGGTGGTCATGAAAGGCGCTATATAAATGCAAGTCTTTCTTTTTAATCACTCCTGCCATCCACTCTACCACAGACCTTCCCTTTTGTTCTCACTGTGATTATTTGCACAAACACCTTTGCGGCCTTCTACGCATGCGTGCGGTATACCTGGGCCTGATCCCTTCTGCACATGCGCAGTGAACAACTATTGCGGCCTGTACAACACGCTTTCCTTGGCTCCGTGCAGAGGTGGTCAGGGGATCCGTTGGTGGGGGGGGGGGGGGGGGGGGGGGAGTGGGAGGGAAGGTGGGGAAGAGAGGATCGAAGCGGGGGAAAGAGAGGAGATTGAAGGGCTGGGGAGAAAAAGGTGATCAAAGGGGGAGATGTCAGGTACTTGGGGGGGGGGGGGGGGAGGCGGTAAAGAGCACAAAAGGTATAGGGGAAGAATGTGATCCAGGTCTAAAGTGGGGGTGAGAGTGAGAACGTGATCCAAATGGGAAGACAGATCACGTTCTCCCCCTTCTGTTAAACGTAGATCACATTCTTCCAACCCAACCCCCTTTACACCCACACCATGTTCTCCCTCTTCTCCCCCTAGACCTGGTTGATTTTTCAGAAAGCCCGGTGTGTGACAAGTGTCATCATTGGACTGGATGAAATCCAAAAGTCATGACACTGTCATTATTCACTTCATACCCAATAAACCTGTTAACAATCCATGACACACACACACACACAATGCCCCATTTATGGGGGTGGTGGGAAGATTAGGAACTTGGGGGGAGATCAGGAAGCCAGCTTTGGGGGGGGGGGGGGGGGGGGTGGGTAGATAGTCAGGAACTTGGGATGGGGAGGTCAGGAATTTGGGGGCGAGAAGATGGTCAGGGACCCAGTTTGGGGGGGGGGGGCGGGGGGCACGGTGCGGTGGACTGTCACGGACTTGGAGAAGGTCAGGAACTTGTTGGGGAGGGAAAAGATCAGAAACTCGGAGGGGGGGGGGGGGGGGAAGGTTAGGAACTTGTTGGGGGCAGGAACTTGGTTGGGGGGTGGGGGGAGGAGAAGGTCATAACCCACAAGGGTAAGCCCTGTCTGTTCTCTGTGAGCTGTGTGGAGCCTGGCAGTGAAAATGAATGGCTCGAATTGCACATTGCAAAGTACTTGATTACTTAGGCAGGCAGGATCTAATTACACATTCCAGATAAACAGCTGGGTGTGTCTTGTCCTCCAAGGGGATCAATCAGAAATCTGGCATTGCAAATAGATGCAACCTTTTGTTCTTTCCTTCCCCTCCCCTCCGCCTCTGCCTCACCACTAGTTCTGTATTTGCTTAAAAACTGTTAAATCTCTAACTTCCAGTTCTGATGCTGCCTGACCTGCTGTGTGTTTCCAGCATTTTCTCTTTTTATTCCAATCTGTTACTGCTATTTCCTGTTTAATATTTCAGAGCTTCCATTGCCTTATGTTGGTTTACTGTATCTTTAATCAGTGTGACAGATGTACATTTTATTTAATGAACCAATGTTTACAAAAATATTCCTTTCCAATTTTCTCCCCTTCTCTCTTGGAGGTGCTATATCTTTTTGGGAAACAGTTCCATTCTTTATCTGTTAGCCCAGACAGTGAGTGTTCGAGGCTATTTGACAGCAGACACAGACTACCCAATTCTGACCTCATTGGACATCCAAACGTGCTCTTTCCAGCGGGGATGATGGATAGTCAATAGCAACAAGAAACCACAATGTTGCGCTCCTTGATCCAGGGCACTGAAAGCAACTGGTCGAGAGTAGGTATTTTAGCATAGATTGGAATGGAAGCTTGGCCGTTCCTGCTTTGAATGACTCAGTACCGTACCAGCACCTCACCCACCCTCTCCGCCCCTGACAATTCAGGACTGGAGCCCCCATGTAATGTTTTGTTTCTAGAATGCAGTGCAGACTGCTCATCTGGTTGGATGTATTTGGGCAATTCCAACATCCAAAATAATGAAAAGCCACTGATAAGATTAGAAAACCTTCTGGATTAAAACAAAATGTTTTGGTTCTTCCTTCCCTCTTCTGATTCTTCTTGTTGTTCCATGGTCATAATTTTGTTCATTATTACTTCAGAATGCTTAGCCAATTCATTCTCATTCAATAAGGAAAATCCATGTGTCAGTATGGACATCAAAAGTCTGCATGAGTATATCAATATGTTTTGTACAAATGCATTACTTAGAATCAAAAAATTACATAGATGTCCACACATGCATTGAGTACCTGGTATGGTCTCCATATGTGAGTTCAGTCATTAGCATGGTTTGTCATACATGCAGTGAGAAATCAGCATGGTTACCCAACACATAAGTCATAACATTTGTCAAAATCATAGCCACTAAAGTCATAAATATTTAGTGGCCCAGTCCAGGTGGTTTAAACTTCACTGCGCCCAAGTACTAAGGTTTGAAAGAGAATACAGAATGTTGCAGAACAGTTTGTTAAACATGAGCAATATCCCTGATTAGGACCAGTGAGTGCCTAGACTGTCTTAAGTTTTCCACTTGCTGTTTAGACACCAAAGAACCATTCAACAGTGAGTTTGGTTCAACTTCAGACTCTGCAGGTCAGACATTCACCCCCTCCAATGTAAAGTTGGTTGAAACAGTATCATTGCTTTTCCAGATCAAAATTAAAATCCATAAGTGTCCTTTAACCCAATAGAAGGGGTTGTAAAATTAGTCTTTAGACAATGCCCTCATTCCGTTTGCTTCTCCACACCACAAGTGCTGTCATAAGCAGAGTAATCATCACTGGGATCACAATGAAGGGCCCTATGATGTTGTTTGGGGGATCCCCCAAGGCTCTCCCAGAGATGGAACAGTTTGGAAAGTATTCCTTGTGGATGGTGATGAAGAATTGGTCCACCACCTGGTTTGGCCAAAAACAGTCCATCTTTTTAGCGATCAAGAATGTGCAGTTGGTGAGATCTCCATAGGAGCTGCAAGGAAAGTGAGAGCATTCATTAGCAAGGCCAAGTACAATGGTCACTGCTGAAAACAATTGGGTGCACATGAAAATAGAGCTCATTAAATAAATGATCCACCGTGAAGGAAAATAGAATTTAGAAAGAGAAGAATGGTAAAATGAACAGCAGGCCCATAAGAATCTAAGAGAAAAATTACTTTAGTATTTTTCTGATACGACTTGGCCACCTGTTCTGAGAAACAGTTTACACCTGAAACTTTAATGAGTATCTTTCATTTGCCTGTGTATTTCCAACATTTTTCATTAATCTTTGTATGTCTGATAGAAAACCGGAGACTCCCCAAATGAAGAATAGAAGGAGGGGTCCTTAATGAGAATTATAGGATACTGTGCAAGATAGTGAAAATACACCTGGAACAATACTGTCAGATACCCCAGGGCAGGCGGGGCTCTTAGAGGGGTATAAGGTACTGAATGGGATAGAGTAAACTAACCTGGAACATAAGAACCGAAGAAATAGACGCAGGAGTAACCCGTACAGCCCCTCGAGCCTGCTATTCAATAGGATCATGGTTGAACTTCTAAATCAACTCCACTTTCCTGCAATATCACCATATCCCTTGATTACCTTAGTGTCCAAAAATCTATTGATCTCAGTCTTGAATATACTCAACGACTGAGCATCCACAGCCCTCTGGGGTAGAGAATTCAAAAGATACATAACCCTCTGAGTGAAGAAATTTCTCCTCATCTCAGTCCTAAATGGCTGACCCCTTATTCTGAGACTGTGACCTCTAGTTCTAGACTCTCCAGCCAGTGGAAACACCCTCTCAGCATTTACCCTGTCAATGCCTTTTATACATTTCAATGAGATCACCTCTCATTCTTCTAAACTCCAGATGTTATAGGCCCATTCTACACAATCTCTCCTCAAAGGACAGTGCTCTCATCCCAGGAAACAATATAGAACAATACTGTTGGATACCCCAGGGCAGGAGGACAAGAGGGCACAGGGTCAGGATGTGAAGGGTAAGTTTAGGAATGAAACCAGGAAGTATTCTTTACACAGAGGGTGTACAGCTGGCACAGAGTTTCCAGAAAGGGTGGGTGAGGCTGGAACATTGGACTCATTTAAGGACTAGCTCCATGCTAGGAACACGCTAGGATTGATATTCTGGAAGGGTGGGATCAAATAGGCCGAAGTCCTTCATCTGAAATGTAGGTGTCATGGATTTCCCTTCCCCCTCTGAGTCAGAACGTTGTGGGTTCAAGTCCTACTCCAGAGACTTCAGCCCATAATCCAGGCTGACGCTTCAGTGCAGTACTGAGGGAGTGCTACATCGTTGGAGGTGCCGTCTTTCGGCTGAGACATTAAACCAAGACCCCGTCTGTCCTCTTACATGGCTGTAGAAGATCTCATGGCACTATTTGAAGAACGGAGCAGGGGAGTTCTCCCCGGTGTCCTGGTCAATATTTATCCCTCAACCAACATCACAAAAAAAAAATCATTTGCCTCATTGCTGTTTGTGGGACCTTGCTGTATGCAAATTGGCTGCCGCATTTCCTACATTACAACAGTGCCTACACTTCAAAAGTAGTTCATTGGCTGTAAAGTGCTGTGGGTCATCCTGAGGTTGTGAAAAGAGCTATTGAAATGCTCTCTTTCTTGTCAGTGTTTATTGACAAAGTTTTGAAGCAATAATGGTCACAGGCCCAAGTCACTGCTTAAACTGATGTCACTGAGTAACAAAGTATTATAGGAAGAAATCTTATTATCTGTGTTCCTCCCCACTCCAGGCCCCAAGCTTCAGTTCCTCCAGTGACTCACTTGCTAAATGTACACCACCAAACTTATCACCAAACTACACAGAGCAGAAATGTGCCTGGTTATGTTGAGTTTGCTGATTTCAGCCAGGGAAATGGTTAGGGTTACACACATACATGCATGCATGCATGCATGCAGATACATAAACACACACACATACAAACACACACACACACACACACACACACGTAGATCCACAACAGTGCGCAGATACACATACAAATACATACACGCACTGACATATACAAACATGCACAGACGTAGGCGCACACATACATGCAGACACGCACACTTACATGCAAATGCACACATGCGCTCACATACACACTTACACACTGCTCAGATGCGTGCACACACACGCATGCGCACTCATGCGTTCCCGCAGGAGTCACTGAACCATGATCAGGAGTGGGAATGCGGATTAATTTTTTATTTTCCTTCCCTATTGCAGGGCTCTGAGGAGTATGTAGTGCTGCACAGGTTAACTCAGCACAGACTGGGAATGGAAGTGGAGAGATTCCTATCCTGTAGAGCTCAATACAAGACAGGACAGTGCATTTACTCAACAGATCCTTCAGCTTCATTGCTCAGCTACGCAGCAAGTCTGGGAGGATTTGATGACAACACAATGAAAACAGTGCAAGTGAAAAGAGCTTCAAATCAAGTTTTCTAAAGAATTCCCAACGTACCTCAGTGTTTCTTCCCAGTCGCACCAGAACCTCTGTCCAACATCTGTCATCTGAAATCTGTAGGCCTCCAAGCAAATGTGTTTGATAAGATAGGAGTAATAGGCTTCATTGCAGGCAGTGAGCAGAATAAGGTGATGTGCTGCAAACAGACGTTGATAGCAATGTTAGTAGATCAAATAGAGCCTTAATAAACTCTCGCCACTGAGTCAGAAGATTGTGGGTTCAATTCGCACTACAGAGACTTGACCACATAATACAAAAGCAAAATACTGCAGATGCTGGAAATCTGAAATAAAAACAGAAAATGCTGGAAATATTCAGCAGGTCAGGCAGCATCTGTAGAGAGAGAAACAGAGTTAACGTTTCAGGTCCCTTAAAATGAATTTAGGAGATTAAGAAATGAGTTTAGGAGTAGAACTTCACAGATGGTAATTTACATAGATGGTAATCTCAGGATTACTTCCTTAGCCATGTGATAGAATTGGGAAGGACAGGAAGATTAGGGAAATCAATGCCTGGCTAAAGGCATGGTGTCAGGAAAGAGAGATTCCACTTCGTAGGACATTGGCACCAGTTCTTGGACAGGGAATCTATTCTACAAGGGTGGGCTACATCTGAACAGGGAGGTTGCCAATGTACTCGCAAAACGGTTACATATGGAAGTGATGAGAATTTAAATTAGGAATGAGGGGGCTGGGAAAATAAAATCAACCAGGATCATCCAATAGTGAAGGGAGAAATAAATGAGTATAATATGCATTCAGGAAGCAATTTAGCAGGAGGAATTTGAAGTAGAGAAATAAAATCAAATGTACAAATTTTAAATGGGGAAAAGACTGAAGTAAAGACTTAGCATAGACAAAAAAAAATAGGAAAATAAATAGTGTTGGGAGGAGGGTGTATTACAGGTCTCCAAATTGTGGGAAGGAAATGCAAGAGGAATTCTGCAATCAGATTAGAGTGGGGTGAGTAGGAATAATAAAATTATTGTTCTGGGAGATTTTAACTATCAATTGGGACAGGGAGGAAGTAAATGGAGGAAGGGAAATGGAATTCCTAAACTGTACAGGACTCCTTCCTCAAGCAATATGTTAGACAGCCTTCAAGGGTGGAAGTGTTGTTAGATCTGGTTATGAGCGATTAAATAGATAAGTTGATGAGATAAACATGGGTAAGCACCTTGGGAGTAGTAACCACAATATCTTAAGGTTTAAGATCCAGCTAGAAATGAAAAAAAGTACAAAAACTAGAAAGCCATAATGGATTAGGGCAGATTTTAGAAAGATGAGTGAGCTAGCTGAGGGGAGGTGGAAGGAGAAATTGGCACAGATCTGTAGGGCAACAGTGAGCTGTTTTTGAAAAAGAGATTGCAAAGGTACAGAATAAGTATATTCCATTAAAAAAGGAAATTACTATTGGCATCAGGATATCATGGATAAATAAAGATGTTCAAAAGCAATTAACATTGAAGAAAAGGGTCTATGAGGACTATAAGAATACTAATGAAAAAACTAAAAGGAGAATATGAGAAAATAAGAGGTTAAGAGGATAAGGAAAGCCAAGAGGGAGCATGAAGAAAAATCCAATAAACATCAAAAGGAACAGTGAAGTATTTTACAAATGTATCAGTGAAAAGAGAATTGTTAAAAGTGAGGTGGGACCTGAGAGGAGGGGTTTGTCAATTTGTAGGGATGATTAAAAAAAGTGGCAGAGGTGTTCAATAAATTCTTTGCATCGGCCTTTATTAAAGTGAAGGATATCAGAGAGGAGGTGAATCCCGAAGTGGTTGAGAGTGAGATGAGTGACATTTTAATGGATGAAAGGAAAATTTTAGATACGTTAGTTAAGCTAAAGGAAGACAAAACACTAGAGCCCAACAGGATACCTTCTAGGATGCTGAGGGAGAAAGAGGTCCGAGAATTATATTTCAGGTTCTACGGAGAGTGGATGTGTGCTGGAGGACTGGAGAGTGGCCAATTTAATCCCAATTTTAAAAGGGAGACAGAGCTAATCTGGGTAATTACAGATCAATTAGTTTAACATCTGTGGTGGAGAAAATTTTAGGGTTTTTAATTAAGAACATAAGAATTAGTAGCAGGAGTAGGCCGTATGGCCCCTCAAGCCTGCTCTGCCATTCAATAAGATCATGGCTGATCTTCAACCTCAACTCTACTTTCCCGCCCGATTCCCATATCCCTTGATTTCATTAGAGTCCAAAAATCTAGCAATCTCAGCCTTGAATGGCTGACCCCCTTATCCTGAGATTAGTTGTATACTCTCCAGCCGGGGGCAACAGCCTCTCAGCATTTACACCTCAAAATCTTCTGTGTTTAAATGAAATCACCTCTCACTCTTCTAAACTCCAGAAAGTATAGGCCCATTCTATTCAATCTCTCCTCATAGGACAACCTTCTCATCCCAGGAATCAATCTTGTGAATCTTCATTGCACTGCCTCCATGGCAAGTATGTCCTTCCTCAGATAAGGAGACCAAAATTGTGCACAGTACTCCAGGTGTGGTCTCACCAAAGCCCTACACAATTGCCACAATTACTCTTGTACTCTAACTCCCTTGCAATAAACGCCAACATACCATTTACCTCCCTAATTGCTTGCTGTACCTGCATGTTAACTTTGTGTTTTGTGTACAAGGACACCCAAATCCCTCTGAACACCAACATTTAATAGTTTCTCACCATTTAAAAAATACTCTGTTTTCCTATTCTTCCTACCAAAGTGAATAACCTCACATTTCCCCACATTATACTCCATCTGCCACCTTATTGCCCACTCACTTAACCGGTCTATACCCCTTTATAGGCTCTTTGTGTCCTCCTCACAGCTTACTTTCCCACCTAGCTTGGTATCATCATAAAACTTGGATGCATTACACTCGGTTCCTGCATCTAAGTCATTAATATAGATTGTAAATAGCTGAGGCCCCATTTATTAAAGATGAAATTACCACCTATCTAGATAAAGAGAAAATAGAAGTAGCCAGCCTGGATTTCAAAAGGGACAATCATGCTCAATAAACCTCACAGAATTCTTTGAGGAGGTAACAGATATGGTTGATGGGGGAAATTCTGTGGATAGAAACATAGAAACAGAAAAATAGGAGCAGGAGTAGGCCATTCGGCCCTTCGAGCCTGCTCCGCCATTCAATATGATCATGGCTGATCCTCTATCTCAATACCATATTCCCACTCTCTCCCCATACCCTTGATGCCTTTTGTGTCTAGAAATCTATCTATCTCCTTAAATATATTCAGTGACTTGGTCTCCACAGCCTTCTGTGGTAGAGAATTCCTCAGGTTCACCACCCTGAGTGAAGAAATTTCTCCTCATCTCAGTCCTAAATGTCCTATCCCGTATCCTGAGACTTTGACCCCTCGTTCTAGACCCCCCCAGCCAGGGGAAACATCCTCCCTGCATCCAGTCTATCTAGCCCTGTAGTGATGTAGTGTACATGAACTTCAGGAAAGCCTTTGGCAAGGTACCACTTGGGAGATTACTAAAGAAGATTAAAGGATATAGATTTTTTTTTTTGGGGGGGGGGTGGAGTGCAAAAAATGGATTGAAGATTGGTTAGAAGGGAGGAAACCAGAGCAGGAGTTAAGAGCAGTTTTCAGAGCTGTTGGAAGTGGGTATGTGTGTCCCTAAGGGTTCAGTTCTGGGGCCACTACAGTTCACTGTGTATCAATGATTTAGATATAGGCCTTGAGGGAGTGGTATGGAAATTTGCAGATGTTACCCAAATAGGAGGTATAGTTAATACTTTAGATGATTAAAGGAAGCTATAAAGGCACTTTGATAAATTGGGGGAATGGGCTAAAAAGTGGCAGATGGAATTTAATGTCAGTAAGTGTGAGGTGATACATTTTGGTAAAAAAGGCAGTATTTATACGGTGAATGGAAGTAGGATCGGTACTGTGGGACAGCAGAGGGATTTAGAGGGGACAGGTTCGCACATCATTAAAGGCGGCACCTCAGGCTGATAAGGCTGTAAAAAACCTAATGGAATTGTAGGTTTTATCACAAGAAGTATAGAATATAAAAGCCAAGAGGCATTTATGAGCCTATATAAAACCTTAATAAAACCTCAGTTGGAGTATTGTGTTCAGTATTGGGATCCACACTATAGGAAGCATATTGAGGGTTTAAAGAGGGTAAAACACAGATTCACTAGGATGCTGCCTGGTATGAAGAAACACAAATATGAAAGAAAGACTTGAAAAATTGGATCTTTTTTCATTAGAATGATACAGATTATGGCAAAATATGATAGAAGTGTTTAAAATTAGAAAAAGGATGGGTCAGGGTAGATAGAACCAGCACTTCAGGTTGATAAGGCCGTAAGAAATGAAATTGCAGGTTTTATCTCAAGAGGTATATAATATAAAAGCCAAGAGGCAATGATGAGCCTATATAAAGCTTTAAATTATACCCCAGTTGGAGGACTGTGTGCAGTATTTGGCTCCACACTATAGGAAGTATATTGAGGCTTTAGAGAGGGTACCACTCAGATTTACTAAGATGCTGCCTGGTATGAGGAAATACAAATACAAAGAAAGGCTTTAAAAACTGGGTATTATTTTCATTAGAACAACACAGATTAAAGGGTGATATAATAGAAGTGTTTAAAATGATGAAAGGATAGGATGGGGGTAGATAGAAACAGACTGTCTCCAATAGTTGAGGGGTCAAGAACGAGGGTCCACAGATGCAAGATTAAATGTAAGAGATTCAGAGCAGAGATCAAGAGAAACTTCTTCACAGAAAGTTGTGAGCAATGTTCCCCCCAAGGTACGCAGGCGCGCATCAATCTGGAGGTCCCGCGCAGGCCGCTCACAAGCCATTGCCGCTGAAAGATACCATGCTGGCACAGCTGCACAGCAAATTTAAAGGGACCACGCATGAAAAATAAATGAGGGGGAACGTTGGTTGTGAGGCTCTTTAATTCACTTCCAGGGTTAGTGGTTGAGGAAGAAACAATGTCAGCATTCAAGATTAGATTGGCAAAGTGGATGAAGGAAAAGGGGATGATACTGGGGCTACAGGTGGACGTAAAAAAGATCCCATGGCACTATTTCGAAGGGGAGTTATCCCCGGTATTCTGGCCAATATTTATCCCTCAAGCAACATTAAAAAAAAACAAGTTATCTGGTCATTATCACATTGCTGTTTGTGGGAGCTTGCTGTGTGCAAATTGGCTGCCACATTTCCCTACATTACAACAGTGACTACACTTCAAAAAGTACTTCATTGGTTGTAAAGCACTTTGGGACGTCCGGTGGTTGTGAAAGGTGCTATATAAATGCAAGTCTTTCTTTCTATGAAGGGATATAAGAACAGGGTGGGTAAATGTGATTTGAACTGTTTGCTCATGTGGGGGGGGTAAAAACAAACAAAAATGAACTGGTTGTGCCGAATGGCCTGTTTCTGTGTTGTAACTTATATGTATATCAGCCCTCATGACTCAGAGCCATCTATCAGGATGGTTGGTTGATGATCAGGACTATCTGCCAGTCATGGCTGATGACTCTAGTAAGAGTTCCACAGACAGAGGGGGACAATAGATATAATGAAACTCGTTGCACTACAAGAAGTGTTATAGAGCAGACTATAAGCATTCTGAAGACTTGTTTTAGGTGCCTTGATAAAACTTGCAATATAGCCCAGCAAGAGTCTCAAGAATCACTGTAGCCCCGGTATCATTCTGGTGACTCTGCACTGTACTCCTTGCAAGGCCAATATATCCTTCCTGAGGTTCGGTGTCCAAACTGAACACAATACTCCAGTTGGGGTCTCACCAAGGCTCTGTACAACTGAAGTATCACCTCTTCCCTTTTCTAATCTAGCCCCCTAGAGATAAAGGCCAATATTCCATTAGCCTTTTTGATTACTTTTTGTACTTGTACACTAGCTTTTAGTGATCGGTGTAGATTGACATCTAAATCCCTTTCCTCTTCCACAGCTCTTAGTCAACATTAAGAAAATATTCCGATTTGTCTTTCTTGGATCCAAAGGGGATGACCTCACACTTCCCTACATCTGGCACAGTTTTGCCCACTTACTTAGTCTGTCTATATGCCTTTATAACTTCCTGCTCCAATCTACACAACTTACTGTGCCTCTTAACAGTGTTACCTGCAAACTTGGATATAGGACTCTCTAATCCTGCATCCAAGTCATTGATCTATATGGTAAAAAGCTGAGGCCCTCGTACAGATCCCTGAGGAACACCACTTGTCACATCCCACCAATCAGAGAATGTTCCCTTAATCCCTACTCTCTATCTTCTACCTCCTAACCAATTACCAACCCGTCACAAGGTTACCTCCAAATACATATGCCTTCATTTTTGCAAATAAGCTTTTACGTGGAACCTTATCAAATGCCTTCTGCAAGTCCATATAGACAACATACGTAGGCATTCCCCTATCCACTATGCTAATGACCTCCTCAAACCTTCAACTAGATTAGTCAGACATGATCTCTCCTTCACACATTCATGCTGACTCTTTCTGATCATCTTATATTTGTCCAAGTGTTTAGTCATTCTCTATCTAATGATAAATTCCAGTAACTTCCCCACAACTGTTAAATCGATGGGTCAATAGTTACCTGGTTTCTCCCTCACTCCCTTCTTAAATAATGGAGTGAAATTTGAAATTTTCCAATCCAAGGGCACAATTCGTAAATTATGACTAATGCATCTGCAGTTTCTTTTAATACCCTAGGGTGGAAACTAGAAGGTCCTAGAGATTTGCCTATATTAAGTCCCATTATTTTCTCCATTACCATTTTTTAAACTTTTATTAAATCCATTAAGTACCTCTCTGACTTATTTTTAGGTTCCCTGGTATTTTGTCCTCTTCCTCCACTGTGCAAACAGATACAAAGTATTCATGTAACAAGTCTCCCATTTCCTTATTATTCATTATGATCTCGCCTGCATCTGTCTTTCATGGGTCCACATTCCCCTTTACTGCTCCCTTTCTCTTAATATAGTTAGCAACATAAAAACTTTTGCTGTTAGCTTTGATATCACTTGCATGTTTTTTTTTTATATTCCCTTATTGCAGCTATTAATTTCTTTGTTACACTTTGTTGCTTTTTATAGCTCTCCCAGAGAATATGTCCCTATTCTCCCTTCTTTCCAGGTCATGCAGGAGTTGTGTGTCCCAGTATAACCACATTCCATTTCATTGGGAGTGAAATTCATCTTCCTCTGCTTCAATTATTTCCTTTAGAAGACACTAAGCTCTGCCTCAACCACTCCCTTGGCAAAGCATTCCATGCTCCAACAACCCTCTGTATAAAGAAATTTCTCCCTCCTCACTCTCAGTGTCAATATTAAATTAATGAGCCTCATTTCTGACTCCCTAATCACAGGAAATAGTCCTTCCACATTCACAGAATAAAAATTCTTCATAGTTTTAAGAACCTCTGTTAAATCTCCTCTTATCTTTCTCAGCTCCAGTGGAAACAGTCCCAGTATCTCAAGTCGCTCCTCATAATTATAGTTTCCCATCCCTGGCATCAACCTGGTGAATCTGTGCTGTACGCTTTCTATGGCTTTAATGTCCTTTCTATAATGGGGTTCCCAAACCTGCATACAGTACTCGAACTGTGGCCTAACCAATCATTTGTATAAATCTATTGTTACTTCTTTACTCCTGCATTCTCTATCAAACTCTAAATGCTGCTGCCATTTTTATGGCTTTATCCAAGGATAAGATTCTGTGGAAAGATAGAGATTTAAACTAAACTGAAACTTACAAGAAAGAGAGAGAGACATGATAAAGGTTGTGCTAATAATACTAAAGATAATCATGATGAGTATAGAAAGTCTAATGGGGAGGGGAAAGGGGAGATTAAAAGGTGATGTGAAAAAAGGCTAGCAGATAATATAAAAGGAAATAATGAGAGCTTTTATAAGCAAATATAAAGTAAAAGGATATTACTTTTTATTTGCTTATAAAAGCCCTTACAATTTCCTTTTATGTTACCTGCTGCTGGGCTTTTTTCTTATTCCCTTTTAGCCTTTGTAACCTCCCCACTACACTTGCTATATTCATGATTTTCTTTACGGTTAGCACTAACTTTATCATATGTCTTCCTTTCAGTTTTAGTTTGGTTTAAATTTCTTTATTTATTCCTTGATGTATCTCGTTAAACCTACCTCTGGCTTATAGAAATACATTTATTTCATACTATTTTTTGTCTTATATTTGAAGCTTTCCCACTGCCAATCCATGTCTGCTAACTTTTCTGCCCGGCTAATTTGTTCCAGATCCCTTATGTCACTGAACTTTGCCTTTTTCTAGTCCAGCACATTTGCCTTTCTCTTCATTCTAATTTTCAATTCTTATATTAAACCTAATTATGTTATTGCTGCTGTTTCCCCAATTGTTCTCCTGCTCTCATATCAGTTATTTGCCCATTTCATTTCCTGGAACAAAATCAAGCAATGCTTCCGTGCTTGTTGGACTAGAAACAGACTGATCTCGGAATTAGTCCCCACTTTGCCCACCCATATTACCTTTATTTCAGTCTAACTTGGGATCGTTAAAATCACCCAGTATTATTGCCCGGTTGTTCTTGCATCTCTCTCTGAACTGTCTCCAGATCTCGCCCTATCTTATCTCCACTGGTTGGTTACTTGTAATGCACACCGAGAATTGCACCATTTCCCTTCTTATTTCTTAACTTTATCCATATGGATTTTGTCTTAATAGAACCCACAGGATAGTCTAGTGCTGTGATAGACTTCCAGAAGGCATTGATAAGGTTCCGCACAAGAGATCATTAGCAAACGTGAGAGCGCATATGCTTAGAGGTAATTGGTTGGTTGGTAGGAGGCAGAAAGTAGGGATATTCTCTGATTGGCTGGCAGAATGTGGCAAGTGGTGTTCACCAGGGATCTGTACTGGGTCCTCAGTTTTTCACTATTACTATTAATGAGCAGAGTTTGAGAACGGAAGGAAAAGAAGTCAGGTGGAGATTGGAGCTTTCAGGGAGAAAGTGCAACTTACGCCACAGCATTGGGCGCGCGAGTTGCAGCAGGAGCCTGTGCGCCTCTGCAGTGGGACCAGGGGAGGAAGGCTTCAGGGCGCAGGATTCCCGGGAAGAGCCGCGGCTGGCGACTGGAGCAGGAAGACTGTCGCACTGTGCCAATAACGCCAGAGGATTTGAACGGGCTCCAGGCCGTCACTGCCCGGGGTGCTGGCGCCAGGAGCGCCCCTTCCCGCTGCTTCTTATTGATCTTCAGTGTGAAGTTTCATTCCATGTGGAGCTCCCGCTTCCCCCGCGGTGCAGTCTGCTCATCACTAGACTGAGGGCCCGAGCTGAGCCAGTGTCAGGAGTGTTGGTGACAGGGCCCGAGGTGACTTGCTGGAAGGGCAGCACTCGGCTGTTGTACGCGCTGCCTTCTGCTTTGGAACTAAGTAGGAGATGCCTCGGTGTATACACGTACCCAGCTGTCGCATGCCACTATGGAGTGACGATGGTTATGGAAATAAGTATGTCCTTGGTACAATTAATTGACTTTCTCGACGATTATTTATCGCTCGACGAACTCGCAGGGATTGCAATATATAAATCCTGACGATCATGTCAGCCATGGTACCGGCTATCTCTCGGGAAAAAGTACAATGAAATTGCCCCATGATTTCCAGCGTCTTTATTATTTGAAAATAATGGACAACTGGAAATGAAAGGACAGTGGTTATTTTGTTATTGTTGAATGTTATAAACCACATGCGCTTTAGATATACAAGTTAGCTGTTTGCTGGTGACCCCTGGCTTTTGTCATCTATGTAACTAGCTAAGGATTGAATTCGGTGTGTGACTGTATTAACTTGGATACTGGAAGTGAAATGCTGGTAGAATCTTATTCTGAAGAATATTTCTTCAATATCCTTGTGAACATTATTGTATTATCGAGCACAGCACAAAATGAATGGAACTCCCCATATGGAACAAAATAAATTATATTCCCTAAATATTTTAGCAAAGTTTTAAATACAATTAAGCAGAAAACAATTGATATAAAAATCTATATCCTATTTGAATAAATACTTGAAGGGGAAACATTTACAGGGCTATGGGGAAAGAGCAGGGGAGTGGGATTAATTGGCTAGCTCTACCAAAGAGCTGGCACAATGGGCCAAATGGCCTCCTTCTGTGCTGCATCATTCTATGATCTGTGTGTCCAAGTTGCAGTTGACACTAAGCTAGGAGGTATATAGTAAGTTGTGTAGATGGGAGGAAGGAGTTACAAAGGGACATACAGATTCAGTGAGTGGTCAAAACTGTGGCAGATGGAGTTCAATGTGGGGAAATGTGAGGTCATCCACTTTGGATCCGAGAAAGACAAAACAGAATATTTTCTAAATGGCGAGACGCTGGGAGCTTTGGTGGATCAAAGGGATCTGGGTGTCCATGTTCACAGATCATTAAAAGCCAGTGTATAGGTACAAAAAGTAATCAAAAAGGCAAATGGAATGCTGGCTTTATCTCAAGGGGGCTGGATTACAAAGGGGAGGAGTAGTGAGGTCAGCAAGTGGCAGGTGAAACGCTGGGCAACACGAAAATTTAAACGGCCTCATGAAAGACACGCAGCGCGTTAATTATTCGGCTACTTCCATTGTGCCAGGGGCACTCCTCCTGACATCGTAACCTCCTGAAGCACTATGGCGGGTGCTCCTCCTGACATCGCAACCTCCTCAACCAATCTGGCGGGTGGCACACATCTGGCTAGAAGTGTGCACTCGCTTCCTGCCTGTCATATTAGGGCCTTAGTAGTTCAAACAGCGCCCGAAAAACCATCATCCATGCCTTTGTCACCTCTAGACTTGACTGTTCCAACACACATTTGGCCGGCCTCCCATCTTACAGCCTACATAAACTTATGCTCATCCAAAACTCTGCTTCCTGTATCCTAACTTGCAGCAAGTCCCGTTCACCCATCATCCCTGTGCTCGCTGACCTACATTGGCTCCTAGTCCGGCAAAGGCTCAATTTAAAAATTCTCATCCTTGTTTTCAAATCTCTCCATGGCTTCAACCCTCCCTATCTCTAACCTCCTCCAGCCCCACAACCTTCCAAAATCTCTGCACTCCTCCAGTTCTGGCTTCTTGCACATCCCCGACTTTAATCGCTCCACCATTGGCGGCCGTGCCTTCAGCTGCCAAGGCCCTAAACTCTCTGCCTCTCTGCCTCTCTTTCCTCCTTTAAGGCCCTCCTTAAAACCTACCTCTTTGACCAAGCTTTTGGTCATCTGCCGTAATAGCTCCTTATATGGCTCGGTGTCAAATTTTGTTTGAGCATGTACAGTACTTATTAATGTAATATTAGTGTTTACCATTAATAATAGTGATAAACACTAAAAACAATGTTTTTTGTATTATTAGCTTTTATTATTGTACCATTAGGGTTTCTTGTATTATTAGTGTCAATTGGAGCAATAGCATGGTATTGTACTACTGGTTTTTATTGGAATTGATTACAGTAACATTACTGTATATATTCTACTTTATTGTTTAATACTATTAGCATTTAATATTTTATTCTTAGTGTAAGTTATTGTGCCATTAGTGTTTATATTATTATTGTGTACATTATTAGTCTTTAACTCTACTGTTAATTTTCATTACACTGTCAATTCCTGAGCTCCAAACAAGCAAAATCAGTGGAATTTCTCTGAATCTGCTGGCAGTGTAAGGGTTAAACACACGAGACTCAAGAATAGTATTGATCCGAAGCAGGGACTAACTATTTTATTAAAGAGGACTGATTTGCAGGGCTATGGGGAAAAAGCTGGGGTTTGGGACTAATTGGAGAGCTCTTTCAAAGAGCCGGCACAGGCACGACAGGCTGAATGGCCTCGTTCTGTGCTGTAAAATTCTATGATTTCCAAGCCTTGGTCATAACATATTCTGTGTTATTCAACTGTATAAATATGGGTCTAAAATTATCTTGAAGCTGTTTGGCATTTAATTAAATGTTTTATATTACTGCATGTCACTGTATACAGATCAGCGTTGGCACTGTCTATATAAAATTAATTAACTAAAGATCATTATTTAACTCTAAGTGAACAAATTGCTCCTGTATCTTAATCAATAATTAATCTCCATCAACTAAATTCAAAAGCATTCCAGCTTAGCTGCAGATTGTCAATGTAACCCGTGCCAGAGACTGCACATTTACTGCCAATAAAATCAGACTTACCCCAACCTCTGAAAGGGGCGAATCCATGTATTGCCCCACCGATGACTGTTAACTACCTGGCTTCATGTTTTAAGGTTACTTTCAAAATCAGCACTCTTTGAACAAAGAGGAAAATGTGCTCAGCAAAGAACATTACAGACAATTCCTTCAACGGCGTGAGAGACACATCCCTGTATCCATTCATTTCTCTGAAGCAGGTGTTAATGGGGAGAGGGACAGAGAGAAAAAAACTAGTACCAGCCAACACAATTGGTAAATATATCCAATGAGATTTGGAAACAAAGCTTTAAGTGAAGTGTTTGAGGCTGTTTGTTGGTGCAAGACATTTATGCTCAACACCATTCAGGACAAAGCAACCGCTTGATTGGCACCTCATCCACCACCTTAAACATTCACTCCCTCCACCACCAGCGCACCGTGGTTGCAGTGTGTACCATCTACAAGATGCACTACAGCAACTCGCCAAGGCTTCTTCGGCAGCACCTCCCAAACCCACAACCTCTTCCACCTAGAAGGACAAAGGCAGCAGACGCATAGGAACACCACCACCTCCAAGTTCCCCTCCAAATCACACCATCCTGACTTAGAAATATATCACTGATCCTTCATCGTCGCTGGATCAAAATCCTAGAACTCCCTCCCTAACAGCACTGTCGGAGTACCTTCACCACATGGACTGCAGCGGTTCAAGAAGGTGGCTCACCACCACCTTCTCAAGGGCAACTAGGGATGGGCAATAAATGCCGGCCTTGCCAGCGACGCCCAGATCCCATAAGCAAATTTTAAAAAAAGTTGTGACGCTGCAAGAGAGCTGTGGGAACGGTGCTTCCACTCTCCACTATCACAGGAGTTAGGGGACGCAGAGGCCAGTCCTTGCTGGAATCATTCGCTGCACCCCAACCATGCACTGTGCAGGGTCTGCATGAAGTTTAGAAAGTGGTCGCCCAGCAGCGGGAGCTGATCTCCAGCGATTTGACCCAAATCGTTAGTTTCCGTCATTGTCAGAATTTTACTGCATCTTAAATATTAGAGCGCAGACCCAGTGCCACCCAGTGTACGGAGTACGTGGGATCTATCGTGCAATTATTTGCAGCATAAACAGTCCTCGTTTCACTCGGTATCTCCCTGAGTGCGTGACTGACTATCTGTGTCCCACCGTGTACCACTCGCTTTGTATCTGTGTGTGTCTGTCTGTGTCTCACTCAGTGTCAGTGCCTCTCTGTAGCTCACGGTCTCTCTCGGTGTCTCGGTCTCTGCCTGTGTGGCACTCAGTCTGTGCCTCTCTCTCTCTCTCTCTGTGTCTGTCCCTGTGTCTCACTCGGTGCTGTAGCACTCGGTGTCTCACTCGGTGCTGTAGCTCTCTGTGTCTCACTCGGTGCTGTGTCTCACTCGGTGCTGTAGCTCTCTGTGTCTCACTCGGTGCTGTGTCTCACTCGGTGCTGTAGCTCTCTGTGTCTCACTCGGTGCTGTAGCTCTCTGTGTCTCACTCGGTGCTGTAGCTCTCTGTGTCTCACTCTCACTCGGTGCTGTAGCTCTCTGTGTCTCACTCGGTGCTGTAGCTCTCTGTCTCTCACTCGGTGCTGTAGCTCTCTGTCTCACTCACTCGGTGCTGTAGCTCTCTGTCTCTCACTCGGTGCTGTAGCTCTCTGTGTCTCACTCGGTGCTGTAGCTCTCTGTCTCTCACTCGGTGCTGTAGCTCTCTGTGTCACTCTCACTCGGTGCTGTAGCTCTCTGTGTCTCTCTCACTCGGTGCTGTAGCTCACTCTGTCTCTCACTCGGTGCTGTAGCTCACTCTGTCTCTCACTCGGTGCTGTAGCTCTCTGTCTCTCACTCGGTGCTGTAGCTCTGTGTCTCTCTCACTCGGTGCTGTAGCTCACTCTGTCTCTCGGTGTCCCCTTGCCCACTAACGTCACCTCACTCCCCCACTTACTAACTGGCCGACAGTGGTGTGGGCAGCGGGCATCCTGTAAAAGCGGGGAGCAGAAGGTAGGGGAGTGCAGAGATCGGCACCGAAACCCCAGCAGCCGGGACTGGTGCCCAGCCGCGGACCCTCCTCGCCTGCCCCGGCAGCACGGCGCCGCTCGCAGCCTTTCCAAGAGGGAGGGGAACCGGGGACAGCCAGAGCCGCAGAGGCAGCGACTTACCGAACAGAAGCAGGCCGAGGACCCGGCCGATCCAGGGAGCCATCAGGAGCCGAGCCGCACTTCCCCGCGGCTGCCAGCCAATCCCAGCCTGGCCAAACCCTCCGCTCCTCCGCTATTTAAAGTCTGCCCCAAGGGCGGGACTCCTCCCCCGGCTCACAATCAGCTCCTCTCCCCAAAATACCGTCTGATTGAACGATTTAACTCTCCGAGTGACGGAGAGTGATCCTAAAACCCACAGACTGATCCTAAAACCCACAGACTGACCCTAAAACCCACAGACTGACCCTAAAACCCACAGACTGACCCTAAAACCTACAGACTGACCCTAAAACCCACAGACTGATCCTAAAACCCACAGACTGACCCTAAAACCTACAGACTGACCCTAAAACCTACAGACTGATCCTAAAACCCACAGACTGACCCTAAAACCTACAGACTGACCCTAAAACCCACAGACTGACCCTAAAACCTACAGACTGACCCTAAAACCTACAGACTGATCCTAAAACCCACAGACTGACCCTAAAACCTACAGACTGATCCTAAAACCCACAGACTGACCCTAAAACCTACAGACTGACCCTAAAACCTACAGACTGATCCTAAAACCCACAGACTGACCCTAAAACCTACAGACTGATCCTAAAACCCACAGACTGACCCTAAAACCTACAGACTGACCCTAAAACCTACAGACTGATCCTAAAACCTACAGACTGATCCTAAAACCTACAGACTGATCCTAAAACCCACAGACTGATCCTAAAACCCACAGACTGACCCTAAAACCTACAGACTGACCCTAAAACCCACAGACTGACCCTAAAACCTACAGACTGATCCTAAAACCCACAGACTGACCCTAAAACCCACAGACTGACCCTAAAACCCACAGACTGACCCTAAAACCTACAGACTGACCCTAAAACCCACAGATTGACCCTAAAACCTACAGACTGATCCTAAAACCCACAGACTGATCCTAAAACCCACAGACTGACCCCAACATCCACAAAGTGACCCGAAAACTCACAGATTAACCCCAAAACCAATAGATTAACCTCAAATCAGAGACAAAGCCATCTCTGATCACTTCATTGTATCCCTCATCACTCATATCCCCCTTTGCTCTTGTAACCCCACTTCCTTCTGCATTCGCCTTGGGAAAAAACTCTCCCTTAAGTCACTTACAACGGTAATTTCAAACTCCCAACTGTCTAGCCTTTGACCCTCCATTCACCACAACATAACTGGAGCTACCGATCTGCTCAATCACACCCTTACCTCCACTTTAGATGCCCTTTTTCCTTATAAAACCCTTACTGTCTCCCACACTGGTCGTTCCCCTTGGTACGACCTCTCTCTCCATTCCCTTAAGTCCAAGGGACGCAGATTTGAACATTTATGGCGCATAGCTGATTTAGCCATTCATCGCCAATCTGTCCGTGGGTCTGTCCATAAGTCTGTCAATAGATCTGTCCATGGATCTGTCAATGGATCTGTTTATTGTTGTGTCAATGGTTCTATCAATAGTTCAGTCAATGGTTCTGTCAATGTTTCAATCAATTGTTCTGTCCATGGTTCGGTCAATGGATCTGTCCATGGATCTTTTTTTTATTCGCTTATGGGATCTGGGCGTCACTGGCAAGGCCAGCATTTATTGCTTATCCCTAGTTGCCCTTGAGAAGGTGGTGGTGAGCTGCCTTCTTGAACCGCTGCAGTCCGTGTGGTGAAGGTACTCCCACAGTGCTGGGAGGGAGTTCCAGGATTTTGACCCAGGGACGATGAAGGATTGGCGATATACTTCTAAGTCAGGATGGTGTGTAACTTGGAGGGGAACTTGCAGGTGATGGTGTTCCCATGCGCCTACTGCCCTTGTCCTTCTAGGTGGAAGAGGTCGCGGGTTTGGGAGGTGCTGCTGAAGAAGCCTTGGCGAGTTGCTGCAATGCATCTTGTAGATGGTACACACTGCAGCCACGGTACACCGGTGGTGGAGGGAGTGAATGTTTAAGGTGGTGGGTGGGGTGCCAATCAAACGGGCTGTTTTGTCCTGGATGGTGTCGAGCTTCTTGAATGTAGTTGGAGCTGCACTCATCCAGGCAAGTGGAGAGTATTCTATCACACTCCTTACTTGTGCCTTGTAGATGGTGGAAAGGCTTTGGGGAGTCAGGAGGTGAGACACTCGCCGCAGAATACTTAGCCACAGTATTTATGTGGCTGGTCCAGTTAAATTTCTGGTCAACGGTGACCCCCCAGGATGTTGATGGTGGGGGATTCAGCGATGGTAATGCAATTGAAAGTCAAGGGGCGGTGGTTAGACTCTCGCTTGTTGGAGTAGTCATTACCTGGCACTTCTGTGACGCGAATGTTACCCGCCACTTATCAGCCCAAGCCTGAATGTCATCCAGGTCTTGTTGCAATTGATCTGTCCATGGATCTGTCAATGGATCTGTCAATAGATCTCTCAATGGAGATGTCACTGGATCTCTCCATGGATCTGTCAATAGATCTGTCATCAGTTCTCTCAATGGATCTGTCAGTAAATCTGTCAATGGATCTGTCCATGGTTCTGTCAATTGATCTGTCAATAGATCTCTCAATGGAGATGTCACTGGATCTGTCAATGTATCTGTCAAAGGTTCTGTCACTGGTTCTGTCCATAAATCTGTCAATAGATCTCTCCATGAATCTGTCAATGGATCTGTCAGTGGATCTGTCAATTGATCTGTCCATGGTTATGTCCATGGATCTCTCCATGGATTTCTCTATGGATCTCTCAATGGATCTCTCCATGGTTCTGTCAATGGGCCTGTCAATGGATCTGCCAATGGATCTGTGAAGAGTGCTGTCAATGGTTCTCCAAGGCTTTGTCCAAGGGCCTCTTAATGATTCTCTCAATGCTTCTGTCATTGATCCTGTCAATGGATATGTCTATGGATCTGTCAATGGATCTGTCAATTGATCCATCAGTGGATCCACCAGTGGATCCGTGCATGGATCTGTCCATGTATCTGTCTATGGAACTGGCTATGGATCTGTCACTGGCTCTGTCCCTGGATCTCTCCATGGATCTCTCCATGGTTCTCTCCATGGATCTGTCAATGGTCCTGTCAATGGATCTGTCACTGGTTCTGTCCGTGGATCTCTCCATGGATCTCTCAATGTATCTGTTTATTGTTGTGTCAATGGTTCTATCAATAGCCCAGTCAGTGGATCTTTCAATGGTTCTATTCATGGATCTATCAATGGTTCTGTTAATGTTTCAATCAATTGTACTGCCCGTGGTTTGGTCAATGGATCTGCCAATGGATCTGTGAAGAGTGCTGTTAATGGTTCTCCAAGGCTTTGTCCAAGGGCCTCTTAATGATTCTCTCAATGCTTCTGGCATTGATCCCATCTATGGATCTGTCACTGGATCTGTCAATGGATCTGTCACTGGATCTTTCACTGGTTCTGTCAATGGATCTGTCAACGGATCTGTCCATAAGTCTGTCAATGGTTCTGGCAATGGTTCTGTCCTTGGAACTGCCAATGGATCTGTCAATGATTCTGTCACTGGACCTGTCAATGTTTTAATCAATTGTTCTGCCCATGGTTCGGTCAATGGATCTGTGAAGAGTGCTGTCAATGGTTCTCCAAGGCTTTGTCCAAGGGCCTCTTAATGCTTCTCTCCATGCTTCTGTCATTGATCCCATCTATGGATCTGTCAATGTATCTGTCAATAGATCTGTCACTAGATCTGTCACTGGATCTGTGCATGGATCTGTCAATGGTCCTATCAATGGATCTGTCAATGTGTCTGTCAATGGATCTGCCACTGGATCTCTCCATGGATCTGTCAATGGTCCTGTCAATGGATCGCTTCATTGATCTGTCAATGGATCTGTCACTGGATCTCTCCATGGATCTGTCAATTGATCTCTCCATTGATCTGTCAATGGATCTGTCACTGGATCTGTCAATGGATCTCTCCATGGATCTGTCCATAAGTCCATCAATAGATCTGTCAATGATTCTGTTAATGGTTCCATCACTGAAACTGTCACCAGATCTGTCCATAAGTCTGTCAATGATTCTGTCAATGATTCTGTCAATGGTTCTGTCAATGATGCTGTCAATGGTTCTGTTTATTGTTGTGTCAATGGTTCTATCAATAGTCCAGTCAATGGATCTTTCAATGGGTCCATCAATGGATCTGTCCATAAGTCTGTCAATGATTCTGTTAATAGTTCCATCACTGGATCTGTCACTGAATCTGTCACCGGATCTGTCCATAAGTCTGTCAATGGTTCTGTTTATTGTTGTATCAATGGTTCTATCAATAGTCCAGTCAATGGATCTGTCAATGGATCTCCCAATGGATCCATCAATGGATCAGTCCATGGATCTGTCCATAAGTCTGTCAATGGTTCTGTCACCGGATCTGTCACTGGATCTGTCCATAAGTCTGTCAATGGTTCTATCAATGGTTCTCTCCATGGATCTTTCCATGGACCTCTCCATGGATCTGTCAATGGATCTGTCAATGATTCTGTTAATAGTTCCATCACTGGATCTGTCACTGGATCTGTCACCGGATCTGTCAATAGTTCTGTCAATGATTCTGTCAATGATTCTGTCCATGGATCTGTCAATGGATCTGTTAATAGATCTGTCAATGGAGATGTCACTGGATCTCTCCATGGATCTCACCATGGATCTATAAGTGGTTCTGTCAATGGATCTGTCCCTGGATCTGTCAATGGATCCGTCCATGGATCTGTCCATAAGTCTGTCAATAGATCTGTCAATGATTCTGTCCCTGGTTCCCTCACTGGGTCTGTCACTGAATCTGTCACCGGATCTGTCACTGGATCTGTCATGGGAGCTGTTACGGGATCTGTCAATGGATCTGTCACAGGAGCTGGCACTGGATCTGTCAATGGATCTGTTACTGAATCTGTCACGGAATCTGTCACCGGATCTGTCACCCGATCTGTCACAGGATCTGTCACAGGAGCTGGCACTGGATCTGTCAATGGATCTGTCAATGGATCTGCCAATGGATCTGCCAATGGATCTGTCAATGGATCTGTTCATGGATCTGTTAATGGATCTGTCAATGGATCTGTTAATGCATCTGTCAATGGATCTGTTAATGGATCTGTCAATGGATCTGTTAATGGATCTGTCAATGGATCTGTCAATGGATCTGTCAATGGATCTGCCAATGGATCTGTCAATTGATCTGTCACAGGAGCTGGCACTGGATCTGTCAATGGATCTGCCAATGGATCTGTCAATGGATCTGTCAATGGATCTGTCAATTGATCTGTCATGGGAGCTGTTACGGGATCTGTCAATGGATCTGTCACAGGAGCTGGCACTGGATCTGTCAATGGATCTGTTACTGAATCTGTCACGGAATCTGTCACCGGATCTGTCACCCGATCTGTCACAGGAGCTGGCACTGGATCTGTCAATGGATCTGTCAATGGATCTGCCAATGGATCTGTCAATGGATCTGCCAATGGATCTGTTAATGGATCTGTCAATGGATCTGCCAATAGATCTGTCAATTGATCTGTCAATGGATCTATTAATGGATCTGTCAATGGATCTGCCAATGCATCTGTCAATGGATCTGTCATGGGAGCTGTTACGGATCTGTCAATGGATCTGTCACAGGAGCTGGCACTGGATCTGTCAATGGATCTGTTACTGAATCTGTCACGGAATCTGTCACCGGATCTGTCACCTGATCTGTCACAGGAGCTGGCACTGGATCTGTCAATGGATCTGCCAATGGATCTGTCAATGGATCTGCCAATGGATCTGTCAATGGATCTGCCAATGGATCTGTTAATGGATCTGTTAATGGATCTGTCAATGGATCTGCCAATGGATCTGTTAATGGATCTGTTAATGGATCTGTCAATGGATCTGCCAATGGATCTGTCAATGGATCTGTCAATTGATCTGTCACAGGAGCTGGCACTGGATCTGTCAATGGATCTGTCAATGGATCTGCCAATGGATCTGTTAATGGATCTGTCAATGGATCTGTCAATGGATCTGCCAATGGATCTGCCAATGGATCTGTTAATGGATCTGTCAATGGATCTGTCACAGGAGCTGGCACTGGATCTGTCAATGGATCTGCCAATGGATCTGTCAATGGATCTGTCAATGGATCTGTCAATTGATCTGTCATGGGAGCTGTTACGGGATCTGTCAATGGATCTGTCACAGGAGCTGGCACTGGATCTGTCAATGGATCTGTCAATGGATCTGCCAATGGATCTGTCAATGGATCTGTCAATGGATCTGTCACAGGAGCTGGCACTGGATCTGTCAATGGATCTGTCAATGGATCTGCCAATGGATCTGTTAATGGATCTGTCAATGGATCTGCCAATGGATCTGTTAATGGATCTGTCAATGGAGCTGGCACTGCATCTGTCAATGGATCTGTCAATGGATCTGCCATGGATCTGTCAATGGATCTGTCAATGGATCTGCCAATGGATCTGTCAATGGATCTATTAATGGATCTGTCAATGGATCTGTCAATGGATCTGTCACTGGATCTGTCAATAGAGATGTCACTGGATCTCTCCATGGGTCTTTCCATAAGTCTGTCAATAGATCGGTCAATGATTCAGCTAATGGTTCCGTCACTGGATATGTCACCGGATCTGTCACTGGGTCTGTCCATAAGTCTGTCAATGATTCTGTCCATGGATCTGTAAGATCTTAATGATCTCTGAGTTCTTGGACAAGACACCAATAGGCAGCAGCCAGTATGTTTGAGCAATAGATCAAGATTTATTAAGCATACAGCGTAATATACTTAATATTAGGCGATAATTTTAACGAGTAGCTCGCAGCCCTTGGTCTCTGGAGCCTCTCTCGGACACAGATGACGTCATCTTAAGTCTGTTCCTTTGTTCTCGCAGTACGTCTGTGTAAAGTTGTTCTTTGAGTATCGAGGTTTTAACCCTTTTCTTATATAAAGTTGGTTTGGCCAGTGTTCGTATAGGGTCTTTAACAAAATCACCTTTTTTAATTGGTTCTAATGGTCAAAATACCATTGTCACTCAGACTAAGGTAGCATCCCGCCTTTCCAGTATTTTTCCACCAACTTTGCCATGTTCAGTGTTATCTTGTTTATAGTTTTTCACCCCATTGGAATTTACTTTATCTCTTTCATTTCTAGCTTCCCTGGTACAAGGCCTTTATACCAAGGGCCCATATCAGCGCTGTTTCACTCGTCTTGAGGTATTCAAACTATCTCACTTTAATCTACCAGATAAATACCTTATCTCCATGATCTCTCTCATTTTATGTCCTTATACTAATTATCCTTTAAATATTGTTGCAATTAGTTTTGTTAAGCGAATTCTAAGTTCTATACAGCATTATAATATGTTATTTAATAATTTAACCTTCACTCGCAGTCTGTGGCTGTTTGTTATCAAAACTTAGTCAAAACTGCTTTTGACTGTTTGCAGCTACATTTTGAACAAGTCTTAGCTTTATAGTTACCCAGGAGTAATTATGGGTAATATTATTTGGTCAATGGCTACACTTGAAGTTATACATATATGATTCTCGTCTACTAAATATCTTTAAATATCAGCCTTTCGTACAAGTCCCCACCTCGAGGATGAAATGTTTTAAACATTGATTCCTTGACTACTTCAATCTATTCTCTGACTAGCATTGCTGCAAATTGGAGTCCTCTAATTGAAGGGAACGGAGCGCTTCTCAAATGAGGTTTTATCCCCCTTTTCATTATAGGCCTGGGTACTAACTATGACACTCACAGGGGCCGACCGCCTATCCTCATGGCTGGGGAACACCCGGGGTCTCCTCAACCATCATGTCGGCCGTGCTGATATGTCTTGCCTTCTAGTGCGTCCCAGTCTATCGTTTCTCCTCCGCCCGCTGCTCCTATTGCTGCATCATACGATCTGGCAGTAACGGCCCTGATCTGACCCCTTACTTAAATTCAATTCACTGTTCTGGTGTTCCAATTCTGCCCCGCCTGGGGTATCCTCTGTTTCTTCTATCTTTCCTGATGTTACCCCGCCTGGGGTCTCCTCTACGTTGCTTCGGATCTTCTCTTTCGGTGTGCTCAATTAATTTGTTGGTGCTGGTTAGTCATAGGCATGAGTACCCAATTGACTTATGTATCAAAGTCTTACTACACAGGTTACATATATCAAATACACTATCATTACAAGTTGGAGAACTACCAGAGCGTGTGAAATACTACGAACCTAAGGGTGTGCTGATGTATTAAGCCCAATATCCCACCAGTGTGAGTTGTCCTCTATGCTGTCAATTTCAATATCTATTCTCGAGTTGTCTTGCTCCAAAACATAAAAATGCTTTAGGGAGGAGTTCAGTCACATCATGAGCTCACTGAAACCCTTAGACAACAGGGGAATGTCGTATCCAAATTGTGCCACATAATTGTGCAGCTCATACTTAAAAACGTGTTGGTTGATGGGGCAGGTCCTGTTAGACCCATAAAGCATGGTAGTTGCGGTAGTAGTGACACAGGAGGCACCACCAAAACCACCTCATACTGGATTTGTACTGGTTTTTCCCACGCTCTGTTATCTACAAAACACAATTATTACAGTTACAGTTAAATTCAGTCTTACAATCATTTCAAGCGACATGACAGTTTAACATCTAATCAAGAAATCATGGACTTAAAAGATTCTCCAGATCTCTCTTTTACTCGTATCCATCTTGTGGATAATTCTTACTAAACATGATTTCTCCCTAGCCCTCAATTGTCCCAATCCAAATTCCATGTAACTCTCCACTTCAACTTCAATTTCAATCCCTCTAACAGGTACCAGTGTGTTTAACTCTAGTTTGATTGTTTCATTAATTATATAGTTTCTCGATGGAGTATGTGTCAATGCTTTAAAAGTTGTCTCACTCTCCTGAGCCACATTAACCATTTCATGTCTTGCTGTTGTCAAGTAACTGAGCATGTCTGAGACCCATTCTTCAGTGCAAATTCAACATACATTCCCGGATGGTAATTGCCTCATACGTAACGAATCACATTTGCACACTCATATCGGTATCTCCATATTATGCCACACGTACCATCCGATACAAGCCTTTCTCGGGCTTTCAGGTGATCTTATCAAAAGATTGTAGTCGTCTAAAGATTTTTGTTCATCTTCCTCTGCCTGGTCCCGATGTCTTGGGTAGTGGCCAGGCTATCAAAGTTTTCTTAAAAAGTTCATTATAGGCAGGGACACAAATGTCTCCAAGAGAAAGCTATCAATTTACTATTCTTAGCTACACTTTCCTGACTTTCACTAGAAAGTTTGGAAAATTCCCAATTGGTGGTGTAATTCTCCTGTTTCTATCTCACACCCTCAATCACTTCCTCTCTCCATTTTACACATCCAATTAATTACCATTCATATCTCATTCATGAGCCCTGGAGGAACTTTACTGTCCAGTACAATATTTAAGATTGAAAACATAGATCAAACATTCTCACTTGGTCCAAGTTATTAACACTTTTTATTTATCATTATTTTAGAGAATCTTTTATTTTCCCCAAAGTAACCAAATATATAGTGCCTAAGTCCATTTTGTTATTTCAAAATTATCCCAAAATCCAAACAGTAGTATTGTTGAACTGACAGGTTTTGTCAATGTTCAATTTCATTTCTATCAATTTATCTTCCATTTCCAATTTCAGAAATGAGTGATTCCCAGGCTAGGTGGCTTACACAGTGTTTTAACATTAGAGACAGAAGTGCTGCAATTAGTTTACAAGGTAACTTCCATATAACAAAAGAAAGAAGATAATCCATTGTGACTTGGCTTAGAGCCCAAGGGGTTAATTTATCAAATCATAATTTTCCTTCTGGGAAATATTAAATTAAAATTAAGAAACTTAAATTTAATAATGTCCAATATCTTTAAATTTCATACTAAAGTTGTTGCTTGGTGAACTTAAACAGCTGTCAGTGGAAAGGGTTAACTCCTTTGCAGGTTTTTAAGAAGGTGGAGCGAAACATTGTCAGGTGCATGCAATTGCATCACTTCACATAAATTTTTAAAAAAACTTTCCCGATTGAAAGACAGTTGTGTTTTCACACTTTAACTAAACATGAACAGAACAGATAAAACAAAACAAAATAGCACATGCTTGCAGAAAACAGTACATTACGTCATATTTCTTATTGTCCTTTCTTCAGATGCCTTTCCAAAATACTGTAAAAACATTGAATATAACTGGAGAAAAATTAGTTTTTCACATTTAAACAACTCAAATCAAACTGCTTTGGAAAATTTTACCATAGCAACTGCGACTCCAAGGTTAAATCTTAGACTGAAACTTAATCTTTTGTTAAACAAACTTTTTGTTGTTCTTCTCAGTTTTTACACACCAGATTAACTTAAATTGTATTAGTTTTTTTCCAATTCTGGGGGCACAATCTTATTCGCACACTTAAAACTTCCAAAATCCAAGACAAGACAAAAGTTTTAAACGCTTTTAACACAGAGAAGTGGGTGGAGCTAAAACACACATACACTTTGGGGTAAAAATTCAGTTGGTTGCGCCTCCCGTTAGCGCCTTAAGAGGGCGCTAATGGGGCGCAAAGCCGCTAACGCCCGGGCGCAGCGATGTTTGCGCCGCTCGGGAACTTAACTTGACATTGTGCGGCGGCGATAAAACTTACCGCTGCGACCACCTGCGCGCGCAGATTGTGACGTCATTCCATGGTGCAACGCCCTTGTGGCGCCCCGGAGCGGAAATTGAGTGGCGCCCCCTGCCTTACCGCCTGGCGCTTCCAACGACCAGAAGACTGGAACGCTATCAATCGCTGTGGGGCTGGGGGGGGGCGCTATTTAAAGGGGGCCTCGTCCTGTCTTTTATTGTTGGTGGCATTTTTGAACTACGCATTCTGAGAGAGAGAGGGAGAGACTTCTGGAGAGATTCAATGTTGTGTGAAGGAGTTTTGGGTACTGAGCAGCACTTTGCAGGTTCATTTTGATTTGCCATTCCTTGTATCGATTTAGCAGAGACTGTGGGAGCTGCACTCTGAGCTCTTTGCCTGGTACTCTCCATTGTTCTTTCCAGCACATTTGATGTGCAAGTCTCTCCAGGCCGAGATTCAAGGCTGCAATGAACAGGATGTGGATGGAAAGCAAGATTAACCATCCCCTTTAAGAACTGGCCCGTGCCATTGTGTGTGTGTTCCATTGCTGACTGACATTACATGAGCTTCGCCAGCGCTCTGAGTTAGCGCCTCACTCCTTGGCCTTTGCGCCTTAAGACAGGTGTGCAGCGCCTGATTTAGCGCTCTACTCACCTCCCGGGGCGGTAAAAGTGAAGTTTCCAGTCAGTGCTGATAATTAGCGCCAGGCGCTAATATTTGCGTCCAGACGATATTTGCGCCCCAAATGGGGCGCGACCTAATTTCTACCCCTTTTTGTTTTATAGACAGACTTTCGGAGAAAGGAATACTGTAATGTCTTAAGCATTCATAGTCAGGAAAACTTTTACACTTTAACACACACTTTCTCACAAACTGATATTCCAGCATTTTTTAAGGTTCCTTTCACTCAGCAAATCTTGTGTTTTATTTGTTTCGGCACAAACGTTAATAACTTCCATGTCGGTAAAACTTTAAATTTCTCTTTTTTTCCCTCTTTTTAAATCGGTGTCTCAGCAGCTTTTCCTGGCTTTCCAAATCCCTGTTTTTTCCCTTCCTTTGCTGAGTTTTCAGATTGGTTAGCCTGCAAATTAGATCTTTTTCCTTCTTTATCTCTCCTTCTCTCTCCTGCACTTTATGCGTAACCACCTGGCTATGTTTCTCTCTTAACCCGTTGTGTTTTTGCTGAGACAGACTTTCCGGAATAAAGTTTATCACTTTTTCAAAGGGGACTCGGTCTCCTTTGATTAAACATTCCGTCAATAATACCTGCACTTCCTCCGCACAGGCGCCTCTGTCTAACTTACTCTTATATGCATTAACACAACTTTTACTAGCCATTTGGTGATTTTCTTAACAGACCTCTAACATCAATAACTATCGGCGCGCAATTCACAGGCACTCCCCACTCCCCATGGGGTTTATCCCTCCTCAAGAGCAGCAGCTGATCAGGAAGCTACTTTCGAGGTCTGATCTATTACACAACACTAGCTGCTTTGTCTTGTCCCATCTGAAGGGTGCCAATTTGTAAGATCTTAATGATCTCTGTGTTCTTGGACAAGACACCAATAGGCAGCAGCCAGTATGTTTGAGCAATAGATCAAGATTTATTAAGCATACAGCGTAATATACTTAATGGCCCAAAAATTAGTGCCGCTACGCGAGAGTACGCACTGTGTACTCTCGCGTATTCTGTCTCCAATTGCCGGTTTTCTGCATGCACTGCGCATGCGCTGAAAACCGGTACTTGGTGAATGGAAAATGGGGCGGGTCCTAGCTGAACCGCGTGCGCGCTACAGGCTGTGCGCACGCAGTGCACTTAGTGGTTTCAACGCGCAGGTAAGTACGGAAGATTCTACACATAAAAAAAGGAGGAGTAAGACCCACTTTTAACAAGGTAAGTAGTGAATTAAGTATTATTTTGAATTTTTTTTAACAGGTATATCTTTTTTAGAGACTTTAAAGACAGGTAAGTTTATTTTTATAACTTTTTAAAAGATTTTAAATTTTTTCAAAAATTTAATTTTTTATTTAAAATGGTTAATTTATTTAACTATACTTATTTTATTAATGTGATGGTTTTTTTAAAATTTAATTGAGGTTTAGCGGTTCTTTTGGGGGGCTATAGTATTCATAGCTTTCACAGCACTTATGTGAAAGTTATGAATGGAAGATGGTGTGCTGCCATTGGCTCTAACTGAGTCACGTGATCCCACAGCTCGCACGAATTAACTACGCCGGTGGGATACGCAAGCCCAGCACAGCAGCTGTCCAGAACATCAAGTTCGTGCGAGCTGGAACTGAAAAAGCCAACGCGCAGTGAGAGATCGCGGGGAGGCCTTACCCTCGCATGAAGGCTTCCTCACGAATTTTTGGGCCAATATTAGGCGATAGCTTTAACGAGTAGCTCGCAGCCCTTGGTCTCTGGAACCTCTCGGACACAGATGACGTCATCTTAAGTCTGTTCCTTTGTTCTCGCAGTACGTCTGTGTAAAGTTGTTCTTTGAGTATCGAGGTTTTAACCCTTTTCTTATCAAAAGTTGGTTTGGCCAGTGTTCGTATAGGGTCTTTAACAAAATCACCTTTTTTAATTGGTTCTAATGGTCAAAATACCATTGTCACTCAGACTAAGGTAGCATCCCGCCTTTCCAGTATTTTCCACCAACTTTGCCATGTTCAGTGTTATCTTGTTTATAGTTTTTCACCCCATTGGAATTTACTTTATCTCTTCCATTTCTAGCTTCCCTGGTCCAAGGCCTTTATACCAAGGGCCCATATCAGCACTGTTTCACTAGTCTTGAGGTATCCAGACTATCTCACTTTAATCTACCAGATAAATACCTTATCTCTATGATCTCTCTCATTTTATGTCCTTATACTAATTATCCTTTAAATATTGTTGCAATTAGTTTTGTTAAGCGAATTCTAAGTTCTATTCAGCATCATAATATGTTATTTAATGATTTGACCTTCACTTGCAGCCTGTAGCTGCTTGTTATCAAAACTTAGTCAAAACTGCTTTTGACTGTTTGCAGCTACATTTTGAACAAGTCTTAGCTTTTTAGTTACCCAGGAGTAATTATGGGTAATATTATTTGGTCAATGGCTACACTTGAAGTTATACATATATGATTCTCGTCTACTAAATATCTCTAAATATCAGCCTTTTGTACAGAATGGTAATGGATCTGTCCATGGATCTGTCAATAGATCCATCAATAGATCCGTCCATGGATCTGTCCATGGATCTGTCAATAGATCTGTCAATGGATCTGTCACTGGATCTGTCACTGGTTCTATCAATGGATTTGTCCAATGATTCTGTCCATGGATCCTTCACTGGATCCGTCACTGGTTCTGTCAATGGATCTGTCAATGGATCTGTCACTGATTCTGTCCATGAATCGACTACCCTTTTACTATTTATATGTTTATCAAGGACTTTAGTGTTCCTTTTTATGTTACCTGCTAATCTATTCTCATACACTCTTTGCCCCTCTTATTACGTTTTTCAGTTCTCCTTTACACTTTCTGTATTCTGCTTGATTCTCTACTGTATTATGAATCTGTCATTTATCATTAGCCTCCTTTTTCTGTTTCATTTTAATCTCTATATCTTTAGTCTGCCAGGGAGCTCTAGCTTTGGATGCCCTTCATCTCCCCTTTATAGGAATGTGTCTAGTCTGTATCCGAACCATCTCTGCTTTTATGGCCTCCCATTGCTCATTTACCTGCTGATCTTTGATTCCAATCCACTTGGGTCAGATCCCCTTTCAACTCACTGAAATTAGCCTTCCTCCAGTTGAGTATCTTCACCTTAATTTTTTCCTTGTCCTTTTCCATAACTACTCTAAACCTAATGATATAGTGATCACTGTTCCCCAAATGCGCTCCCACTGAAACATGCTCCACTTGCCCCATTTCATTCCCCAGAACTAGATCCAGCGCTGCTTCCTTCCTTGTTGGGCTGGAAACATACTGATCAAGAAAGTTCTCCTGAACACACTGCAGGAATTCCTTCCCCTCTTTTCCCTTTACACTGTTGCCCCGCCCCCTCACCCCCAGTCTCCATTAGGATAATTGAAGTCCCCCATTATCACTACTCTATTGCTTTTACATCTTTCGGAAATTTGCCTGCAGATTTGCTCCTCCATCTCCTTCCCACTATTTGGTGGTCTATAGTATACACCCAGCAGCATAGCAACTCCTGTTCTGCTCCTTAGCTCTATCCACATTGATTCTGTCTTTGAATCCTCAAGAACATCATCCCTTACCAGGGCTGCAACAGTATCTTTGACAAATCCTTCCACCCCCCACCTTTTTTTCCTTCCCTATCTTTCCTGAATACATTGTAGCCAGGAATATAAGTTCCCAATCCTCCCCTTGTTTGAGCCAGTTCTCCGTTATTGCCACGATATCATAACCCCATGTGGAAACTTGTGCCTGCAGCTCACCAACCTTATTTATCACGCTATGGGAACCTGTATGGGTCCTAGCAATGCCTGTTTTTTCATGGGATACGTGGAACGTTCTTTGTTCCAGTCCTACTCAGGTCCCCCCACCCCCAACTCCACCTCAACACTTTTTCCGGTCCATTGATGACTGTGTTGATGCTGCTCCCTGCTCTCGCACTGAACTGGAAAGCAGCAGGAAAATGTACAGCGAAGAAATGGGGCAAAGGGAAGCGAGAGAGAGTGAGTGAGTGAGTGCAGGAACATGCAGCAAAAAGATTGCTGATTGAAGGCAATGTGAACGTGCAGAGCTGAGAGCACCCTCTGGTGGCAAGAGAAGACTACTGCACCTTGTTGCAGTCGGTCTCCCAGCCAAGGGCTAACCTCATATAATACACCTTTCACACATATAATCCCAGCTTTTATAAAAGCTTGATTAAATAATACTTTCCCTTCAACATTTAACCACCTGTTTAAAAATAAGGGCTGTTCTAAAAATTCCTCAGCACACTTGGGCATAAAGTACACACTTTTTAAGAATTGGGCCCAAATCTCTATAACCCCCTTATAAAACCTAGGGAGAGTTTTAATAGATTAAAAAAAAATATTGTTATATTATAAAATATACTTTGTCCTCCCACCCCACTCCGTTTAAAAAAATGCTCAAAACAACCCTTCTAGAACTTGTATTTGACTTCAGAAGAAATCTCTTCATCATTTGATTCTAAACGATTTTTTCTTCAATTCAATGTCTGGAAAATTTAACTCTCCCTGATCCCGCCTTCCAATGATCATATTTTATGGCAAGGGAAAGGCTGGTTTTCCTTCCCATAAAAACCTCACACAAGCCTCTCGGATGGACTTTTCCTCCCACTCAGGAATATCCTCCACCGTCAATCTGTGCCATAGTTTGGATAGCAGGAGAGCGGACACCACCTGCCGCTGTTCCTTGGAATTTCAAACCCCTTCTTCCCATCTTCACATTTAAATTTATTTTTTGCTAACCATCGGTTCCCAATTTAATCTATCAGAGCACCATGAAAGTTGGTGATAGAATGCTTTTGTTTATTTTACTTAAAGGCTTCATGTTCTTGCTACAACGTGAAGTAGTTGAGGTGAATAGCATAGATAAGTATATGAAGGAGAAAGGAATAGAAGGATTTGCAGAGATGTTTAGATGAAGAAGGGTGGGAGGAGGCTCGTGTGGAGCATAAACACCGGCATGGACCTGTTGGGCCGAATGGCCTGTTTCTGTGCTGTAAAATTCTACGTTCAGTTTCCGTTTTCGCCACTTTATTTTGTTATTCTTTTGCTCTCTCTTGACCCCCTTTGCCTTTGTGCACCAACAGGAAAATGTACAGCGAAGAAATGGGGCAAAGGGAAGCAAGAGAGAGTGAGTGAGTGAGTGCAGGAACATGCAGCAAAAAGATTGCTGATTGAAGGCAACGTGAACGTGCAGAGCTGAGAGCACCCTCTGGTGGCAAGAGAAGACTACTGCACCTGGTAGTTGCCGTCAGTCTCCCATCCAAGTACTAACTAAGCCTATCCTTCTGATACCAAACCAGATCTGGCGCAATCAGAGCACCATGGAAGTCATCGATAGCTTACATTGATTTACAAAAATGTACAGCACAGAAACAGGCCATTCGGCCCAACTGGTCCATGCCAGTGTTTATGCCCCACACGAGCCTCCTCCCACCCTTCTTCATCTCACCCTTCTATTCCTTTCTCCCTCATGTGTTTATCTAGCTTCCCCTTTATTTTAATATAGATTGGGATAGTAACAGCATAAAGGGCAAAGAGGAGGAGGAATTCCTGAAATGTGTGATCAGTGTGTTTCCAGTCCAATGAGGAAGCCGTGCTGGATCTAGTTCTGGGGAATGAAGTGGAGCATGTTTCTGTGGGAGAGCATTTGGGGAACAGTGATCAAGATATCATTAGGTTTAGAATGGTTATGGAAAAGGACAAGGAACAATCAAGCATAAAAATACTAAACTGGAGGAGGGCTAACTTCAGTGAGTTGAAAAGGGATCTGGCCCAGGTGGATTGGAATCAAAAATTGGTAGGCAAAACAGTAATTGAACAATGGGAGGGCTTCAAAGAGGAGATAGTTCAAGTGCAGAGTAGAGTAGACACATTCCTATGAGTGGGAAAGGAAGGGCATCCAAAGTCAGAGCTCCCTGGATGACTAAAGATGTAGAGGTTAAAATGAGATAGAAAAAGGAGGCTTATGACAATTGGAAGGTTCACAATAAAATAAAGAACCAAGCTGAAATTAGAAAGTACAGAGGTCTGAAAAAGGGAATAAAAGGGGCAGAAAGAGAGCGAGAATGAGAATAGATTAGCGGCTAACATAAAAGGGAACCCAAAAGTCTTTTATCAACCCATAAATAATAAAAGGGTAGTCAAAGGAAGGGTGGGGCAGATTAGGGACCAAAAAGGTCTTCTTGTGGAGGCAGAGGCTGTGGTACTAAATGAGTACCTTGCATCTGTCTTCACTAGAGAAGAGGATACTGCCAATGTAGCAGTAAAGGAAGAGGTAGTAGCGATATTGGATAGGATCAAAATAGATAAAGAGGAGGTACTTAAAAGGTTGGCAGTCCTCAAAGTAGAAAAGTCACCTGGTCCAGATGGAATGCATCCTAGGTTACTGAAGGAAGTAAGGGTGGAAATTGCACACCCTCTGGCCACAATCTTCCAGTCCTTCTTGGATATGGAGTGGTGCCAGAGGGCTGGAGGATTGTAAATGTTACACCCCTGTTCAAAAAGGGGGAGAGGGATAAAGCCAGCAACTACAGGCCAGTCAGCTTAAGGTCGGTGGTGGGGAAACTTTTAGAGACAATACTTCAGGACAAAATTAATTGGCATTTGAAAAAGTATGGGCTAATAAATAAAAGTCAGCACAGATTTGTTAAAGGCAAATCAAGGCACTGACATGCTCCATAGAGAAACTGACTAATTAATGAAACAATAAGGATAGAGTTAAGCACACTGGTACCTGTCAGAGGTTTGAAATTAAAGTAAAGAGGGACGTAGAATTTGGATTTACAGAATTCAGGATTGGATTCCTTTGAAATGAAATTGGGACAATTGCGGGCTAGGGAGAAATAATACTTAGCAAGGATTATCCACAAGATGGATACGGGTACAGGGAGAGCTGGAGAATCTTTTAAGTCCATGATTTCTTGATAAGATGGTACACTGTAGCTTTCTGTACACTGTATTATGATTTTCTCTGTCTGTATCATGACGTATAGTATTGACCAAATTAAGCTTAGACTAGATATGTGTGCTTTTGTAAATGTAATATTAATCCACTGTAAACTCCAAGATGATCCAAAGTAAAGCCAGAAAGAAAGTTAATTAACCCAGAATAATGTTTCACTCAGGTTCAAAAAGGAGGACTGTTAGAATATCATAAAATAGTTTAAAATGGTCAAAGTATCCCAGCATGCTTTTGCTTTAGCATTTTAGCCAGAGAGCGGATGTGGAGGAAAGGGGAAATGTATAAACAAACAGTTTGCAAACTCAAAAGACAGAGAATGATATACACCCAGGCAATGGTCCCCCTAATTTTCTTTTGGGTGCACGGTCTCTTTAAAGGGCTGCACAGCCCATTCACAGTTCTGCGCATGCGTGAAACTTAACATTGGAAAAGCTGGTCCCGGGCATAAGAATAAGAACATAAGAAATAGGAGCAGGAGTAGGTCATTCGGCCCCTCGAGCCTGCTCCGCCAGTCAATAAGATCATGGCTGATCTCATCTTGGCCTCAACTCCACTTTCCTGCCCGCTCTCCATAACCCTTGATTCCCCTGTTTTTCAAAAATCTGTCTATCTCTGCCTTGAATATATTCACCTGACGAAGGAGCAGCAGCTCCGAAAGCTTGTGATTTCAAATAAAACTGTTGGACTATAACCTGGTGTTGTGCGACTTTTCACTTTTGTCCACCCCAGTCCAACACTGGCATCTCAGCATCTTGAATATATTCAACGACCCAGCCTCCACAGCTCTCTGGGGAAGAGAATTTCAAAGATTCACGACCCTCTGAGAGAAGAAATTCCTCCTCATCTCCGTTTTAAATGGGCGGCCCCTTATTCTGAAACTATGCCCCCTAGTTCTAGATTCCCCCACGAGGGGAAACATCCTCCCTGCATCTACCCTGTCAAGCCCCCTCAGAATCTTATATGTTTCAATAAGATCCCCTCTCATTCTTCTAAACTCCAACGAGTATAGGCCCAACCTGCTCAACCTTTCCTCATAAGACAACCCCTTCAACTCAGGAATCAACCTAGTGAACCTTCTCTCAACTGCCTCCAATGCAAGTATATCCCTCCTTAAATAAGGAGACCAAAACTGTACGCAGTACTCCAGGTGTGGTCTCACCAACACCCTGTACAGTTGTAGCAAGACTTCCCTACTTTTATACTCCATCCCCCTTGCAATAAAGGCCAACATTCCATTTGCCTTCCTAATCACTTGCTATACCTGCATATTAACTTTTTGTGTTTCATGTACGAGGACCCCCAGATCCCTCTGTACCGCAGCATTTTATAGTCTCTCTCCATTTAAATAATAATTTGCTTTTTTATTCTTCCTACCAAAGTGGATAACCTCACATTTTCCCACATCATACTCCATCTGCCAAATTTTTGCCCACTCACTTAACCTATCTATATCCCTTTGCAGACTTTGTGTACTCCTCACAACTTGCTTTCCCACCTATCTTTGTATCGTCAGCAAATTTGGCAACAGTACACTCGGTCCCTTCATCCAAGTCATTAATATAGAATGTAAATAGTTGAGGCCCCAGCACTGATCCCTGTGGCACGCCACTAATTACAGTTTGCAAACCTGAAAATGACCCATTTATTCTGACTCTCTGTTTTCTGTTAGTTAGCCAATCCTCTATCCAGTTTAATATATTACCCCTAACAGTGGATCTCTCGGACCTCGCCCTTTCCAATGCTCCGCTCTCGGGCCTCGCCCTTTCCAATGCTCCGCTCTCGGGCCTCGCCCTTTCCAATGCTCCGCTCTCGGGCCTCGCCCTTTCCAATGCTCCGCGCTCGGACCTCGCCCTTTATAATGCTCCACTGTCGGCCTTGCTCTCCCCTCCCGCTGCCGTCCTCGCCTCGTGGTCTCCCACCCTGCTGTCAGCCTCGCTCTTGTAAGACGTGCAGAAATCGCCCCTCGCCCCATCAAACCGTTTCCAAAGTTCAGACCCGTCGAACAGACAACACAAAACCCAATGAATCTGTGAAAACTTCTTTTACTTAAACATCAGCAAGAGATTAGAAGTAATCCGATAGTCTTGTAATGTATAATAATTCCCAATTATACCTAAACATACACAGAGCTATCCCTTTACTTTAAGCTCAAGAAAAACAAAACCACATACGTACTAACACCAGCGAGTGGTCAATTCGACTGTGACTAGACGGATGATTTCTGGCACCTGGCCAGGTCGCCCCTCCCGACTGCGGCCCCGAGTGTCTTGAAACAGCACCTGTTATACCCCAAAATTTGGCAACCCTCCCACTGCGTACGTGTCCCTAACTATACGACATAATGGTCATCAGTTGTTTCTCAGACCCTCTTATCACTAGTCTGTTAGGCATCCATGGGCCTTCAAGATTACATTCCAAAGTCTGAAGATGTTTCCACAGTTCAATTGTCTGTTCCCACAGGGCTCTCAAAGCATGCTTTCCTTATCTTGGTAAAAGGCAGCTGGCAGCCTTTCATAGCTTACAGCCGTAACAATTCATTTAGCAAAGTTCTGTTCTTGCCCAAGGTTGTCATTATCTGTGAGCAGTTTTCAAACAAAAGTTCTCACAGGAGCCTCTCAACTTCCCGAAGAATGCTGGTATACCAAAATGTGATCAAGTTTGTTTTCAGTTTTGGTCAAGTCACAGCAATATTTACAGCAAATGGCTTATTCTTACACTCTCCTCTGCTGCTGTCGTCCTTGCCTTGTGGTTTCCGACTCTGCTGTTGGTCTTGATCCCTGCAGCAGTGAGTTGCCTCTTTCTTTTAATGCGTGGTACATTTACGATTGCTGCACAGCCTTGCCACGCGCACCTTAGAGGGAACATTGGCCTAACTTCACATGTTCTTACCTTATTCATGAATTTACTATGCGCAACCTTATCGAAGCCCTTTTGAAAATCCAAATATATTATATCTACTGCATTACCCTTGTCTACTCTTTCTGTTACTTTTTCAAAGCATTCAATAAGATTGTTCAAGCATGACCTCTTTTGTAAACCATGTTGACTACACTTTATTATATTTTCAGTGTCCAGATGTTTTTCTATTACATCGTTGAGTAAAGATTCCATTATCTTTCCTACCACTGACGTTAAGCTAATTGGTCTATAGTTACCTGGAATTGTTCTATCTAATTTTCAAATATAGGAATAACATTAGCTGTCCGCCAGTCCTCTGGCACTATTCCCTTTTCTAATGAATTTTTATATATGTAATAGTGCCTCTGCTAACGGTTCTTTTACTATGCATAGATGCAATCCATCTGGAGCAAGGGTTTTATCCTCTCTAAGTTTGTTTAGTTTATTAATTCTCACTCTTTTCTATCTTAAATGTCGTTACATCCTTTTTGATCTCTTCTAATGTCATGTCCACCTTGTTAGTCTCCCTGGTAAATACTGAGGCAAAGTAACTATTCAATATTTCTGCCATTTCGCTGTCATTACCTGTGAGTTTATCTTGTGCATGCCTTAGTGGCTCTATCCCTATCCGGATTTTTCTTTTATTATTTATGTGTCTGTAGAATACTTTACTATTTATTTTTATATTCCTTGATAATTTAATTTCGTAGTTCCTCTTTGCTTTCTTAATTGCTTTTTGACTTCTTTCGTAACCTCTTTGCATTCCATTTTGTCATTCTCTCCTTTGTCTTCTATCTATTTAGTGTATGCCTTTTTCTTTAGTTTCAATTTTACCCTTCTCTCTTTATTCATCCAATGGTGTTTCATTATTGCTGAGTTTGTTCTTGTTTTTTAGTGGAATATATTTCTCCTGGACTCTAGTGATCACTGTTTTAAATGTTTCTGTTCCTTAATAATTTTAACAACAAATTCTTGCTCAAAGCAAATTCGGACCTAATCTAATGGATCAGCTTGTAGGACAGCGTCAAGCGCAGTTCCTTGTGTTTAAGGATATATTTCTCTAAACATTTATCTAGTTTAGATTTAGGTACAGTCATAGCTTTAAAATGTTACTGAAACATGCAAGTACTAAAAGTGAGCAGAAGGCTCTAGGCACGACTATACCAATCAGAGAAATCAGGTAGCGTCCTTAAGTCTCTGTTCTATGATATATCTACAAAATAGCCCCTTTAATGGGGTGTCAATTTGTTAGAGGATGGGTGTTCTTACTTATAAGTTACTCTGCAAAATAATAGCATTCACAGTATTACAGGTAGATATTCACAGATTTATTAAGCATATTATAATTTTTTTATATTCGTTCATGGGATGTGGGCGTCGCTTTCCCCCCGATTCCCATTGATTCAGTTTTACTAGGGCTCCTTGATACCACACTTCGTCAAATGCTGCCTTGATGTCAAGGGCAGTCACTCATACCTCACCTCTGGAGTTCAGCTCTTTTGTCCATGTTTGGACCAAGGCTGTAATGAGGTATGGAGCTGAGTGGTCCTGGTGGAACCCAAACTGGGCATCAGTGAGCAGCTTATTAGTGAGTAAGTGCTGTAGTTACACAGACATCCCCACTGACCCAGCACAGCTACACACACAGCCCCACTGACCCAGCACAGACACACTGACCCAGCACAGTTACACAGATATCCCCACTGACCCAGCACAGACACACTGACCCAGCACAGACACGCAGCCCCACTGACCCAGCACAGACACGCAGCCCCACTGACCCAGCACAGTTACACAGATATCCCCACTGACCCAGCACAGACACGCAGCCCCACTGACCCAGCACAGTTACACAGATATCCCCACTGACCCAGCACAGACACGCAGCCCCACTGACCCAGCACAGTTACACACACAGCCTGATAGGGTAACCTGTAGGTTTGGATAACGTTTATATATACATTATAGTTGCGTTAGAAGCCATGCTATTAAAATGTTACTGTAACTGCAAAGCATGATGGGAAGCTTGACCAAAACCAGGCCAAAGCGTAGTGTCAGCATTTAACAGTAGCAGTAGTTCAGTAAAGTTTCTTCACGAAACCTTGAATCAGGAACAATGAACAAAGATAATGGTAACTGGAGACTGGATAAGATAAACAAAACTGCAGAAAGGCAGAAGTAAGGACCTTGGGTCCGGGACAGTTGAGATAGCGGGAAGCATCTGCCAAAGCCTACGTAACCGGTAATTAACGGTTGATTATGTATAAATAAACTGTCACGACCATTGTAAATTTGAGAGACTTCGGTACGCTGAAGGCTCTCCCCTGCATGCTTGTAATAAAGTTTCTCTCATATCACAGCCTACCCGTGACTCCGAGTGGTTTCTTCCATGACAACTTGGCGTAGTCGGCAGGATCCGCTGCTAGTACCGAAACAAGGGCACCGTTCCGGGACCAACAGATGAAGTGGGGCGAGTACGTTAATTTATACCACCCAGTAGTTAGGTCTGTGGGCACGGAGCGGTCCCTCGGACTATCAGGGATCTCGAACAATACGGAGTCAGAATGGCTGTCAAGTGAGAGAGAGAGAGGGCAAATTTGCAAAGTGGTTGAGGTCGCCGATGGCCAGCAGACGGCCGGGGGAGAGAGCTTAACGGGTGTCTCTCTGGGGGTAGAAGACCCCCGCGATTTCTAAAGAGTTAAGTTTTGCAAGATGGCCGAGGGAACGCCGGGTCCTCAGGGATCCATAACGGAGTATTTGTTAAATAAACATGACAAGGTAATAAAAAGAATGGGAAAGGAAGGCTCGGATCCTGAATGGGTTCCCGACCAACAGAAAGAATGGTGGAGTAAGGAGAGCAAGAATAAGGAGGAGAAAACTGTAGTGGTTATCCTTACGCAGGATGACAAAATGTTAGAACAACAAAATCAGATCGAGCTTCTGCAGTGCCAAGTTGCCTCATCTGCTGCGATCATGCAGCTGCAGAGTATAAACGCGGTTCAGGCAGGCTCCGCACTGCAGAATCTTGAGGAAGCCAGGTGTCAGATAGCCACCCTAACAAAAGATCTAATTTGCAGGCTAACCAATCTGAAAACTCAGCAAAGGAAGGGGAAAAAAACAGGGATTTGGAAAGCCAGGGAAAGCTGCTGAGACGCCAATTTAAAGAAAAAAAGGGGGAAAAAAGAGAAACCTAAAGTTTTACCGACATGGAAGTTATTAACGTCTGTGCTGAGACAAATAAAACACAAGATCTGCTGAGTGAAAGGAACCTTAAAAAATGCTGGAATTTTAGTTTCAGTCTAAGATTTAACCTTGGAGTCGAGGTTGCTATGGTGAAATCTTCCAAAGCAATTTGTTTAAATGTGAAAAACTTATTGTTCTCCAGTTGTATTCAATGTTTTTACAGTCATTTGGAAAGGCATCTGAAGAAAGGACAATAAGAAATATAACGTAATGTACTGTTTTCTGCAAGCATGTGCTATTTTGTTTTGTTTTATCTGTTCTGTTCATGTTTAGTTGAAGTGTGAAAGACTTTTTCGTTCGGGAAAGTTTTTAAAATAAATTTACGTGAAGTAACGCAATTGCGTGTGCCTGACAATGTTTCGCTCCGTCTTCTTAAAAAACCTACAAAGGAATTAACCCTTTCCACTGACAGCTGTTTAAGTTCACCAAGCAACAACTTTAGTATTGCTGAATGAAATTTAAAGATATTGGACATTATTAAATTTAAGTTTCTTAATTTTAAGTTAATATTTCCCCACAGTGACAGACGGAAAATTATGATTTGATAAATCAACTCCTTGGGCTCTTAAACAGAACCACAATGGATTCTCTGCTTTCTTTTGTTATATGAAAGTTACCTTGTAAACTAATTGTAGCACTTATGTCTCTAATGATAAAACACCGTGTAAACCACCCAGCCTGGGAATCACTTGTTTCTGAAATTGGAATTGATAAGATAAATTGATAGAAATGAAATTGAACATTGACAAAACCTGTCAGTTCAACAATACTGCTGTTTGGATTTTCGGATAATTTTGAAATGACAAAATGGACTCAGGCACAATATTTTGGGTTACTTTTGGGAAAATAAAAGATCCTCTAAAATAATAATAAATAAAAAGTGTTAATAACTTGGACCAAGTGAGAACGTCTGAGCTATGTTTTCTATCTTAAATATTGTACTGGACAGTAAAGTTCCTCCAGGGCTCATGAATGAGATATGAATGGTAATTAATGGGACGTGTAAAATGGAGAGAGGAAGTGATTGAGGGTGTAAGATAGAAACAGGAAAATTACACTACCAAATGAGAATTTTCCTAGCTTTCTAGTGAAAGTCAGAAAAGTGTAGTTACGAATAGTAAATTGATAGCTTTCTCTTGGAGACATTTGTGTCCCTGCATTGACACTTACTCCAACGAGAAACTATCTAATTAATGAAACAATCAGAATAGAGTTAAACACACTGGTACCTGTTGGAGGAATTGAAATTGAAGTTTAACTGAAGAATTACATGGAATTTGGATTGGACGGCTGAGGGCGTCTTTGGGCTTTTGTGTTCACAATTTCCAGAGGTAAGGGCTGGACACAAACAGGATTGCGGGAGGGTCGTTATGACACCCGTCATGATCAAGGGGGAAACCCACAAACCACAAACAATATCCTACTTAATACTGGAAGGATAAGAGCAGTATCAGATAGCTGAAGAGCAGCGTGGGAAGCGGTGCTTATAATCCGTAAAGATTGTTAAAGACGGTGGATTAAACCCTGCAGGCGGCATATTAACGGAAGGAGAAGAACATCAGTGTGACCTGGGTAGAGGCCTTCCCAACGCGAAATTGCACCACCGATATGGCCGCAAGAATCTTGGCAGAGGAGGCGATATCCCGGTGGGGGGGTTCCCCCTACAAATAGATTCAGACCAGGGGACCCACTTTATGGGTAGGGTCATGGAGAGGGCATGTCAGTTATTGGGGGTAAATCAGAGGTTCCACATACCTTACCACCCTCAGAGTTCCGGAATGGTGAAGTGTATGAATAGAACCCAGAAAAGCACAGGTACCAGTTATTTAGCTCTATTCTGATTGTTTCATCAATTAGATAGATGTTGTGGAAAGAAACCACTCGGAGTCAGGGGTAGGCTACGATATGAGAGAAACTTTATTACAAGCATGCAGGGGAGAGCCTTCAGCGTACCGAATTCTCTCAAATTTACAATGGTCGTGACAGTTTATTTATACATAATCAACCGTTAATTACCAGTTACGTAGGCTTTGGCAGATGCTTCCCGCTAAATCAACTGTCCCGGACCCAAGGTCCTTACTTCTGCCTTTCTGCAGTTTTGTTTATCTTATCCAGTCTCCAGTTACCATTATCTTTGTTCATTGTTCCTGATTCAAGGTTTCGTGAAGAAACTTTATTAAACTACTGCTACTGTTAAATGCTGACACTACGCCTTGGTCTGGTTTTGGTCAAGCTTCCCATCATGCCTTGCAGTTACAGTAACATTTTAATAGCATGGCTTCTAACGCAACTATAATATATATATAAACGTTATCCAAACCTACAGGTTACCCTATCAGTCTCTCCTGTTGGCCCCTGATCAGAACTCATCTGATCCAGGTAGGACATACCTAAATCCCTGAATTCTCTACCTGCTGGATTGTCCAGGGATCCAACTGGACTCCCGCAAGTGTCAAATCCATAAATTACATGGTCCTCTTACAGCCTCACCGATGTCCTAGTGACATTGGCTGTGCTTGGGACCCAGTCGGCCAGATTTATATAGCATACGCGTCCCACTCTTCCCCAGTCTCTGAGAGTTGCACCTTGGCTACTGACACCGGGGCGTATCCCCTATTTGACATCATCACCATTTGCACCGCTTGGGATATCATCCGTTTTTGATAGCAACAGATGCATATACTGATGATAAGGACAAGTGTGGAGGCGATGGCGGCTGCCATTCTACCTATGTCCCACCAGTTAGGCTGTCTTTGGCCCTCTCCTACTGGGCCTATGGCAGAAGCTCCCTGCATTTTAGCTTCCAGCCGTTCTTTTGGTCAAGTCCACCTCCACTCTTCCCCATGAGGGCCTGTTTACTCCGTGCAATGTATTCCATCGTGGCATTCAAGGCCTGTTCCACCGCCACCCTAGCGACCCTCCCTGGTGTATCATCCACACTCAACTCGTCATCCCACCATGAGCTGAAGACCAGGCCGGCGAGGGTTCTGCCTGGTAGATGGAAATCTCCCAAGGTGAGAGAGTCTGAAACTTGAAGGTGAAACGTTTGATTATTTGCACATACCAATCCTCCGTAGAGGTAGTTCTTCTCGTCGGTCAGAAAACACCACTGAGTCGGAGATGCCTAAATCGTCCTAAAGGCACCTTCCAGAGGCTCTACCATCACCACCACTGCTGAGCCTTCATCTATTGGTTTCAGGGTGTTACAGGTACACACTATGTAGTGCTCCGACTCAGTACAGCACTCATCTGTGGTCATCAGGAGGGTGCCATTCTTGCCGGGTGCTACGTATCCGCGGGTACCCACCCGGTACGCCGATTCGCCTCTGACCACTCTCAGAGACTCTACTTTACATCCCCCGATATGTCCCATTCTTGTGCCCCTGTGGCATCATCTTTAGAAATCTAAATGCATCCGCAGGCCCCCCAGCCTGCTGGTCGGGTTACCAAGAGCTCCTGTCTATCTTCCTCCCAGTTAATCAGATTAAGACTGCTGACTTCCTTCTGCGCATGCCGGGGCACCGTCCCAAACCTGATGTCTTCAGTGTCTGATTCAACGCTGTCAATCAAGTCCCGAGCCAGCATGTCACATGCTCGTCCCTTGGACTGTAAATCACTCGCCTTTATTACGGCTTTCCCTAGGTCCTCTATACCTCTCTGTAACCCGGTTCCCTGCACTTCTACTGCCGTAAGCGCATACTCCGTTCCCTGAGCTGTGAGCCGCAGGCCCTTGGCGCTTTCCTGCGCCACCCAGGAGGCATAGCTACCCAGGCCCGTGATTTGCCATGAATTTAGGACCGAGTTGGCACTTCCAAACAAGCCCCCCACTTCCCCTAATATACTCCGTCTCCACCACCCCTTGGGGGCCCCTACTTCGGGGGCCATGCGGTCCTTATAATCACTGAGTAATCGCTGCAATTTATGCTTCGCCCAAGTAATTGATGCTGGGTGATCACCACAATTGACCTCTGACGCCGACACTATACTGCTCAGGTTATAGGTTACTTCTAAAGTGACTATAGTTACTTCATGTAACAGTGCCTTCAGGACCCCGACCCTGATCATGCCATCCATTGGAGGTGGCACCGTGGTGGGACAGCGCGACGGCTTTTGATATCCACATGTTGTTAAATCAAAGCATCTTATATCAGTACATCCCAATCGCTTAAGAACATCGCTACACAATTCTTGGCAATATTGTCCCTCAAGTCCTGGTTCCCAAATGAATGGGGGTAATTTAGTCCACCCTGCTATAATGTTGATGATACTGATGACCACACCCATCGTTTTTCCACGCTGCCCCTTGTGCGGCGAGCAGGAGGAATATGACTAACGTCCCAGTCCGGCGTCATCATATATGTCAGTGACCGTTATATGTCCATCAGTATCCACGCTAGTTTGTAGTTTTGTTTAATTGTCACTTCTGGGTCCGATAACAGGGATCCAGACCGAGTTGAAGGAGTCTGCTTGCGTGGTGCCGGGATGGACCTCAAGTTCATCTGACCAACCGCCTGGGGCGCCGTACCCTGATCTTTCCCTTTGTGATGGGCAGGGAGGCCGTTCCAATCAGACTGGTTGTCCGGGGGCGGACAGTTCATGGTTGCTGCCACAGATAGGGTCCCAGTATCCTTGTCCCATATTACATTTGGGATTTATTTTCCATACCTTAGTCGTATGGGTACGTGCGGTGACTCGGTCCATGATCCATATATTAGGTTTCTTTACCCATTCCTCTTTTCCCCACTGTGGCAGTTGCATGTATTGTCCTGGATACAAACAAGTACTTTTATCAACGTGCACGGTGGGCGCCTCCCACGCTACTGTAATTGTCAGGAGGGTGATCGCCATCACGGCCATCCACCAGGCCGCCATTGTGAGATAGGTTTATCTGAAACAAAGTAATTAAGAGATCTGCTGCTAGCTTTCCTGTTGGTAGAAACAGAATGTGAGTCATACGGCTTAACCTGGGACCAATGTTTCCACTTACCCCACTTTTGTATGTTCAAACACACACATGTATCGCTGGTCATTAGGACTGTGTAAGGCCCAGACCACCGAGGCACCAGTCCCGGTTTGGACGGCACCCCTTTTACCATTACCCTGTCTCCCACTTTTGGGAGCCCTGATGTCTCAGGTTCAGGCCCACGCCCGTGTCGATCTGCCGCTTCTTGCTGCTGCTTTACTTCCACTTTCATCCCTTGAAGCAGTTTACATAGCTCCGCTACATACCGTGTAATTCTATCCCTCAGCGGCCCTGTTTCACTACACCCTTCTATCACCCCTTCTGGTAATCTCATAGCCCTCCCAGTCATTAATTCAGACGGAGTCAGTCCTATTGTCCGGTTGGGGGTTGCCCGCAACCTCATTAATATGGTCTGGCGGACATCCACCATGTGCTCGCAATCGCTTTTCAGGGTTCTATTGATACACTTCACCATTCCGGAACTCTGAGGGTGGTAAGGTATGTGGAACCTCTGATTTACCCCCAATAACTGACATGCCCTCTCCATGACCCTACCCATAAAGTGGGTCCCCTGGTCTGAATCTATTTGTAGGGGGAACCCCCCCACCGGGATATCGCCTCCTCTGCCAAGATTCTTGCGGCCGTATCGGTGGTGCAATTTCGCGTTGGGAAGGCCTCTACCCAGGTCACACTGATGTTCTTCTCCTTCCGTTAATATGCCGCCTGCAGGGTTTAACCCACCGTCTTTAACAATCTTTACGGACTATAAGCACCGCTTCCCACGCTGCTCTTCAGCTATCTGATAGTGCTCTTATCCTTCCAGTATTAAGTAGGATATTGTTTGTGGTTTGTGGGTTTCCCCCTTGATCATGACGGGTGTCATAACGACCCTCCCGCAATCCTGTTTGTGTCCAGCCCTTACCTCTGGAAATTGTGAACACAAAAGCCCAAAGACGTCCTCAGCAGTCCAATCCAAATTCCATGTAACTCTTCAGTTAAACTTCAATTTCAATTCCTCCAACAGGTACCAGTGTGTTTAACTCTATTCTGATTGTTTCATTAATTAGATAGTTTCTCGTTGGAGTAAGTGTCAATGCAGGGACACAAATGTCTCCAAGAGAAAGCTATCAATTTACTAATCGTAACTACACTTTTCTGACTTTCACTAGAAAGCTAGGAAAATTCTCATTTGGTAGTGTAATTTTCCTGTTTCTATCTTACACCCTCAATCACTTCCTCTCTCCATTTTACACGTCCCATTATTTATCATTCATATCTCATTCATGAGCCCTGGAGGAACTTTACTGTCCAGTACAATATTTAAGAAAGAAAACATAGCTCAGACGTTCTCACTTGGTCCAAGTTATTAACGCTTTTTATTTATTATTATTTTAGAGGATCTTTTATTTTCCCAAAAGTAACCCAAAATATTGTGCCTGAGTCCATTTTGTCATTTCAAAATTATTCCAAAAATCCAAACAGCAGTATTGTTGAACTGACAGGTTTTGTCAATGTTCAATTTCATTTCTATCAATTTATCTTATCAATTCCAATTTCAGAAACAAGTGATTCCCAGGCTGGGTGGTTTACACGGTGTTTTATCATTCGAGACATAAGTGCTACAATTAGTTTACAAGGTAACTTTCATATAACAAAAGAAAGCAGCGAATCCATTGTGGCTCTGTTTAAGAGCCCAAGGAGTTAATTTATCAAATCATAATTTTCCTTCTGTCACTGTGGGAAAATATTAATTTAAAATTAAGAAACTTAAATTTAATAATGTCCAATATCTTTAAATTTCATTCAACAATACTAAAGTTGTTGCTTGGTGAACTTAAACAGCTGTCAGTGGAAAGGGTTAACTCCATTGCAGGTTTTTTAAGAAGGCAGAACGAAACATTGTCAGGCACACGCAATTACGTTACTTCACGTAAATTTATTTTAAAAACTTTCCCGAACGAAAAAGTCTTTCACACTTCAACTAAGCATGAACAGAACAGATAAAACAAAACAAAATAGCACATGCTTGCAGAAAACAGTACATTACGTTATATTTCTTATTGTCCTTTCTTCAGATGCCTTTCCAAATGACTGTAAAAACATTGAATACAACTGGAGAACAATAAGTTTTTCACATTTAAACAAATTGCTTTGGAAGATTTCACCATAGCAACCTCGACTCCAAGGTTAAATCTTAGACTGAAACTTAATCTTTTGTTAAACAAACTTTTTGTTTTTCTTAGTTTTTCCACACCAGCTTAACTTAAATTGTAGTTTGAAGTTTTGTTTCAATTCTGGGTGCACAATCTTATTCGCACATTCTTAAAACTTTCCAAATCCAGGACAATACAAAAGGGTTAAATGCTTTTTTAAAAACAAAGTGGGTGGAGCTAAAACACACAACAGACATTTTTCTTTTTTTTTTAAAGACAGACTTTCAGACAAAAGGAATACTGTAACTTCTTAAACATTCATAGTCAGGCAAACTTTCACCCTTGAACACACACTTTCACTCAAACTAAAATTCCAGCATTTTTTAAGGTTCCTTTCACTCAGCAAATCTTGTGTTTTATTTGTCTCAGCACAGACGTTAATAACTTCCATGTCGGTAAAACTTTAGGTTTCTCTTTTTTCCCCCTTTTTTTCTTTAAATTGGCATCTCAGCAGCTTCCCCTGGCTTTCCAAATCCCTGTTTTTTTCCCCTTCCTTTGCTGAGTTTTCAGATTGGTTAGCCTGCAAATTAGATCTTTTGTTAGGGTGGCTATCTGACACCTGGCTTCCTCAAGATTCTGCAGTGCGGAGCCTGCCTGAACCGCGTTTATACTCTGCAGCTGCATGATCGCAGCAGATGAGGCAACTTGGCACTGCAGAAGCTCGATCTGATTTTGTTGTTCTAACATTTTGTCATCCTGCGTAAGGATAACCACTACAGTTTTCTCCTCCTTATTCTTGCTCTCCTTACTCCACCATTCTTTCTGTTGGTCGGGAACCCATTCAGGATCCGAGCCTTCCTTTCCCATTTTTTTTATTACCTTGTCATGTTTATTTAACAAATACTCCGTTATGGATCCCTGAGGACCCGACGTTCCCTCGGCCATCTTGCGAAACTTAACTCTTTAGAAATCGCGGGGGTCTTCTACCCCCAGAGAGACACCCGTTAAGCTCTCTCCCCCGGCCCTGTCCTGGCTGTCGGCAACCACACCACTTTGCAAATTTGCCCTCTCTCTCTCTCAGATGACAGCCGTTCTGACTCCGTATTGTTCGAGATCCCTGATAGTCCGAGGGACCGCTCCGTGCCCACAGACCTAACTACTGGGTGGTATAAATTAACGTACTCGCCCCACTTCATCTGTTGGTCCCGGAACGGTGCCCTTGTTTCGGTACTAGCAGCGGATCCTGCCGACTACGCCAAGTTGTCGTGGAAGAAAGCACTCGGAGTCAGGGGTAGGCTGCGATATGAGAGAAACTTTATTACAAGCGTGCAGGGGAGAGCCTTCAGCGTACCGAAGTCTCTCAAATTTACAATGGTCGTGACAGTTTATTTATACATAACCAACCGTTACGTAGGCTTTGGCAGATGCTTCCCACGATCTCAACTGTCCCGGACCCAAGGTCCTTACTTCTGCCTTTCTGCAGTTTTGTTTATCTTATCCAGTCTCCAGTTACCATTATCTTTGTTCATTGTTCCTGATTCAAGGTTTCGTGAAGAAACTTTATTAAACTACTGCTACTGTTAAATGCTGACACTACGCTTTGGTCTGATTTTGGTCAAGCTTCCCATCATGCCTTGCAGTTACAGTAACATTTTAATAGCCTAGCTTCTAACGCAACTATAATATACATGTAAACGTTATCATAACCTACAGGTTACCCTATCAGCCCCTCCTGTTGGCCCCTGATCAGACCTCATCTGATCCAGGTAGGACATACCTAAATCCCCGAATTCTCTACCTGCTGGATTGTCCAGGGATCCAACTGGACTCCCGCAAGTGTCAAATCCATAAATTACATGGTCCTCTTACAGCCTCACCGATGTCCTAGTGACATTGGCTGTGCTTGGGACCCAGTCGGCCAGATTTATATAGCATATGCGTCCCACTTTTCCCCAGTCTCTGAGAGTTGCACCTTGGCTACTGACACCGGGGCGTATCCCCTATTTGACATCATCACCACTTGCAACGCTTGGGATATCATCCTTTTTTGATAGCAACAGATGCATATACTGATGATAAGGACAAGTGTGGAGGCGATGGCGGCTGCCATTCTACCTATGTCCCACCAGTTAGGCTGTCTTTGGCCCTCTCCTACTGGTCTATGGCAGAAGCTCCCTGCCTTTTAGCTTCTAGCTGTTCTTTTGGTCAAGTCCACCTCCACTCTTCCCCATGAGGGCCTGTTTACTCCGTGCAATGTATTCCATCGTGGCATTCAAGGCCTGTTCCACCGCCACCCTAGCGACCCTCCCTGGTGTATCATCCACACTCAACTCGTCATCCCACCATGAGCTGAAGACCAGGCTGGCGAGGGTTCTGCCTGGTAGATGGAAATCTCCCAAGGTGAGAGAGTCTGAAACTTGAAGGTGAAACGTTTGATTATTTGCACATACCAATCCTCCGTAGAGGTAGTTCTTCTCGTCGGTCAGAAAACACCACTGAGTCGGAGATGCCTACATCGCCCTAAAGGCACCTTCCAGAGGCTCTACCATCACCACCACTGCTGAGCCTTCATCTATTGGTTTCAGGGTGTTACAGGTACACACTATGTAGTGCTCCGACTCAGTACAGCACTCATCCGTGGTCATCAGGAGGGTGCCATTCTTGCCGGGTGCTACGTATCCGCGGGTACCCACCCGGTACGCCGATTCGCCTCTGACCACTCTCAGAGACTCTACTTTACATCCCCCCTGATATGTCCCATTCTTGTGCCCCTGTGGCATCATCTTTAGAAATCTAAATGCATCCGCAGGCCCCCCAGCCTGCTGGTCGGGTTACCAAGAGCTCCTGTCTATCTTCCTCCCAGTTAATCAGATTAAGACTGCTGACTTTTATTTTATTTTTTCCACCCTTTTATTTGCCCCCCCCACCTTTTTTTTTCCTCCTAGAAGCTGGCAGCTGTCCTTCATTCTGCCAGTGGATGTCACACTTCTTTCAGCCTTAATCTGTCACATTAACACCACCTCTAGCCTTGCATATCTCTTAATGTCTCTTCCTCTCCCCCTTTGTTCTTTTATCCCCTCCCCCTTTTCCCAGCTTTACTCTGGCCTTAAATCCATTTGATTTCCGGCTCTTCACAGTTCTGACGAAAGGTCATCGACCTGAAACGTTAACTCTCTTTCTTTCTCCACGGATGCTGCCTGGCCTGCTGAGTTTTTCCAGCGTTTTCTGTTGTTATTTCGGATTTCCAGCATCCGCAGTATTTTGCTATCGTAAGACTGCTGACTTCCTTCTGCGCATGCCGGGGCACCGTCCCAAACCTGATGTCTTCAGTGTCTGATTCAACGCTGTCAATCAAGTCCCGAGCCAGCATGTCACATGCTCGTCCCTTGGACTGTAAATCACTCGCCTTTATTACGGCTTTCCCTAGGTCCTCTATACCTCTCTGTAACCCGGTTCCCTGCACTTCTACTGCCGTAAGCGCATACTCCGTTCCCTGAGCTGTGAGCCGCAGGCCCTTGGCGCTTTCCTGCGCCACCCAGGAGGCATAGCTACCCAGGCCCGTGATTTGCCATGAATTTAGGACCGAGTAGGCACTTCCAAACAAGCCCCCCACTTCCCCTAATATACTCCGTCTCCACCACCCCTTGGGGGCCCCTACTTCGGGGGCCATGCGGTCCTTATAATCACTGAGTAATCGCTGCAATTTATGCTTCGCCCAAGTAATTGATGCTGGGTGATCACCACAATTGACCACTGACGCCGGCACTATACTGCTCAGGTTATAGGTTACTTCTAAAGTGACTATAGTTACATCATGTAACAGTGTCTTCGGACCCCCGACCCTGATCATGCCATCCATTGGAGGTGGCACCGTGGTGGGACAGCGCGACGGCTTTTGATATCCACATGTTGTTAAATCAAAGCATCTTATATCAGTACATCCCAATCGCTTAAGAACATCGCTACACAATTCTTGGCAATATTGTCCCTCAAGTCCTGGTTCCCAAATGAATGGGGGTAATTTAGTCCACCCTGCTATAATGTTGATGATACTGATGACCACACCCATCGTTTTTCCACGCTGCCCCTTGTGCGGCGAGCAGGAGGAATATGACTAACGTCCCAGTCCGGCGTCATCATATATGTCAGTGACCGTTATATGTCCATCAGTATCCACGCTAGTTTGTAGTTTTGTATAATTGTCACTTCTGGGTCCGATAACAGGGATCCAGACCGAGTTGAAGGAGTCTGCTTGCGTGGTGCCGGGATGGACCTCAAGTTCATCTGACCAACCGCCCGGGGCGCCGTACCCTGATCTTTCCCTTTGTGATGGGCAGGGAGGCCGTTCCAATCGGACTGGTTGTCCGGGGGCGGACAGTTCATGGTTGCTGCCACAGATAGGGTCCCAGTATCCTTGTCCCATATTACATTTGGGATTTATTTTCCATACCTTAGTCGTATGGGTACGTGCGGTGACTCGGTCCATGATCCATATATTAGGTTTCTTTACCCATTCCTCTTTTCCCCACTGTGGCAGTTGCATGTATTGTCCTGGATACAAACAAGTACTTTTATCAACGTGCACGGTGGGCGCCTCCCACGCTACTGTAATTGTCAGGAGTGTGATCGCCATCACGGCCATCCACCAGGCCGCCATTGTGAGATAGGTTTATCTGAAACAAAGTAATTAAGAGATCTGCTGCTAGCTTTCCTGTTGGTAGAAACAGAATGTGAGTCATACGGCTTAACCTGGGACCAATGTTTCCACTTACCCCACTTTTGTATGTTCAAACACACACATGTATCGCTGGTCATTAGGACTGTGTAAGGCCCAGACCACCGAGGCACCAGTCCCGGTTTGGACGGCACCCCTTTTACCATTACCCTGTCTCCCACTTTTGGGAGCCCCGATGACTCGGGTTCAGGCCCACGCCCGTGTCGATCTGCCGCTTCTTGCTGCTGCTTTACTTCCACTTTCATCCCTTGAAGCTGTTTCCATAGCTCCGCTACATACCGTGTAATTCTATCCCTCAGCGGCCCTGTTTCACTACACCCTTCTATCACCCCTTCTAGTCCCATCCCGTATGGGGTGTTCCACTTATAGATTTCCTAGAACCATCGACAAACATTACTTCACACTCCCCTTCAAGTGGGCTATCTTTTACCCCACAACTTTCCTCATCCTCTACCACTAGCTCACACTGATGTTCTTCTCCTTCCGTTAATATGCCGCCTGCAGGGTTTAACCCACCGTCTTTAACAACCTTTACAGACTATAAACACCGCTTCCCACGCTGCTCTTCAGCTATCTGATAGTGCTCTTATCATTCCAGTATTAAGTAGGATATTGTTTGTGGTTTGTGGGTTTCCCCCTTGATCATGACGGGTGTCATAACGACCCTCCCGCAATCCTGTTTGTGTCCAGCCCTTACCTCTGGAAATTGTGAACTCAAAAGCCCAAAGATGCCCTCAGCCGTCCAATCCAAATTCCATGTAACTCTTCAGTTAAACTTCAATTTGAATTCCTCCAACAGGTATCAGTGTGTTTAACTCTATTCTGATTGTTTCATTAATTAGATAGTTTCTCGTTGGAGTAAGTGTCAATGCAGGGACACAAATGTCTCCAAGAGAAAGCTATCAATTTACTAATCGTAACTACACTTTTCTGACTTTCACTAGAAAGCTAGGAAAATTCTCATTTGGTAGTGTAATTTTCCTGTTTCTATCTTATACCCTCAATCACTTCCTCTCTCAATTTTACACGTCCCATTAATTACCATTCATATCTCATTCATGAGCCCTGGAGGAACTTTACTGTCCAGTACAATATTTAAGATAGAAAACATAGATCAAACGTTCTCACTTGGTCGAAGTTATTAACACTTTTTATTTATCATTATTTTAGAGGATCTTTTATTTTCCCAAAAGTAACCCAAAATATTGTGCGTGAGTCCATTTTGTCATTTCAAAATTATCCAAAAATCCAAACAGCAGTATTGTTGAACTGACAGGTTTTGTCAATGTTCAATTTCATTTCTATCAATTTATCTTATCAATTCCAATTTCAGAAACAAGTGATTCCCAGGCTGGGTGGTTTACACGGTGTTTTATCATTAGAGACATAAGTGCTACAATTAGTTTACAAGGTAACTTTCATATAACAAAAGAAAGCAGAGAATCCATTGTGGCTCTGTTTAAGAGCCCAAGGAGTTAATTTATCAAATCATAATTTTCCTTCTGTCACTGTGGGGAAATATTAACTTAAAATTAAGAAACTTAAATTTAATAATGTCCAATATCTTTAAATTTCATTCAGCAACACTAAAGTTGTTGCTTGGTGAACTTAAACAGCTGTCAGTGGAAAGGGTTAATTCCTTTGTAGGTTTTTTAAGAAGGCGGAGCGAAACATTGTCAGGCACACGCAATTGCGTTACTTCACGTAAATTTATTTAAAAAACTTTCCCGAACGAAAAAGTCTTTCACACTTCAACTAAACATGAACAGAACAGATAAAACAAAACAAAATAGCACATGCTTGCAGAAAACAGTACATTACGTTATATTTCTTATTGTCCTTTCTTCAGATGCCTTTCCAAATGACTGTAAAAACATTGAATACAACTGGAGAACAATAAGTTTTTCACATTTAAACAAATTGCTTTGTAAGATTTCACCATAGCAACCTCGACTCCAAGGTTAAATCTTAGACTGAAACTAAAATTCCAGCATTTTTTAAGGTTCCTTTCACTCAGCAGATCTTGTGTTTTATTTGTCTCAGCACAGACGTTAATAACTTCCATGTCGGTAAAACTTTAGGTTTCTCTTTTTTCCCCCTTTTTTTCTTTAAATTGGCGTCTCAGCAGCTTTCCAAATCCCTGTTTTTTTCCCCTTCCTTTGCTGAGTTTTCAGATTGGTTAGCCTGCAAATTAGATCTTTTGGAGGAGAGGAGAGGAGAGAGAGAGAAGAGAAAGAGAAAGAGAAAGAGAAAGAGAAAGAGAAAGAGAAAGAGAAAGAGAAGGAGAAGGAGAAGAGAGGAGAGGAAGGAAGGAAGGAAGGAAGAAAGCTTCGCCTTTGTTTGAGAGACACAGGCTGCGAGATTCTCAGCTCAGCTCGGTGCTGTGTGACCGGGTGAGCGAGCATACCCCGGCTGCTTGCGGGGAATGCTAGTGCGGAGGGCCCGGTACAGAAGGCCCGGGGTGGAAAGGCTGTGAGATTCTCAGCTCTGCTTGGTACTGTGTGAACGGACTGTTCCACACCCCGGCTGCTCGCGGGGAATGCCAGTGCGGAGGGCCCAGTGCAGAAGGTCTAGGGTGGAAGACCCAGAGGAGAGTGGCCTAGGCGGGAGGCCCAGCATGGAGAACCCCAGGCGGGGGGCCTAGGGTGGAGCGGCGAGTCGGGAGATGCTGTGGGTGAGCATGCTGCACTGGTTCTAAAAGGTGAAGAATGGTCCTGGGCCCGGATGAGTTCCAGTGGCCCATATGTGCTCCGTCTGGCGGCAGCTGTGAGGCTTTTCTCAGTGACGGGATCGGGTTTGTGCGCCGCCATTTTGGTGGGGGAAAGACAAACTGTTTCCATCTGTAGCCTGGCGCGTGGGCGGTCACAAGATGGGAAATGTGAATGGTTAAAAGTGGGGGAAAAAAAGGAAAAATAAAAGGAAGATAAAAGACAAAACAAAGTAATATCGGTAAGGAATAATGAGTATTTTTTGATGACTGGGTCCTGTGAGTGTTAACAGCAAGTAGAAGAAAGTCTGAGTTTTCGGTCTTTTTTACGGGATTGAGAAAGTGGATGGTTTCTTTTCCGTGGAAAAGCTGAAGACTGTGGACAAGAACTATGAGATCACATGGTTTGACAAACATCAAGTGAAAACGAGGAGTTATTAGATTGCCAATAGGACTGGCGTAGAACTGGTATTTACTTGTTTTGTTGAAAAAAGTTTCAGTTTTCTGGTTGAAAGCAGTTTACTTGAAGCTTTAATTGATTTCTGATAAGGCTATGGGATTTTGCACACTGCGTTGTTAATTAGTGTTTATGTAGAATCTGCTTTGAGGTTATTGTCTAGTAAATGGTGTCTTATAAAAAGGAACTAATTCAATATTGGCAAGAAATTTGAGTATTTTGATGGCTGGCTTTTGGGGGGAAATTTCCTTAATGAACGAACAATTGAACGGACGGACGCTCGAGTGAACGAACGGACGGACGATTGAACGAACGCACGCATGCACATTGGAACTTACGCTCGATCGAACGAACAATCATTTGGAAAGCGATCGAACGAACAAGCGAATGCACGCATGCACGCACTTAGACAAATGGTACGCACGCACGCATACATATTGGAACTTGCACTCCATCGAACGAACGGTCGTTGGCCTCCGAACGAACGAGCGAACGCACGCACTTAGACAAACGGTACGCACGCACGCATGCACATTGGAACTTGCGCTCAATTGAACGAACGCTCGAACGAACGATTGAATGAACGATCGAATGAACGATTGAATGAACAAATGATGCTAGTAGGACTGGTGTAAAACAGGTAGTAGTATATTTGTAGCATTTAATTGAATTATGATGGTGCTATGTGATTTGTACACTGTGGTTAAACTGTTTTCTTTTATGTGGAGTTTACCTTGAAATTTATTGTTTTAAATCTACAAAGTTTGTGTGAGATTATTTAAGGGTATTTGTACTGTAAACTTTGTTGATTTATTTGTAAAATTTTATTAATGTATTTATATTGTTAATCGTAAAGCTGTTCTTAAGGCTTTATTGTTTATTGTGATCAATGAATGTAATGGTTTACTATGTAATTGATGAGTTGTATAAGTACTATTGTACTTGAATAAAAGATTTACAATTCAGAGCAGCTGAAGGCAGTTAATTAGGGAAACTAGATTAAACTGGTTTTCCTGTAGCAGGGCTCAGCCAGCTCCTTTGTTTCAGGGCCTATAAAAACAGGCTTCGCAGTGCAATTTGCACTGAGTGCTGGGAGTTAGGTAGGTAGGTGAGGAGTGGAAGGAGGGGCTCCCTTGCTTTGCCTTTGCTTTTCCTAACTTTTCACCCTATAGGAATTGGTTCTTAGTTTACACTAAGGAAAGAGTCCGAGAGTGGGAGCAGTCAAACAACAACAACAACTGCAAAACCGCTAAAGTGACATCACAACCAGAGAAGGAGCTGATTGGTGAGTATTTCTACAGTCCAGTCGTTAAAGTAAAAGTAAGGTCTCTAGTTTAGAGTAAGTAGTGTGTAAAGTGAAGTAAGGTCCCTAGTGTATTTAATCTTTAATTTAGAGGAAGTAAAGGGAGTAAATTAAGGGTAGGACATGGCAGGGCAGCTCGGCAGCGTGGAGTGCTCCTCCTGTGCTATGTGGGAAGTCAGGGACACTTTCGGTGTCCAGGGCAAACACGTGTGCAGGAAGTGTCTCCAGCTGCAGCTACTCGAAATCCGCATTTCGTATCTGGAGCTGCGGCTGGAGTCACTGTGGAACATCCGCGAGGCTGAGGTCTATGTGGATAGCACGTTTAACGAGGTGGTCACACCGCAGGTAGAGAGTGCACAGGCAGAAAGGGAATGGGTGACTGCCAGATGGAGTAAAAGAACTAGGAAGGTAGTGCAGGAGTCCCTTGGGTCCATCTCCCTCTCCAACAGATTTTTTGTTTTGGATACTGATGGGGGAGATGGTTTCTCGGGAATGCAGCAAGAGCCAAGTCCGTGGCACTACGAGTGGCTCAGCTGCACAGGAGGGGAGGAAAAAGAGTGGGAGAGCAATAGTGATAGGGGATTCTATCGTAAGGGGAACAGATAGACATTTCTGTGGCTGCAGATGTGACTCCAGGATGGTATGTTGCCTCCCTGGTGCCAGGGTCAAGGATGTCACTGAGCGGCTGCAGGACATTCTGAAGGGGGAGGGTGAACAGCCAGAGGTCATGGTCCATATTGGTACCAACGACATAGGAAGAAAGAGGGATGAGGTCCTGCAAGCAGTATATAGGGAGCTAGGAAATAAATTAAAAAGCAGGACCTCAAAGGTAGTAATCTCAGGATTACTCCCAGTGCCACGTGCTAGCGAGAGCAGAAATAGGAGAATAGACCAGATGAATGCATGGCTGGAGAGATGGTGTAGGAGGGAGGAATTTAAATTCCTGAGGCATTGGGACCGATTCTGGGGAAGGTGGGACCTGTACAAGCTGGACGGATTACACCTCGGCAGAACCGGGACCAATATCCTCACGGGGGTTTGCTAGTGCGGTTGGGAAGGATTTAAATTAGTTTGTCAGGGGGCTGGGAACCTAAGTGTGGGCCCAGAATGGAGAGAAACAAAGCTGGAAGTGCAAGTTAGAAAAGTAGTCAGCAAAACTAGTAGGAGCAGAAACAAAGGCCAACAGTAAAGAGGGTCAAAGTGCAGAAAAATATTAAACTGGCAAAGTTGAAGGCACTTTATCTAAATGCATGTAGCATTTGCAATAAGGTGGCTGAATTAATGGCACAAATAGAAGTAAATGGGTATGATGTAATTGCCATTACAGAGACATGGTTGCAGTGTAACCAAAGCTGGGAACTGAATGTTCCAGGGTACTCAACATTTAGGAAGGACAGACAAAAAGGAAAAGGAGGTGGCGTAGCGCTGTTAATAAGGGATGAGATCAGTATGGTAGAGATAAAAGATCTTGGCTCGGCAGATCGTGATGTAGAACTGGAATCAGTTTGGGTGGAGCTAAGAAACAGCAAAGGGCGGAAAACATTGGTGGGAGTTGTGTATAGGCCACCAAACAGTAGTGGTAATGTAGGGCACAGTATCAATCAAGAAATTAGAAGTGCATGTAACAAGGGCAATACGGTAATCATGGGGGACTTTAATCTACATATTGACAGGGCAAATCAAATTACCACTAATGGTGTGGAGGACAAATTCTTGGAATGCATGCGAGATGGTGTCCTGGATCAGTATGTGGAGGAACCAACCAGGGAACAGGCTATTCTGGATCTGGTACTGTTTAATGAGAAAGGGCTAATCAATAATCTTGTGGTAAAGGGGCCTTTAGGGACAAGTGACCATAATATGATTGAATTTTACATTAAGTTTGAGAGTGATGTAGTCCAATCTGAAACTAAGGTCTTCAATCTAAACAGGAAACTACAAGGGTATGAGGGACAAGTTGGCCATGGTAGATTGGGAGACTACACTAAAAGGTATGAAGGTGGACATACAATGGCTAACATTCAAGGAAATAATGCATAATTTGCAACAAACATAAAAACCCAAAAGGAGAAGTGATCCAACTATGGCTAACAAAAGAAATTAAAGCTAGTATTAAGTCAAAGGAGGAAGCTTATAATGTTGCCAGAAAAAGCAGTCAGCCTGAGGATTGGGATCTTTTAGAAATCAGTAAAGGGGGACCAAGAAATTGATAAAGAAAAGGAAAATGGAATATGAGCACAAACTAGCGAAAAATATATAAACTGATTGTAAAAGCTTCTTTCGGTATGTGAAAAGGAAAAGACTGGTGAAGGTAAATGTAGGTCCTTTAAGTCAGACAGGAGAATTTATAATGGGGAATGAGGAAATGGCAGAGAAATTAAATAAATACTTTGTTTCTGTCTTCACGGAGGTAGACACAAGAAACCTCCCAGAAATACAAGAAAACCAAGGGTGTGGCGAGAATAAGGAACTTAAAGAAATTATTAGTAAAAAAAACAATACTAGCAAAATTAATGGGACTAAAAGTCGATAAATCCCAAGGACCGGATGACCTACATCCAAGGGTTTTGAAAGAGGTGGCCATTGGGATAGTGGACGCATTAGTTGTCATCTTCCAAAATTCTATAGATTCTGGATCGGTTCCTGCAGATTGGAGGATAGCAAATGTAACCCCGCTATTTAAGAAAGGAGGGAGAGAGAAAACGGGGAACTACAGACCTGTTAGCCTCACATCAGTAGTTGGGGGAAAATGCTGGAATCTATTCTAAAGGATGCAATAACTGGGCACTTAGAAACTAATAGTAAGATTGGGCAGAGTCAACATAGATTTATGAAAGGGAAATCCTGTTTGACAAACCTATTGGAGTTCTTTGAGGATGTAACTAGTGGAGTAGACAAAGGGGAACTGGTAGATGTGGTGTATTTGGATTTTCAGAAGGCCTTCGATAAGGTCCCACACAAGAGGTTGGTGAACAAAATTAGGACACGTGAATTGGGGGTCATATACTAGCATGGATTGCGAATTGGTTAAGACAGAAAACAGAGTAGGGATAAACGGGTCTTTTTCAGGATGGCAGGCTGTGACTAGTGGGGTACCGCAAGGATCAGTGCTTGGGCCCCAGCTATTCACAATCTATATCAATGATTTGGATGAGGGGACTAAATGTAACATTTCCAAATTTGCTGATAATACAAAGCTAGGTGGCAGTGTCAGTTGTGAAGATGCTTCAAGGAGATCTCGACAGGCTCAGTGAGTGGGCGAGAACATGGCAGATGGAATATAATGTGGATAAATGTGAAGTTATTCACTTTGGTAGAAAAAACAGAAAGGCGGAGTATTTCCTAAATGATGAAAGATTGGGAAATGCAGATGCTCAAAGGGACCTGGGTGTCCTTGTACATGAGTCACTGACAGTGAATGTGCAGGTGCAGCAAGCCATTAGGAAGGCAAATGGTATGCTGGCCTTCATTACAAGAGGATTTGAGTACAGGAGTAAAGAAGTCTTACTCCAATTATATAGGGCCTTGGTGAGACCACACCTGGCGTACTGTGTACAATTTTGGTCTCCTTACCTAAGGAAGGATATACTTGCCATAGAGGGATTGCAATGAAGGTTCACAAGATTGATTCCTGGGATGGCGGGACTGTCGTATGAGAAGAGATTGAGTAAACTAGGCCTGTATTCTCTTGAATTCAGAAGAATGAGAGGGGATCTCATTGAAGCATACAAAATTATTACAGGGCTTGATAGGGTGGATGCTGGGAGAATGTTTCCCTTGGCTGGGGAGTCTAGAACCAGGGGCCACAGCCTCAGGATAAAGGGTAGGCCATTCAGGACTGAGATGAGAAGAAATTTCTTCATACAGAGGGTGGTGAATCTTTGGAATTCTCTACCCCAGAGGGCTGTGGAGGCTCAGTCATTGGATACATTCAAAACAGATGTCGATAGATTTCTTACTAGTAAAGGCTTCAAGGGATGTGGTGATAGGGCCGGTGAATGAAGTTGAGGTGGAAGATCAGCCATGATCTCATTGAATGGCGGAGTAGGCTCGAAGGGCCAAATGGCCGAGTCCTGCACCTATTTCTTATGTTTTTACACACAGCCCCACTGACCCAGCAGACACACACAACCCCACTGACCCAGCACAGACACACACAGCCCCACTGACCCAGCACAGACACACACAGCCCCACTGACCCAGCACAGACACACACAGCCCCAATGACCCAGCACAGACGCACACAGCCCCAATGACCCAGCACAGACGCACACAGCCCCAATGACCCAGACACACACAGCCCCACTGACCCAGCACAGACACACACAGCCCCACTGACCCAGCACAGACACAGCCCCACTGACCCAGCAGACACGGCCCCACTGACCCAGCAGACACACACACAGCCCCACTGACCCAGCACAGACACAGCCCCACTGACCCAGCAGACACACACACAGCCCCACTGACCCAGCAGACACACACACAGCCCCACTGACCCAGCAGACACACAGCCCCACTGACCTGGCGCGGTGCAGGCTAGGACTATTAAAGGACAGTCCTCATGAAGATGGGTTTGGAAAGCTTTAATTCGATTTTAAACAAACACTTAAATGATGTTGAAATGTCACCTGCATCTGATGTCTCCCGTCCCGAATAAAAGCTTTTCATCAACAGTGCCCGCTTAAAACTAATGAACATAATGAACACTGAGAAGCTCAAGGACATGCTCAATTTTGTCTAAGTGTTTCACGATTGAAGAAGGGCTAAAGGGGAAAATCCTCACTCATTAATTGCCAATCTTCCTCTAGAAGAGAGAACATAATTAAAACGCAGCTTTCTCGGCTTCTGAGCAGGAAGAATCCTTAAGAATTTAAGCGAAGGAGCAGCGCGGGCGGGTCTGGGATGAATCTGCTCGGATTGGAAACCCTCAGCTGCAGCAAGGGAAACATTTATAAATTTCTACAACAGCGCTTCCTGGCCTTCAGGATGTGTAATTATCGGTGTCTATACACATTTATTCTTATATACACACACACGCATATCTCCACATATGGCTTTATTATATCCCTCTATATATTATATATCAAATATATAAATGATTTCAGTCCAGTCATTGTAGGAGCTGGGTGAGGTGTCTGAGCATCCAAAGACTTCTGTAAATAACGTGGCCGTCCTCCGAAATATTGACGCCCTTCTCCTTGATAACAGAGGGTTAAATCAAAGCTCTTGCCTCACCCACCAACAACTGATCTCAGGATGCAGTATGTCTGAATCAGAGTTATACAGCACAGAAAGGCCCTTCGGCCCATTGTGTCCACGCCGGCCATCAAGCCCTGTCTATTCTAATCCCATTTTCCAGCACTTGGTCCGTAGCCTTGTATGCTATGGCGTTTCAAGTGCTCATCTAAATGCTTCTTGAATGTTGAGGGTTCCTGCCTCTACCACCCTTTCAGGCAGTGAGTTCCAGATTCCAACCACCCTCTGGGTGGAAAAGTTTTTCCTCAAATCCCCTCTAAACCTCCTGCCCCTTACCTTGAAACTATGCCCCCTGGTTATCGACCCCTCTGCTAAGGGGAAAAGTTCCTTTCTATCTATCCCCCTCATAATTTTGTCCCTCAGAATTTTTTCAATAATTTCCCTATCACTGATGTTAGGCTCACTGGCCTGTAATTCCCTGGTTTATCCCTACTACCCTTCTTGAATAATGGTACTACGTTAGCTGTCCTCCAGTCTTCTGGTACCTCCCCTGTGGCTAGAGAGGTTCTGAAAATGTGTGTCAGAGCCCCTGCAATCTCCTCCCTTGCCTCACAGTAGCCTGGGATACATCTCGTCTGGGCCTGGAGATTTATCCATTTTTAAGCCCGCTAAAACCGCTAGTACCTCCTCCCCCTCAATACTAATTTGTTCAAGTATATCACAATCCCCCTGCCTGATCACTGGATGGAGAATCATTGGAAAGCAGTGGTTAGAAGAATGGTGCAAGGGGGAGGGATTCAAATTCCTGGGACATTGGAACAGGTTCTGGAGGAGGTGGGACCAGTACAAACTGGACGGTTTGCACCTGGGCAGGACCGGGACCGATGTCCTAGGGGGAGTGTTTGCTAGTGCTGTTGGGGAGGGTTTAAACTAAAATGGCAGGGGGTTGGGAACCTGTGCAGGGAGACAGAGGAAAGGGAAGCAAGGATAGAAGCAAAAGTGGAAGTCAGAGAAATCAAGGGTGTAAATCAAACATGGCCACAGTAAACAATAATTCTAAAAGGTCTGTTAAAAAAACAAGCCTGAAGGCTTTGTGTCTTAATGAGAGGAGCATTCGTAAGAAGGTGCATGAATTAGCTGCGCAAATAGATGTAAACGGATATGATATAATTGGGATTACGGAGACATGGCTCCAGGGTGACCAAGGCTGGGAATTCAACATCCAGGGATATTCAATATTCAGGAAGGACAGGCAAAAAGGAAAAGGAGGTGGGGTAGCATTGCTGGTTAAAGAGGAGATTAACACAATAGTAAGGAAGGATATTAGCTCTGATGATGTGGAATCTGTATGGGTAGAGCTGAGAAATACCAAGGGGCAGAAAAAGTTAGTGGGAGTTGTATACAGACCCCCAAACAGTAATGCTGAGGTTGGGGATGACATTAAATGGGAAACTAGAGATGCGTGCAATAAGGGCACAGCAGTTATCATGGGTGACTTTAATCTACATATAGATTGGGATAACCAAATTAGTAACAATACTGTGGAAGAGGAATTCCTGGAGTGTATACGGGATGGTTTCCTGGACCAATATGTCGAGGAACCAACTAGAGATCAGGCCATCTTAGACTGGGTATTATGTAATGAGAGGATTAATTAGCAATCTTGTGCGAGGCCCCTTGGGGAGGAGTGATCATAATGATAGAATTCTTCATTAAGATGGAGAGTGAAGTAGTAGTTGACTCAGACTAGGGTACTGAATTTAAATAAAGGAAACTACGATGGTATGAGGCGCAAGTTGGCTAGGATGGATTGGGGAATGCTACTTAAAGGGTTGACGGTGGATAGGCAATGGCAAACATTTAAAGATCGCATGGATGAACTACAGAATTTGTTCATCCCTGTATGGCATAAAAATAAAACAAAAAAGGTGACTCAACCGTGGCTAACAAGGGAAATTAGGGATAGCATAAGATCCAAGGAGAGGACATATAAATTGGCCAGAAAAAGCAGCAAACCTGAGGATTGGGAGCAGTTTAAGATTCAGCAAAGGACAACAAAGGGATTAATTAAGAGGGGGGAAATAGATTGAGTGTAAGCTTGCAGGGAACATAAAAACTGACTGTAAAAGCTTCTATAGATATGTGAAGAGAAAAAGATTGGTGAAGTCAAGCGTAGGTCCCTTGCAGTCAGAATCAGGGGAATTTATAATGGGGAACAAAGAAATGGCAGACCAATCAAATACATACTTTGGTTCTGTCTTCACAAAGGAGAACACAAACTCCCAGAGATGTCGGGGAACATAGGGTCTAATGAGAGGGAGGAACTGAATGAAATCAGTATTTGTAGGGAAATGGTGTTAGGGAAATTGATAGGATTGAAGGCCGATAAATCCCCAGGGCCTGATAATCTACATCCTAGGGTACTTAAGGAAGTGGCCCTCGAAATAGTAGATGCATTGCTGGTCATCTTCCAAAATTCTATAGACTCTGGAACAGTTCCCATGGATTGGAGGGGAGCTAATGTAACCCCACTATTTAAAAAGGTGGTAGAGAGAAAACGGGGAATTATAGACCGGTAAGCCTGACATCAGTAGTGGGGAAAATGCTAGAGTCCATTATAAAAGATGTAATAGCAGAGCACTTGGAAAACAGTGACAGGATCGGACAAAGTCAACATGGATTTACAAAAGGGAAATCATGCTTGACTAATCTACTGGAATTTTTTGAGGATGTAACTGGTAGAATAGATAAGGGAGAACCAGTGGATGTGGTATTTGGACTTTCAGAAGGCTTTCGATAAGATCCTGCATAAGAGATTAGCGTGCAAAGTTAATGCACATGGGATTGGGGGTAAGGTACTGACTTGGATAGAGAACTGGTTGGCAGACAGGAAGCAAAGAGTTGGAATAAACAGGTCTTTTCTGAGTGGCAGGCAGTGACTAGGGATAGGTGCTAGGACCCCAGTTATTCACAATCTATATTAATGATCTAGATGAGGGAACTAGATGTAATATCTCAAGTTTGCAGACGACACAAAGCTGGGTGGGCGTGTGCTGTGAGGAGGATGCAGAGAAACTCCAGTATGATTTGGACAGGTTGGGTGATTGGGCAGATGCAGTATAATGTGGATAAATGTGAGGTTATCCACTTTGGTGGCAAAAACAGGAAGGCAGATTTTTATCTGAATGGCAATAGATTGGGAAAAGGGGAAGTGCAATGAGACCTGGGTGTCCTTGTGCACCAGTTGCTGAAGGTAAGCATGCAGGTGTAGCAGGCGGTTAAGGTGGCAAATGGTATGTTGGCCTTCATAGCGAGAGGCTTCGAGTACAGGAGCAAGGATGTCTTGCTGCAGTTATACAGGGCCTTGGTGAGACCACACCTGGAGTATTGTGCAGTTTTGGTTGCCTTATCTGAGGAAGGATGTTCTTGCCATGGAGGGAGTGCAGTGAAGATTCACCAGACTGATACCTGGGATGGCAGGAATGACGTATGAAGAGAGATTGGGTCGATTAGGCTTATATTTGCTCGAGTTTAGAAGAATGAGGGGGGATCTCATTGAAACTTATAAAATTCTAACAGGACTAGACAGACTAGATGCAGGAAGGATGTTCCCGATGGCAGGGGAGTCCAGAACCAGGGGTCACAGTCTAAGGGGTAAGCCATTTTGGACTGAGATGAGGAATTTCTTCACCCAGAGAGTGGTGAACCTGTGGAATTCTCTACCACAGAAGGCAGTTGAGGCCAATTCATTAACTCCTTCTTGAATATATTTAGATATATTTAAGGCTAAGGGGATCAAGGGATATGGGGAGAAAGCAGGGACAGGGTACTGAATTTGGATGATCAGCCATGATCGCATTGAATGGCGGAGCAGGCTCGAGGGGCCGAATGGCCTACTCCTGCTCCTATGAGTCGGACGGTCTCACCATTAGCCCAGTCAGCACCTCCCTGCACACGCTACCAGCTCCGTACCCACACCAACACCTCCCTGCACACACCATCAGCTCCCTGCATGCGCTACCAGCTCTGTACACACCACCAGCAGCTCCCTGCACACACCATCAGTTCCCTGCACACGCTACCAGCTCCGTACCCACACCTCCCTGCACACACCATCCGCTCCCTGCATGCGCTACCAGCTCTGTACACACCACCAGCAGCTCCCTGCACACACCATCAGCTCCCTGCATGCGCTACCAGCTCTGTACACACCACCAGCAGCTCCCTGCACACACCATCAGTTCCCTGCACACGCTACCAGCTCCGTACCCACACCTCCCTGCACACACCATCCGCTCCCTGCATGCGCTACCAGCTCTGTACACACCACCAGCAGCTCCCTGCACACACCATCAGCTCCCTGCATGCGCTACCAGCTCTGTACACACCACCAGCAGCTCCCTGCATTCACACACACAAGCACATGCAAGGCACCTTTACACTTTTCTTCTGTCAGTAGATGATCTTGTGGTGAATTTCTGCAGGGGTTCTACAACTGTAACTGTGGCAGAGACCCAGACCCCCCCCAGAAATTCACCCCATGTTATTTCCACAACTCGATTCCTCTTTGGGTGAAAGTTTATCCTCCCCATTCATTTTTAAATTACATTTGTTCCGTATTTTCAGAAGTTGGAATTGCTCTCTTTAAAGCCCTCTACATTGCACAGCTATTACTGCCCTGACTGAGATCAGAGAAGGCATGTAGAATACATAGCCTCATTTGTATAAGTCAGAGTGCAGTGTGAATTTGTTTTTGAAGTAGGTAATTGATTAGTTGAATCTCATTTATACCTTCACGGTATGAATGGCATATATGTAACTGATAACCAGGTCCTGCTGCACACAGCAGCGTGAGAAGCAGTTGCTTGTTGGTACTCCAATACATTTCCTCCAAATTGTTATGATCACAGATACCACTGGAGTCATTTTCACTTGTCCTTGTAACACTTGGCTCTGACTGTGCTCTAGTCTGCCATTAACTTGTTATAAACGCTGTTACAGGGCATCTCCAAATGAGCATTTAATGTGTGGAGCATTCTGGGAGGTTGGGTAGGGGGCACTTCCTTTCCAGTGCATCAATGCTGCAGCATGACCTCTCAACTGGGGGCTGGTAAAGTGAGCCAGGATTACCACTTCTCATCATGATCCAGCTGGAAACTCCACACAGGACATTCCTACCAGGCAAGTGTCCAATATGTTAGCCTGACTGAGATCAAACAGAACAAGAGATCCACACATAACTTGAAATCAATTTATTGTCATAAAAACTGTTATAAGTTTGTCATGCATTAATTACAGTCTCCAGTATTAATACATTTGAGTTTACATTTTTTTAAAAAGGAACTTGCATATGTTCTTCTCTTAGAGTGAACATGGGGGAGGGGGGGGGGGGAAGAGAAAGAAGGGGAGTGGAAATTATATACAATATTACTCTCCGACTTTGATCTTTCCCCATTGAAGCCAGCCAGCCACTCCCCAGAGCAGGGGTGTGAGGATGGCCTTTAACCGCATGCTATGGCATTTTGTTTTAGTCAGAGAGCGAGCCAACAGTCCCTGCATTTAACCAGCAGCGCTCAAAACAACTTTACAGCAAAAATCAGCAACATATACCGACACAAAGCAAAGACACATGACTTGAAACTGATCATGACAGGTTGGGAATGGCCGCGATATTTTGTAGCCACCTCCAAACAGGTTACAGGCTGACACTTCATGTGTCTGATTTAAGGCAAGACATTTCCCAGTCTCCAGGAACTATAGACACCAGCAAGGAGATTTAGCAGTGAATTGTGTATATCTGGGTCCTCTTATGTCCATAACGACACGCCCCCTCACTCCCACCCACCTGTGATGCTACATGATGGTGCAACAGGTGATACAGGACTGAACTCTTAAGAATGGTTCTGATTGCATTCTTATGGTGAGAATATCTGAACTACGTAACGCAAGGTAAGCACGCTTCACAGCTTCCAAGAAGCAACAGCACCAGTGACACTGGTCCCTGACAGACCTGCAGCTCACGCCCCGCAGTTGAAAGGTTGGCCTGTACGGCTCCTGTACGGTACCAGCAGAACGATCGTCCGTCTGTGGCTCGTCGCCCTATTGAAAACTTGAGCTGCCCGTGATCGCTACTGAACCTTTACCCAACACGAGGACAAGACACCCGAACCAGAGGAAAAGTGCAGAGAGATCAGTAAATGATGGCAAACAGCACAAAACACCCCAACCCCCAGCAATGACTGGAACCAGTACCTCAGCCATTTATTGACAAGCTTCTCTCTCTGCTTTGCCGTTACACCTGCTGACTTAGCCCTCCCAACAGTGGCACAAAGCAGGGTAGCTGCCCAGTACAGAGAGTCTGCCCGTGAGCTCCCTCTTCCAGCCCAATACCAGTGCACCATTTATAATTTCAGCATCTACAACTGATTCTTTGGCTAAAAATAAATCATATTTTTTTCTTTGGTACAAACACTTCTTTCCCATCTCCCTCCCTCTTCCAACCCCATACCCGCCCCCATCCCAGCACTAACTTTGAAAAGAAGTTCGGGTTGAGAAAGGCCAGTTGGTCCGCAAGGCCTTGGTGAAAAATCCTCAACAGTGCTTCATGAGATGAAAACCCAATTCAGACAGGGAGAAAACACACCAGGACCTTTAAATTTGTGAGACACTCAGCAGCTTTACAAACTGCCTGTACAATCTGTAAATACCTTCCTGTCTATTCACTCAGTGATATCTGCTCCAATAGCACACATTGATTAAAGCTCCCTCAGTAAGATCGCCCTATCTAGAAAGGATTTTTTACACTGATTGTGCAGTTGGTATGACAGTAGAAAGCAGACAAATTCCCCACCTCCGACACTATCTGGGGCTTCCCGTGGCAGTTGTTGGTAAGCAGAGGAAAACGTGGTTTGTGAAAGAAAGAGGAGCAATGGCACTCATGGGGTCTCTGCTTCAGTGCCGCCCCAGTACCAATAATAAAAGCACTAAACTCTGCTACTGTGATATCCATTCACATGACTCCCAAAAGGAGTGTTGGGGGGAGAGGATTTATCATAGCGAGAAGCCACCCACAACAAAGAATGGAAAACAGGTAGCAACAGTCACGCCAATGAAAACACTGCACCTGTTCACACAAGCAGCCTATGTCTGACTACAAGAGGTCTCTGATTCCAGGTCCGAACGCTCATGGGTGCAGCTCCAACACTCAAGAAGCTAAACACCATCAAGGACAAAGCAGTCCACTTGATCGGCACCCCATCCACCACCTTAATCATCCACACCCTCCAACCTCTGGTGCAACGTGGCTGCTGTTTGTACTAGCTACAGGATACACTGCAGCAACTCGCCAAGCCTTCTTCTGCAGCACCTGCCAAACCCGTGACCTTCACCACCTAGAAGGACAAGGGAAGCAGGTGCATGAGAACACCATCACCCCCAAGTTCCCCTCCAAGTCACACACCATCCTGACTTGGAGATATATCGGCCGTTCATTCATCGTGTCTGGGTCAAATTCCTGGGACTCCCTACCTAACTGCACTGTGGGAGTACCTTCACCACATGGACTGCAGTGGTTCAAGAATGCCCATCACCACCAAGGGCAACAGGGAATGGGCAATAAACACTGGCCTTGCCAGCGACACCCACATCCCAAGAATTAACAAAATAAACAGCAGGTTGCTGCTGCAGGTAAGAGGACTTTGACTGTCTGCGCCACTCTGATTCTAGCACTTGGGCATATTATCTACTGTCTGGCTCAAAGGTAGAATGAGATCTCTTTCAGAGAGCGGTCATGGCTAATGTAGAACCGGGGGGGAAAGAGGAGGACAAGATCGGATTTATAGAGGCATTATAACCCAAAAAGTATATTTTTTCAGTAGAAAGTCCTACTGTTGTTTGAGGTTACTCAGGGTCTAATATCAGAATTTTGTTTTTAAATAATCTCAAACAAAAGTATAGGACACAGGTTAAAGACTAAAGCAGGAGGATTAGCAACTCCAACTTGACTCAATAAACCTAAGATGAAAACTCTCAACATCTGCTGTAAAGTGGGAGCCAGGATAGCTGGGCTCCGTGTTTTGGAGATTATATACACCACGCTCTCTCGCTCCCAACTCTCCTGAAGTACAGGAAATGAGCACTTTCCCCACATCAAATGTCTCCTGATCATTTGCCAATGTGCCTTTAAAACTACTTACCTTCTGAAATCAATTATTTTACATCAGGAGATGGCTCCTATTGCTGTCACTGTAACAGCGGATATTATGGGATGCCCAGTTTGCCCACATTTCCATGCAATGTGTGCTCAGTCAGCTTTGTCAAAGTGTTTAAAGAGCAGCAGAGACAGACCATCAGCAGGGCTGGAGTGTGTCACAACAAAATCCTCATACTCGCTTCCCCACAAAGTCAGCTAATTAAATAGGAGCAGCAGGGTCCCACTCCAGAGATTCAAAAAATGCAGTTTTTATAGCTTAAAAAAAAAATCAGGCAATTTTTAAAAGTGAAAGTCACCTAGATCAAGCATAAGGGCAAATTCATCTGTGAAATTGCACATTTCCTCTTTTAAGAAATGTCAGGTGTGACTGGAAGATATAGAAATCATCTGCATGATCAGAAAGAATCACCGAGTTTGCAAATTTGTGCAAAGATGCCAGAATTCCATGACCCATCAGAATCTAATCAATCAAAGCACCAATTTGTAACCTTGCTACCATTTACTCTCTACCCAAAATGTTCAGACTGGCTGTGGATTTCCCTGCTTCCTCACCATTTCACCAAAGCAACCAGAATGAAGTTCAAATTCCCTCAGGCCAGATCGACTGCCTTTGAGAAAATTTGTTTAAAATGTATTAAAGTTCCTTTCCCTACCTTTCAGATGTGGGACACATGATCTGGTTGGTTTGCAATCTGCAAGCTAGAAGGGGATTGAGAGGACATGGATTTATGGCAGTAACACGCTGCATACTCATGCGGTGAGATAATCACGCATTTTAAATCACTCCTCATCCCTCAAAAAAACCCAGTGCCCTAGCCAATATTTATCCCTCAACTAAAATCACGAAAACAGATTATCTGGGCATACAAAATTAGCTAAGGGACAGAAAACAGTAGTAGTGAACAGTTGTTTTTCAGACTTGATGGAAGTATACAGAGGTGTCCCCTACAGGCCAGTATTAGGACCACTGCTTTTTTCAATACATATTAATGACCTGGACTTGGGTATACAGGGCATTATTTCAAAGTCTGCAGATGACACGAAACTCAGAAATGTAGTAAACAGTAAGAAGGATAGTAGCAGACTTCAGGAGGACATCGACAGACTGGTGAAATGGGCAGACACATGGCAGATTAAATTTAATGCAGAGTAGTGTGAAGTGATGCATTTTGGAAGGAAGAATGCAGAGAGGCAATGTAAACAAAATGGTACAATTTTAAAGGGGGTGTAGAAACAGAGACCTGGAAGGATGTCAAGGCCTTAAGAGTGCAGAGGAGATTTACTAGAATGGTACCATGGATGAGAGACTTCAGTTACATGGAGAGATTAGAGAAGCTGGGATTGTTCTCCTTAGAGCAGAGAAGGTAAAGAGGAGATTTAATAGAAGTGCTCAAAATCATGAAGGGTTTTGATAGAGTAAATAAGGAGAAACTGTTTCCACTGACAGAACGGTCGGTAACCAGAGGACATAGATTTAAGATAATTTCCAAAAGAACCAGCGAGGAGATGAAGAGAATTTTTTATTTTACAGAGTGAATTATGATGATCTGTAATGCACTACCTAAAAGGGTGGTGGAGGCAGATTCAATAGTAACTTTCAAAAGGAAATTGGATATATACTTAAAAAGTAAAAATTTTCAGGACTATGGGGAATGAGCAGGGGAGTGGGACTAATTGGATAGCTCTTTCAAAGAGCCGGCACAGGCACGAATTGTCCGAATGGCCTCCTTCTGTGCTGTAAGATTCTATGATTTATCTCACTGCCATTTGTGGGACTGTGCTGTGTAAATTGGCTGCTACGTTTCCCTACAAAACAACAGAGACTGCACTTCACAGCCAATTAATTACTTTTGAAGCATTTCAAACGTCCTGAGGTTGTGAAAAGTGCTCTGACCATCAACATTATTTCTTGACCAGGGCTGGGAATGCTCCTCCTCCCGTTCTTCCAGACCTCACTACTAAATAGGCTGCGCTAAATGAAACTTCTTTCTCTGGGTCAATAAAAATTAGAATGCAATTTTTTTTCCCAAACCGCCTCCACCCACCACCTTCCCCCACCACCCCCCACAATTTGCTTTTCTATCTAAAAGTTCCATCATTCACAAAGTGAAGCATATGATAGGTAGTAAATTATACTCAACTTTGAACAGATCAAAGATACCAGGTAGTTTAATCTGGGATATTATCCTTCCAATGTTAAAGAAAAATAGATAACTCAGAAGTGATGAGCAAATAGTATGAATTAGCATCTTGTGCGATGAATTCTCATCGCACAAGATGCCAATGGGCCAATAAGAGGGTAAATGGGCCTCACATATTACAGGCACCAAATGCAGGAATCTCTGTCTAAGCCGCATTTAACAGAACTACACGTCATGATTCACGGCATTCAGCAAAAAACTATTTTCCATGATAGTTTCTCTATTAAGTCGAGAAGGAGATCAGACAGGCCCAGTATCATTGTTATATAATGGATTATAAACACCCAGCATAGTGGGAGACTGGTTGTTCAAACCTGGGCCATACATGAACTGAAAGAAAGAATATTGGGACAGAGACATGCCAAACAGGAATAAAACTGGATTCAGCTCAGGTTAACCCCATGCAATGTGCACAGACCAAGTATAAACAGGGTACGAAAATCTGCATGATGCACATGGCTAAGGTGAGTGTGCATTACACACATCCATCTGCCCAATGGATGCTTCATTTTTCACCAAACATGAAGGACTGCCAATTCTTCAAAACACTGCTCTGAATTGCTCGACACGGCTCCACCTTTCACCACTAATCCAGCAGTTGATTTACTCTCAATGTTAACACAGCCTCATGGGGTGTGCTGTAGTGAATGGGAATACTCTGTACGCACCGGGGTGTGCTGTAGTGAATGGGAATACTCTGTACGCACCGGGGTGTGCTGTAGTGAATGGGAATACTCTGTACGCACCGGGGTGTGCTGTAGTGAATGGGAATACTCTGTACGCACCGGGGTGTGCTGTAGTGAATGGGAATACAATGCATCAGTGGGATTCAATGCAGTGTATGCTGGATGTGTGAAACTTTCACACCGTGTCTGCTTCAACTGTGAATATCACAGCAATACAATTCTGGATTATATCCTTCCAAAATTTGGGAGTGTCAGTAGAGAGCATTTTAAGCTGTATAACACTGGGTTACAGGCCTCACTGTATAACACTGTGGTATACTACTGTTAGGTACAGGTCTGTCACTGAATCACACCGAGTACAGTGTTGGTGGGTATACGTCGGTCATTGTATAACACTGGGGTACAGGACTGTCATCAGTGGTGGGAAAAGGGACCAGTGATGAAGGAATTCAGTTATTTGGAGAGACTAGAGAAGCTGTGATTGTTCTTCTTAGAGCAGAGAAGGTTAAGCAGAGATTTAATAGAGGCATTCAAAATTATGAAGGGTTTTGATAAGAGTAAATAAGGTTAAACTGTTTCTACTGGCAGGAGGGTCGGTAACTAGAGGACACAGAATTAAGGTAATTGGCAAAAGAAGCAGAGGCGAGGTGAATTTTTTTTTTACGCAGCGAGTTATGATGCAATGCAATGCCTGAAAAGACGGTGGAAGCAGATTCAATAATAACTTTCAAAAGGGAATTGGATATCTACTTGAAATGGAAAAAATTGCAAGGCTATGGGGAAAGGGCAGGGGAGTGGGACTAATTAGATAGCTCTTTTAAAGAGCCGGCACAGGCATGATGGGCCTCCTTCTGTGCTGTGAGATTCTATGAAATTTAAGGTGATGAACTAATGGTATCATGTTAAAGTCCTTGGCTTTTCCTGCAGATTAGTAACACTATCTTCGCAATAAAACGCAAATGATCACACTGAAATGATCTTTTAAACACAAGCAGGTTGGCTGTTGCCCACCACTTCGGTACCTGTAACCTGACACAAACACCGATCACAAACATCCCGCCAGGATGGTATGTGCTTGCTTATTTTGCATGTTACCTCTTCAGCCTTGCATTCCTACACATTTCAGGGCAACTAGGTCTCCTTGCTGAGGGCTGAAACCTACTTAAAAAAATTGAGAAATTATTTCGACGAGGTCTGCAGCATCAAATGGCCAAAGAGTGTTGATGAACCTTTGGCCACTGGAGAAGAGAATAAGATTTAAAAAAAAATATACACAGGGTTAAATTGGACAATTCCTTTCCAGAACACTGCTTAGCTGTCTACCTGCATCCAGGTACCATTGAGTGGTTGGTCTCACAGCAGTAGACCAGTATTGTCATAATCAGAGCTCGATTTTTTTTTTAAAGTTAGATTTCCTTTTGGTTTTTGACTCTTTGAACTAGTCGACATTTCCACATGGAAACATTTGGCTAACAAGTCTGGAAAGAAAATGCTGTCCGACTCAATCCTGACATTAGTTTCTATTTTCCTTAAATGTACAAGGCAATTTCTTCATTGCCCTGCCTTGTCCTCCCATATTCTCCCCTCCTCTCAAGGTGTTAACTTGTGCTGGGTACAGTTCGACAGCACTGGGTGCCGTATGCTACTTTCCCAAGTGGCTATCCTTCAGTAAATGTCAGGAAGGAACTTGACCAGGGGGCATCACAACCGATTCCAATTTTGACCTGACCTGCACACGTTTTCTTGCTAGTAGGGGCCAATGGATCTGGATGAAGTTCTAGTTTCCCTCGTCCAGGGGCACCAAAACCAACTGTATCCCCCAACTGCTGGCCGAGACCAGCTAGCTCGGCGGAAAGCAACGATCGAACCTGGGACTGCCTCGCCTGTAGGGCTCAGCTGCAAACTAACTATACCAACTACACCATCAGTGGAAACAAATAAGACAACTGTAAAAAGTAGTGAGGTCCTGATGTCTTATTCTGTGACCTGTACAGTGAGACACCAGGTCTATTCTTCAGCACCCTACTGCACTCATAGAAATTTCAACATTTTCCTTGAGTAACTCATTGATTGCTCTGCCTCACCCTTCAGAATAGCAGCTTAGAAGTCTGGTGTGGCTTTATAGTTTACATGGGTCAAGGCTTTGGCCTGGAGAAGGTTCTGTCCATTAAATGGCGACCCATACAATTGGACTGAAATTGCTGTCAAATCATGGTTGAACAACTCTCAATCTGCTTTGCTCTTAGACTTAAAATCAGCAAGTGACTGATCGATACCTGACAGCAGCACTGCCACACCCTTAGATTGGAGCATTCCATTATTTGCCCTATGATCAGAACATCTGAGAGAGTTCAGAAGCTCATAATAGTCGGAATACTGTAGGATTTATTTCCACAAGGAACACTTAATGTTGAAAACCAACAGAACAGAGTGTAACAACAGTCCCTTCCCAACTAATACAGATGATACTTCTAGTCTTCAAACCTGAGCTTCCTACAAAAAAAAAACTGCCAATTATTACATTGGGAAGGTGCCACAATTAAGAAGTCTTCCAATGATAAAGACAGAACTCTTCAAAATCAAATCACTAACGACATTTAATGTGACTAAGTGGGAGGCAAGCATTCCTTTCCTCTGGATCCACCTCTACTACCCCCACATAGTACTAACTGGGAAGCTTTCTGATGAACCACAAAACCCAGCACCCTACCCCAACACTAGGTCCCATTATATATCAAAGCATCTCTATTTACACAAGTAGAGCAATTTGACTTTACAAGTGAAACACAACACTCCACTGATCGAAGGACGAGCAATCCTACTAAGAGTAACTGATTTAACTTTGTTGGAAGATGTATGCAGCCAGAGTTTTAAGAAAGGCAGTTAATATATCGCTCTGAATACTGCAGACTATGAGTATATGGAGCAGCATGTAAACAGCACATAGGTGGCTGGCTCATCAACAGTCTCTACTCAACTTGGTGCTGTCTCCCCGTTTGGGTGGAGCTGGAGGTGGTCCGCGCCGTATCGTTGCATAGCCTGAGATGTTGCCAGATGCATACGCGCCGGTAGATTCCTGGTCAAAAAGCAATTCAGGAGGAGGAGGAGGAAGTGCCATGTCGTCCATGGTGGTGATGGGCTCCGCTTTGGATAGACGCGCAGAGGCTAATGAGCCATGTCGGGTGAAGGACTTTCTCTGCAGAGTCCTATTGAGATCAGCCAGAAAATGAGGCTGCACAGACAAGGCCGGTTTAGGAGACACTGGCACTGGAGAGATGGGAGGAGCCTGGTGTTCTGAAGACTCCCCTTGTGTCAAGCGGGTGCTGTCGCTCCTTTTGGGAAGTACTGGCGGTGGCGCTTTCTTTATCGAAGACTTGGACCATGTTTGTGGCTGAGGGTTCACCACTGCTACCTTAGGTGGGACAGCACTGGAAAAACCAGGAGCTGCCATCTCCAATGGAGGAGGGGGCAGAAGATCTAGATCTGGAGGGGGTGGTGGAAAGTCCGAATCTGAAGGAGGCGAGGGAAACTCGGACACAGGCTCTTTCGAAGCAGCTGGAACTCCTGGGCCTCTGCTAGGTGGCCCTCCTGGTGGGAACATCAAGTTCACTGCAGCCAAATTTAATTTACCAGGCTTTGAAGGAGCAGGTGGTGAGGCAGTGATATCCAGTGCTGGAGATCCTAAAGGAACTGTTGGTTGTTCAAACTTATTGCTGAGGGTCTCCATGGGTTTCCTGGACTCCCTTGCATCTGCACAACTGGGTCCTTTCATGCTGGAATGCCTCTGGGGCGTGGGAGGTGGCTTCTTACCACCAGGGCTGGACGTTTTCTGAGTTTTTTTGACCGATGCTGATTTGACTGGGGTGGGAGGAGGGGTGGGGTTAGGTGGGGGAGGTTGGGGTAGGCTGCTTTCAGGAGGTGGAGGGGGAAACTCAGGTGATGGGAGAGAACTAGGCTGCCATTTAGGTTTTGCTTTCACAGCTGGGGGAGATGTAGGAGCTTGAAGTGGGGCTGGTGATGGCTTTGCAGTTGAGGCCGCAGGCAGAGGCTCAAACTGGTTTATAGACTGTTTTACTATGGAAACCGCAGGCGGTGGAGGGATGGGCATTTGGTCTGCAGTTACAGCCAGCTGTTTCGGCACAGATGGATGAGGAGGAGAAGGAGAAAGAGAGGGTGGTGGTGGCGGTAGCGAGATCTGTGCAACCGAGAACTTGGGTGGTTTTACCGATGGTGGTGGAGGGGGAGGTGCTGGAGGGGGGTCCATCTGAACAACACTAGGCACTGCTGGTTTGGGAGCTGTTTGAGGTGGGTGGTTTAGAGAGGCCCCGAATGGAGCCCCTACCTTTTTGGTGACAGCACCCTGTAGTAGAGGTGGCGGAGGAGGTGGTGGTGGAGGAGTCAAGTGCTGCTGGGCAGGTGACAGAATATTTTGCTGTTGTAACTTCTGTGGTGGAGGCGGGGGAGTGAAGGCAGGCACCATGGGAGAAGGGCTTGGTGGTCCTGGTTTAAAAGCAGACGGCGTATGGACCGCTTGAAGAGGTGGTGGGGATAAGGAGATTGGCGGCGGTGGGGATAAGGGGATTGGTGGCGGTGGGGATAAGGGGATTGGCGGAGGAGCACACTGCCCATCACTTTCTACCAGCAGCTGGGGCTTCACAAGCTGCGAGGGTGGAGGAGGTGGGACAGCCTGCTGGCCTACAGGTAGGGGTGCAAAGGAAGGTGGAGCCGGCTGTTTGCTTGGCTGCTGTCTGCTGATGGTGCTGTATTTGATGAAGGGGGCAGCGGGTGGGGGAGGAGGAGGAGGAGGGGGAGGTGGTGGTGGGGGAGGAGAGGGTTGTGGTGCTACATGAGGCATATTGATCCTGGTCTGAGGGGAAGTGAGTGGTACAGGTGAGGGGTAGGATCTGACCGAGTCCGTCCTGATCTGTAGAGAGAGAATAAATAGAAAGTTACCAGAATTCTCCAGAGCACATAGGGACCATCGCCTTGGACATCAACCCTTTTCCCCAGTCGAGTTTTAAATTAGCTCTGTTTAAAAACAAGTGGAAGTTATCTAAATTGGTATAAACTCTTAACAAAAGGAAGATCATTCTACCTTTCCTCCTCCTTAGCTTCTGCTGCTGGTTGGATGCATGTAATGAAACCACTACTTCTGTGAGTCAGTTAGCAAAAGCAGTTGGCAGCTCAGCCACGGAGACCAAAGGTGACCGATGCAATTCCTGGTTTGAGCCGAGGTAGCTGATCTCAGCTAGGGCAGGGATTAGGGTGCTACAATTGGCTTCAGTGCCCTTGAGCTACAGGGGAGAATAGCCAGGGCTCCCTTTCCTGATTCCTATCCAGTGATGCCAGACAGGAAGAGCCCATCTGTATGCCTTAGGTTAGGCTGTGATGCCACCTACAGTTCAGTAGCCTGTTGATATTCACTGGCTGGACTTGCGTGAAGAGTGGTCACTTGGGTGAGTTACCAGAGGGTGGCAGGTGCTCCCAGATGGGGTGGGAATGGGAAAAATAAAAATAAAATCTTCACAAGTAAAATAATGAAGCACTGCTCTGTCGATACATGGAAAGTTCTGCTCACAGCCCTCTATCCTCACGACTAAAATCAGATGGTCTCTGGGCTCCTGCAGGCCTACAGATTTTGAAGTTACAACACTAGAACAAAGTCCAGTCAGGACTGATTCAGTTAAGAATTGTCCTAGAAACAGCAGCTGAATTTCCAGGAAGACGCTCAGATTAGTAACATACAACTGTACGCAGTGTACCCCCTTCAGATAAAGGATCTGTCACCATCATGCGATGCAATGACCCCTGACCTCTGACAGCAGCTGCCACTGCAATTCTTTCAGAACTGCAACATTCACTTACTAACGGCTGCTGGGATCGAGACAGAGACCTCCCCAAACTCATTTCACGTCAGTACCCTACACCCAGCAGAGAAAGGAGACTCTCATCCCATCAGTCTGGACTAGTTTTGAACTGAGGAGAGAGACCAGCATCTAACCCAGCCACTCCAGATGGTGCTCGTGAACAAAACTTCTAACTTGGAAAAGTAGTGAAGCCTCTGCACGTTACAAATGTTACTTGCAGGGTTGCAATGAAGTTTTGCCAGGATTCCCTGCGGAATGCCCCAAAATGGATTATTCCTTATGTTAATTACATTGCTATTTGATACTGCAATAGATTGTTCCACTCTAAATCACCTCCAACACAAGCGACAAACAATCGTGCCTTACACTCAATTCAAGGTTGTGCCTCACAGGGAGCTGTGATACGGGCTAATTACTTGCCTACCCTGAACAATTTGTCTGTAATTGAACAGGACAGCTGATCTGCCCCTCAGGCAATTTAAATTTATTTAGTTTGTTAATAGGATTAAAAAAGTTCAATTAAGCCACACAGCTCCCTCAATGGCGATGCTGGTTAAAGCAGCAAGAAGCTGACCCACATCGGCTAGGAGAGTCGCAGGTTTGATTCCCAGTTTATGCGGAGTTAGCTTATCTCCTCAGGAAACTACCCCCCACCGATTTCCTTTGCTCCACCATTGGCGGCTCTGCCTTCAGCTGCCTAGGCCCTAAACTCTGGAATTCCCTCCCTAAACTTATTCGCCTTTCTACTTATCTCTCCTCCTTTAAGTCGCTCCTTAAAATGGACCCGAGGGTCAGAAGGATAATTAGAGACAGAAATGATTAAAAGCTACGTTGCTGGAACCATGAAAGTGTCATTAAAGGCAACTGGCTGGAGATGTATAATGGAGGGTACGAGTTGGATAGTCTGGAGTTTTATCTGATTTACTTTTAGGGTCAGGGAGAAATTTACAGAACTTTTCTTCAAAAGGTTACAAGGATTGGGTACTGACACTGAATTGCACATTGTCTGTGAAAGGAACAGCTCAATGAGCATATCTCATGTTTATTTCACTCCTCCTCTCAAGGCTGACTCTTCCTGGGGTATGGGTTCCATGGGCGCCAGCAGCGCTTCTTGACCTCACCCATGCTTAACTCTAGTCAAAAATGAGAAGTCGCACAGCACCAGGTTATAGTCCAACAGATTTATTTAAAATTACAAGCTTTCGGAGCTGTCGCCCCTTCGTCAGGCAAAGTTACTGTGAGAGAATCTATCAGAATTCACAGAATATAAAAACAGAGCAAATGCATAGATTAAATCTTTCCCTACATCAAAGACACACTAAGAGCACAGCCAAGACAATGAGATGTGTCCCAGGGGGTCCAACGCGTCAGAACACCTGCTGGCTGCATATCCTCTCCATTTTTTGTGTTTGTTTCTTGTGTTTTTTTAAAAAAAAACTGGAAAGACCGGCAACGATGTCAAGTCACGTTCTATAGCGTGACATGAACCCGAGATCCCGATTGAGGCCGTCCTCATGAGTGCGGAACTTGGCTATCAGTTTCTGCTCGATGATTTTGCGTTGTCGTGTATCACGAAGGCCGCCTTGGAGAACGCTAACCCGCAGATCCGAGGCTGAATGCCCTTGACTGCTGAAGTGTTCCCCGACTGGGAGGCAACCATCCTGCTTGGCGATTGTTGCGCGGTGTCCGTTCATACGTTGTCTCAGTGTCTGCATGGTCTCGCCGATGTACCATGCTCTGGGGCATCCTTTACTGCAACGTATCAGGTAGACAACGTTGGCCGAGTCACATGAGTATGTACCATGTACCTGGTGGGTAGTGTCCTCACGTGTGATGACGGTATCTGTGTTCATGATCTGGCATGTCTTGCAGAGGTTGCCGTGGCAGGGTTGTGTGGTGTCGTGGTCGCTGTTCTCCTGACAGCTGGGTAATTTGCTGCGAACGATGGTACTTTTGAGGTTAGGCGGCTGCTTGAAGGCGAGTAGTGGAGGCGTGGGGATGGCCTTAGCAAGGTGTTCGTCATCATCGATGACATGTTGAAGGCTGCGAAGAACATGGCGTAGTTTCTCCGCTCCGGGGAAGTACTGGACGACGTAGGGTACTCTGTTGGTTGTGTCCCGTGTTAGTCTTCTGAGGAGGTCTGTGCGGTTTTTCGCTGTGGCCCGTCGGATGTAGGGAAAGATTTAATCTATGCATTTTCTCTGTTTTTATATTCTGTGAATTCTGATAGATTCTCTCACAGTAACTTTGCCTGACGAAGGGGCGACAGCTCCGAAAGCTTGTAATTTAAAATAAATCTGTTGGACTATAACCTGGTGTTGTGCGACTTCTCATTTTTGTCCACCCCAGTCCAACGCCGGCATCTCCGCATCATAACTCTAGTCAGTGTGGGCAGGGTCAGCCACCATGTGGGGCATCACAGCTGAACCCCATTGTATCCTCAACCAACATTCACTTTCCAGTAACTGGATAGAGATCAAGAATAGGAAGATACTATTGAGGAAGGTAATAGCAGACTGCAGGAGGACATAGACAGACTGGTGAAATGGGCAGACACATGGCAGAATAAATTTAAAGCGGAGAAGTGTGAAGTGAAACATTTTGAAAGAAAGAATGAGGAGAGGCAGTATAAACTAAATGGTAAACTGTGCTTGCTTAAAACCTGTTACATCTCTAACGTTATCCAGTTCTGACGATAGGTTATCGACCTGAAACGTTAACGGTTTCTCTCTCCACAGATGCAGCCTGACTTGGAGTATTTCCAGCACTTTGTTTTTATTTCAGATTTCCAGCATCTGCAGTATTTTGCTTTTGTAAGTGGGATTAAAAATTTTCTTTTCACTTCTCTCCTTGTTGTATGGGATGGAAGCAAGACACTATGGAGGTAGGGCTATCCCACTATAGTGAAAGCTCTATTAAAAAGGGCTGATAACTTTCACAAAGGGTTTCAGTACTGCTAGAAATGTTGGCATAACCCTAACCTCTGCACCATTCCTGGACTCTCTGGAGAAACGTCAGGAAACACATGCGCAAAGGACACATACACAATCTTCAGGAGGGAGGACATGAGGTAGCAACACAGGAGAGTTAGTAGGCCTCTGCTTTATGCAGTCAGCTTGACAGCACTCTCAGCTGGGTCAGAAGACCATGAGTTCACCCAGTGTCTTGGCCAACATTCCTCCATCAACCACCATTACCAAAAACAGATACACTGGTCATTCATCACATTACTATTTGTGGGATCTTGCTGCATGGAACGCAACTGCTGCGTTTGTCTATGTAACAGTTACCACACTTTAAAATAATTCTGTCTGTGAAGTGCTTTTGGACATTTCTGGGAGATCCGATAAGGTATTATAAGTTTTAACATGTTTTGACTGTACTACCTCCTACTCTAAATCATTCTTTCTCAAACTGTGGAAGTTCTCATCTCCTTCAGCCTTCCCTCCTTTCAATCATCTGATTTTGTAAACTCGGGCTTAGTGTCACCTAGCCACTACTTCTTCATTTACTTTGTCTTGTCACCATTGGTGGTATCCTACAGAACAGGCTTCAGCCCTACCCACTGACTTCTCAACAAAAGATGATTTTCATCTAAAATACTAAGCTTTGGATTGATAGCTGTTCAGTAGGGGGTTAGGTTTTAGGGATGGTAATGGGGAGTGGCGGGGGGGGGGGGGGGGGGGGGGGGGGGGAGAAAGTGTTCCTTAAAGTATATCAAAATGATGTTGGAGGTGATAATGGGGGAACTCCATAGTGGAACGATCACACATCGATTCCGAATGGAGCAGGCTTGTTTGGCCAGAAGGTCTTTTCTCACCGTTGCTTCCTTATGTTGCTTATTGCTTTGACATGTTGCAACACATGAGCTGAAGGACATGGGTTCACAGCCATGCATTCCTGTGAGGTTTCCAATCCATCAAGGGAGGAGGATAGCACTATTCATAGGCCCATTGCTTCCCCTTGAGGGCTGGCAAAGAGAAACTGAAGGCAAATCACAGCACTCTTGAGCATCTAGTAGCCAGCAGAATGTCACCTTGCTGCCCAGAAGCAGCATGTGGAGCACTCAGAGGGGAAGGAAAGGATTAACAGAGCAAAATAAGAGGGATGACGTGTGAGCCAAGATCATCAATTATTATTTCAATCCTCAAGTCACCTCAACTAAAAACAGACTCATTAATTGAGCACCAAAATTAGTGATAGGAACTTAACTATGAGATACATAATTACTAAATGTCATTTAATTGCATTGAAAAGATTCCCAATTTGTCTCTCAATTCCTATACTAAACAGAACCTGTTTTAATCTTTAAACCACAGTAAGTCGAGGATAATTCTGGTCTCCAAGATTAGTTTTGAGAGTTTTAAAATCCCAAGCTAAATACAGATGAAGAAGGTCGCCATCTAGTAAATAAAACACAGTTCCCACGTCATGGCATCCAACCATTTCTTAAAAGATTCCATCAAGATTGTTTCCATGACATCTATCTGGAAGCTGGTCACTCTGTGAAGAGTTTCCTGATGTCAGTGCTAAATTTGCCTTTTTGTCATTTGAGCTTCTGTTACCTTTTCTATTCTTACAGTTTAGCTTGAAGTAGTGTTCAGAATTTACTTCCACCATACTGTTCATCACTCTTTATGATCACTTCTCAGATGCCTCCTTTCAAGACTGGAAAGCTCAAGTTTGTCCAGTCTTTCCTCATAACTCAATCCTCTGATGTCAAGGATCAGTAAGTAGTTTTATTTTATTCCCTGTCTCTAGTACCTCCTTGTGTCTCAGTGACCAGGACTGAACTAAATACTCGAGGTGTGGTCTGACCAGAGGCGTGTACTGTTTGATGGCAACTCTCTCTCTCTCTCTCTAACTCATATTCCACCATTTTGGCAATATATTTCGATGTTCTATTGGCTTTGTTGATTGATGCTCTGCATTGGTTGGACAGAAAACAGAGAGTTGGGATAAATGGTTTATTCTCGGGTTGGCAATCAGTAACTAGTGGTGTTCCGCAAGGGTCAGTGCTGGGACCCCAACTCTTTACAATCTATATTAACGATTTGGAGGAGGGGACCAAGTGCAACGTATCCAAGTTTGCTGACGATACAAAGATGGGAGGAAACGCAGTGAGTGAGGAGGACATAAAAAACCTGCAAAAGGACATAGACAGGCTAAGTGAGTGGGCGGAAATTTGGCAGATGGAATATAATGTTGGAAAGTGTGAGGTTATGCACTTTGGCAGAAAAAAATCAAAGAGCAAGTTATTATCTAAATGGAAAGAAACTGCAAAGTGCTACAGTACAAAGGGATCTGGGGGTCCTGGTGCATGAAACACAGAAGGTTAGTATGCAGGTACAGCAGGTGATCAGGAAGGCCAATGGAATCTTGGCTTTTATTGCAAGGGGGATGGAGTATAAAAGCAGGGAAGTCTTGCTTCAGTTATACAAAGTACTGGTGAGGCCACAACTGGAATACTGCGTACAGTTTTGGTTTCCATATTTAAGAAAAGATATACTTGCTCTCGAGGCAGTTCAGAGAAGGTTCACTCGGTTGATTCCGGAGATGAGGGGGTTGACTTATGAGGAAAGGTTGAGTAGGTTGGGCCTCTACTCATTGGAATTCAGAAGAATGAGAGGCAATCTTATCGAAACATATAAGATTGTGAGGGGGCTTGATCGGGTGGATGATGTTTCCACTGATGGGTGAGACTAGAACTAGGGGGCATAATCTTAGAATAAGGGGCTGCCATTTCAAAACTGAGATGAGGAGAAACTTCTTCACTCAGAGGGTAGTAAATCTATGGAATTTGCTACCTCAGAGAGCTGTGGAAGCTGCGACATTAAATAAATTTAAAACGGAGATAGACAGTTTCCTAGCTGATAAGGGAATTAAGGGTTATGGGGAGCGGGCAGGGAAGTGGACGTGAGTCTAGGTTCGGATCAGCCATGATCCTATTGAATGGCGGAGCAGGCCAGAGGAGCCATATGGCCTACTCCTGCTCCTCCTACTTATGTTCTGTCTACTAAGACTGACTCTCTTGATTCAAGAATTGCCAACTGGAAAATTGCCAATGTCACTCCATTATTTAAGAAGGGTGGGGAATTATAGACCTATTAGTCTAATGTCTGTTTTGGGGAAGTTACTATAATCTGTTATTAGAGACAGAGTGACTGAGCACTTGGACAAACATGAACTGATCAGTGAGAGCCAGCATGAATTTATAGAGGGTAAGTTATGTCTAACTAACCTAGTTGAATTTTTTGAGGAGGTCACTAATGTGCTAGATAAGGGAGTGTCTGGATGTTATTTATATGGACTTCCAGAAGGCATTCAATAAGGTTCCACATAAGGACTTAGGAAAATGATAGATTAAGTGAGTGGGCAGGACTTTGGCAGATGGAGTTCGATGTGGACAAATATGAGGTTATCCACTTTGGACCGAAGAAAGATAGATCAGAGTATTTTATAAATGGTGAGAAGCTAGGAACTATGGAGGCGCATAGAGATTTATGGGTCCATGTACAGAAATCACTACAAACTAGTGGACAAAAAATAATGGAATGTTAGCCTTCAGCTCAAGGGGGGCTGGAATACAATGGAACGGAAGTTATGCTACAGTTGTATGGCTCTGCATAGACCACATCTGGAGTACTGCGTTGAGTTCTGGGTACCACACCTCAGGAAGGATATATTGGTCTTGGAGGGGAGCAGCGCAGATACACCAGAATGATACCAGGGCTAAAAGGGTTAAATTATGAGGTCAGGTTGCATAGACTAGGCTTGTATTCCCTTGAGTGCAGAAGATTAAGGGGTAATCTAATTGAGGTGCTTAAGATGATTAAAGGATTTGATTGGGTAGACAGAAATTATTTCCTCTGGTGGCGGAGTCCAGAACAAGAGGGCATAACCTTAAAATTAGAGATAGGCTGTTCAGGGGTGATGTCAGGAAGCACTTCTTCACACAAAGGGTAGTAGAAATCTGGAACTCTCTCCCTCAAAAAGCTGTTGAGGCTATGTTCGTTGGAAATTTCAAAATAAGATAAGATTGATAGATTTTTGTTAGATAAGGCTATTAAGGAATACGGATCCAAGGCGGGTAAATGGAGTTAAGATACAGATCAGCCATGGTCTAATTGAATGCGGAACAGGCTCGAGGGGCTGAATGGCCTACCCCTGTTCCTATGTTCCTCAGACTCCTGGAGCTCTTTCAGCTACTTCAACATTTATGAAGTGTCTCCACTTTACACTCGTCAGTATTAAATTTCATCTGACACTGTTCCACCCACTAACATTTTGTCCAATTCATTTTTTTTAGTTTGAGCTTCCTCCTCTGATTCAACCGTTTGGTATCATCTGCGAATTTGGTCATTTGCACAGAGATTCTGAATCCAATTCACTATCGTAACAAAATAAGTGTCCCAACCCTGATCCCCAGGGTTCCTCCACTCGACTTCGCCACACCGTGACACAACTCTTCTAACAAGTATCCAATGCTTCCTACCTTTTAGCCAGTTTCTTATTCATTCCCAGGGTTTATTCTGAATCCCCATCCCATTTAAATTTAACTGGAACTTTGTCAAATGCCTTTTGGAAGTCAAGCCTGTTGCACAGTAGCAAACAATATTGTACTGTGGCAAGGGGGCTCTGAAACAATACTCAGAGCTTTACGACTAATGTGAACCTAAAGTACCAAATAAAAATTTAAATACAATTTTAGTAAAGACAGATGCTTCTAAACGCATTTTCGTTCTCGTCATCCCAATCTCCTATTCTTTGAATGCGTGCCACAGCAAAACACAAGAAAACATAAAATGAGAAAGGACATTTAATTCTCACTGGGTCATTGCAAAATAGTCAACAGAAATCCTGATCAATACCAAAAAATTCCTCAAATTATGAGCTGATCAATGGATTGTATAAGCATCACCTGTGATACATCTAGGCAGAAAATAAGCACTGCAAGAGCCTCACTACCATCCAAATCCACACTGAAAACTTTGTAATGCTTAGGGGAGCGTGAAAAAACTTTGATAAGCATAGGATATTTTAGGTGTTATATCTTTCACTTACTATAATTTGGGCAAGAGTCAGTCCACTGACTGACAATAGCTGAAACCAAGACATTGGTTTTTCAAAGAGCAGTTAGAATACTTCGATGAAATTGTCAGCCTTTCACAAATTGTCCAGAGGGGAGAGTTTCATCTATTGCAGGCAGAAACCATCAGGACAGGACATGAAAAGCTTGAACAGAGGGTGGGAGGAATTTCCTAATCTGCACCACTCAAATTGACCACATGGTAAGTCAGCTAAGTAGCAGCTCTGATGGTATCTGTAGAACTGTGCCCTGATCAGACCACCCTGCCCCCCTGACCAAAGGGCAAAGATCTGAGGGATAAGATTCTAAAGGAAAAGCTGCCATTTGAGTTTAGCACCAAGGTTACAGCGACATAATGGTCAAGTCACCAAATTCCTCAAGCTTCAAATCACGGTAGTGGAACATGCCCGACTTGTTAACATTTTGCTGCAGACTTGATTGCTAACCCAGTGATGAACGATACAGACAGGCTCATTGGTAGGATGGGAGGTGAAGCAGAGCGGGTAAGATTACTTTCTCTTACCTTGGAGTGCTGCTGCTGCTGCTCCTCCAGTTGTGTGCCCCTTTTCCAAGCCTCTGAGAAGATGGAGATGACAATACTCTGGGAGCGAACGTGACCCGTAGACTGCAAGTCAGAAACACCGCTGTCTGACTGGTTCGAATGGTTTGAGTGAGATTCTGCGCAAACAAAACAAAATGGAGGCGAATCCCATGCATCAAATTACAAGTCTATTGAGTTCCTAGTGTGCAAAACACTTTGAGATTTTAAATAAAACACTACATATGCTAAAAATCTGGCATTAAAAACAAAATACTGCAAATACACAGCAGGTCAGTCGACATCTGAAAGAAACATGAGGTTAACATTTTATATGAAGATCCTTTGGATTACAAGTTCTGTTAAAGGGTCTTCACCCAAACATTAACCTTTTCAGCTATGGCTCAGTTGTTGGCACTCTCGCCTAAGTCAGAAGGTTGTGGGTTCAAGTCCCACTTCAGAGACTTGAGCACAAAAATCTAGGCTGACACTCCAGTGTAGTACTGAGGGAGTGCTGCACTGTCGGAGGTGCCTTTCGGATGAGACGTTAAACCGAGGTCCTGTCTGCCCTCTCAGGTGGACGTAAAAGATCCCACGGCAGTTTTTTGAAGAAGAGCAGGGGAGTTCTCCCCGGTGTCCTGGCCAATATTTATCTTTCAATCAACATCACAAAAACAGATTATCTGGTCATTATCACATTGCTGTTTGTGGGAGCTTGCTGTGCGCAATTTGGTTGCCACGTTTCCTACAATACAACAGTGACTACATTTCAAAAGTACTTCATTGGCTTTACAGCACTTTGGGTCGTCCGGAGGTCGTGAAAGGTGCTATATAATTGCAAGTCTTTTTTTCAGGTGTTGAAAGACATGCTACGTATTTTGTTAACTTTAACTTCACGCTGTTTTCATGGGATTTTTATTTCTTCATGAGAAATCTCATTTTCTACTGGACATCTTGATGGGCATTCGGTAAACGTTGTTTGTCAGATTTGGGTGCAAACGCTTTGATATTTCCTTTCAGCATTAAAATCCACTTTAAACACTATTGAAAGTAAGTTTCAAAGCACTTGAACCTAAATCGGACAGAAATTAAAGGTTTACTGAATTCCCATTTCTTCCCGACTTTGTAAAGTAAATACTGTCGCAGGAAAGGTTATGAGCAGCTCTGACTATCTCAACCATGGCAGCGTCTTTTCTCTCATTTCCTTCTACTTCCCCGTTCTCCCCACCTCAGGGAAACTTCCACAACAAACCAACCATGGTACAGGAAAAAGTTGGACAAACACACTACATCCAGCCCCTTCACTCCAGCGTACCCGCATGAACACATCAAGCAAGCACCTTCTCGCTAATGCACCCGTACAAGCACTACATCGAACCCCTTCTCTCCAATGTAACTGTACAAACACTACATCGAAGCTCTTCTCTCCAATGTAACTGTACTAACGCACTATATTGAATGCCTTCCCTCCAATTTACTATGCACAAAAGCACCATCATGGCCCTCACTTAACCCAATTCAAAATTCACAAGGAAGGCGATTTAAACCAAGTTTTAAAAAAAAGGAATTCCCTCCAAATACTTTCCATATAAATAGCAAGTATTCCATAAGCCATTTAATCAACTCAGCCCATATCTGTCCATACAGCCCTCAGTCCCACATCCTGCCAAATTATTCAGCTTCATTAACCTGTTCTGATTTGTAATCAAATGTCAAGGATGCATTTTGAGACTTAATTTACCTGGTTAATAACCGCCCTCTCACTGAGCAGATACTTCCAATGCATGATGGACACCCAAATCTTTATCCTTTTTCACTTCTCAATAGACACCCATCTATGGTATATACACACTTAGTACCAACATGCATTACCATTCACTTCTCCACATTAATTTTCATTTCTCATCACTTGGCACCAGGTCTATCTGAATATGCTCTCTGTCTACACTGGACAACTGACCACATGGCTTGATGTCATGAGCAAATTTTACAGCATTGTTACTGGTAGTGCCCATCTCCATATCATTGATAAAAGTGTAAACAAAAAAAAGGCACAAAAAAGAAGTTTGTGGAGTTCCACTGGTTGCTACCTCCCAAGAGCCTTTTCTGTTTATCAATGGCTGCCTTCTACTGCTTAGCCAATTCGCTATCTATTTACCAGTAATACCATGACCAATGTTCCCTTTAAGCTGTGCAGCCGCTCTGGAGCTCCTGAGAAGCCAGTTCACCGGCTTTTAAATGGGAAAAACCGCGCATGTGCAGTAGTTTGAATGGGTTGCGCAGCCCCTGAAAGGGGCCACGCACCCAAAAAAAATAATGAAAGAGTACATTGGAAGTAGGGCAGATCAGGAAGTAGAATCAGTATGGGTGGTGGTAAGAAATAAGGGGCAGAAAACAGTGGTGGGAGTAGTTTATAGGCCCGCTAACAGTAGCTATACCATTGGACAGAGTATTAATCAAGAAATAATAGGAGCTTCTAACAAAGTTAAATACAATAATCTGCATATAGATTGGGCAAATCAAATTGGCAAGGGTAGTCTGGAGGACATGTTCATGGAATATATTCAAGACAGTTTCCTAGAACTATACGTCATGGAACCAACCAGGGAACAGGCTATTTTAGATTTTGTTTTGTGTAATGAGACAGGGTTAATTAGTAATCCTATAGTAAAGGATCCTCTTGGAAAGAGTGATCATAATATGATAAGAATGTCACTTTCAAACTCAATGTGAAATTCTAAGTCCGACACTAAACGAAGCCAATTACATAGGTCTGAGGGGCGAGTTGACTATGGTAGATTGGGAAATTAGATTAAAAGGTATGACAGTAGATAAGCAGTGGTAATCATTTAAAGACATATTCCAAAATTCTCAATGAATATACATTCCATTGAGAAATAAAAACTTTATGGGAAAAGGTGAACCATCCCTGGCTAACTAAAGAAGTTAAGGATAGTATTAGATTACAAGAGGAGGCTTATAATGTTGCCAAGAATAGTAGTAAGCCTGAGGATTGGGAGAGTTTTAGAAATCAGCAAAGGATAACCAAAAAATTGATAAAAAGGGAGAAAATAGAATGAGAGTAAATTAGCAAGAAATATAAAAACAGATTGCAAGAGCTTCTACAAGTATGTAAAAAGAAAGTAGCAAAAGTAAGCATTGGTCCATTAGAGGCTGAGACAGGAGAAATTATATTAGGGAACAAGGAAATGGCAGAAGAACATAAGAACATAAGAAATAGGAGCAGGAGTAGGCCAATTGGCCCCTCGAGCCTGCTCCGCCATTCAATAAGATCATGGCTGATCTGATCCTAACCGCCAATCTACTATCACAGAACCATCTCCTGAACCTAACAGAATTGGACACACGAAATAGGAGCAGGATCAGGCTACCTGGGCCCGCTACGCTACCCACAGGGCCATGACCGATCCGAACCTAGACTCATGTCCAAATTCCTGCCCGCTCCCCATAACCCTTAATTCCCTTTACTTCTAGGAAACTGTCTATTTCTGTTTTAAATTTATGTAATGATGTGGCTTCTACAGCTTTTTGGGGCAGCATATTCCATGGACCTACCACCCTCTGAGTGAAGTAGTTCCTGCTCATCTCAGTTTTGAAAGAGCAGCCCCTTATTCTAAGACTATGCCCCCTAGTTCTAGTTTCACCCATCACCGGGAACATCCTCCCCACATCCACCCCCTTCACAATCTTATATGTTTCAATAAGATCGCCTCTCATTCTTCTGAACTCCAATGAGTAGAGTTCCAATCTACCCAACCTCTCCTCATATGTCCATCCCCTCATCCCCGGGATTAACCGAGTGAACCTTCTTTGTACTGACTCGAGAGCAAGTATGTCTTTTCTTAAGTATGGACACCAAAACTGTATGCAGTATTCCAGGTGCGGTCTCACCAATACCTTGTACAACTGAAGCAATACTTCCCTATTTTTATATTCTATCCCCCTAGCAATGAAAGCCAACATTCCATTGGCCTTCTTAATCACTTGCTGCACCTGCATACTAACCTTTTGAGTTTCGTGCACCAGGACCCCCAGATCCCTTTGTACTTCAGTACTTTCCAGTTTCTTGCCATTAAGATAATAACTTGCTCTACTATTTTTCCTGCCAAAGTGCATAACCTCACACTTTCCAGTATTGTATTCCATCTGCCAAATCTCTGCCCACTTACTTAGCCTGTCCATGTCCCCTTGCAGATTTTTTATGTCCTCCTCACTCACTACTTTCCCTCCCATCTTAGTATCATCTGCAAACTTTGATATGTTACACTCGGTCCCCTCCTCCAAATCGTTAATATAGATTGTAAAGGGTTGGCGACCCAGCACTGACCCCTGCGGAACACCACTAGTTACTGATTGCCAGTCTGAGAATGAACCATTTATCCCAACTCTCTGCCTTCTGTTAGATAGCCAATCCTCTATCCATGCCAGAATATTACCCCCAATCCCGTGATTTTTTATCTTAAGCAATAATCTTGTGTGGCACCTTGTCAAATGCCTTTTGGAAGTCTAAATACACCACATCCACTGGTTCCCCTTTATCCACCCTGTGTGTTACTTCCTCAAAGAACTCCAGCAAATTTGTCAAACATGACTTCCCCTTCATAAAACCATGCTGACTTTGTCCTATTAAATTATGATTATCCAAATGTCCCGTTACTGTCTCCTTAATAATGGACTCCAAAATTTTACCTACCACAGATGTTAGGCTAACCGGTCTATAGTTTCCAGCCTTCTGTCTACTGCCCTTTTTAAATAAGGGTGTTAACATTAGCAGTTTTCCAGTCTGCTGGGATCTTTGCTGAGTCCAGGGAGTTTTGGAAAATTACCAATGCATCCACAATCCCTACCGCCACTTCCCTCAAGACCCTAGGATGTAAGCCATCAGGTCCAGGTGATTTATCCGCCTTGAGTCCCATTATTTTACCGAGTACCACTTCCTTAGTGATTTTGATCGTGTTTAGCTCCTCCCCCCCATAGCCCCCTGTTTGTCCAGTGTTGGGATATTCTTAGTGTCCTCTACTGTAAAGACTGATACAAAATATTCAGTGTATTTGCCATCTCCATATTTCCCACCATTAATTTCCCGGTCTCATCCTCTAAGGGACCAACATTTACTTTAGCCACCCTTTTTCTTTTTATATAACTATAAAAACTCTTACTATCTGTTTTTATATTTTTTGCTAATTTACTTTCATAATCTATCTTCCCTTTCTTAATCAATCTTTTTGTTATTTTTTGCTGTCTTTTAAAGTTTTCCCAATCCTCTATCCTCCCACTAGATTTGGCTACCTTATAAGCCCTTGTTTTTAGTCGAATACTATCCTTAATTTCTTTACTTAGCCACGGATGACTGTCTTTTCTTTTACACCCTTTTCTTCTCAGTGGAATATTTTTTTTTTGGAAGTTGTAAAATAACTCCTTAAATGTACACCACTGATCATGTATCGTCTTACCCTTTAATCTATTTTCCCAATCCACTCTACTAAATTCTGCTCGCATACCTTCATAGTCTCCTTTATTCAAGCTTAGCACGCTTGCTTGAGATCCAACCTTCTCACCCTCTAATTGAATATGGAATTCAACCATGTTATGGTCACTCATTCCAAGGGGATCCTTTACTAGGACATTTTTAATTAATCCTGTCTCGTTACACAGGACCAGATCTAAGGTTGCTTGCCCCCTGGTCAGTTCAGTTACATACTGCTCAAGAAACCCATCCCTAATACACTCAATGAACTCATCCTCAAGGCAGCCCTGCCCAATTAATATGATAGTTAAAATCCCCCATAATTATAGATGTTCCCTTATTACAAGCCTCAACTATTTCCTGATTGATACTCCGTCCAACAGAGTTGCAACTATTCGAAGGCCTATAGACTACGCCCACTAGTGTTTTTTTCCCCTTATGATTCCTTATCTCCACCCAAACTGTTTCATTATCCTGATCTTTTGACCCAATATCATTTCTCTGTATTACAGTGATTCCTTCCTTTATTAACATAGCCACCCCACCTCCCCTTCCTTCCTGCCTGTCCTTCCTGATCGTTAAATAACCTGGTATGTTTAATTCCCAGGCATTGTCACCCTGCAGCCATGTTTCTGTAATGGCCACAAGATCATACCCATATGTAGTTATTTGTGCCATTAACTCGTCTATTTTGTTACGAATGCTACGTGCATTCAGATAGAGAACTTTCAAATATGTTTTGTGACACTTAGTTCCTGCTTTTGCCCTTTTTATTACTTTACCTTTTACTCCATACCTTCTGCCCCTTCCTGACACACTCTGGTTTTTAATTTCCCCACTGCTACCTAAGTCTATGACCTTCTCTGTTGTCATTTTTATTATTTGCTCTCTAGGAACCTCCCCCCCACTAGTTAGTTTAAAGCCCTCTCTACAGCCCTAGTTATATGATCCGCCAGGACTCTCGTCCCAGCAGTGGCCAAGTGAAGCCCGTCCCAACGGAACAGCTCCCTCCTGCCCCAGTACTGGTGCCAGTGTCCCAGGAAGCAAAACCCATTCTCCCACACCAGTCTTTGAGCCACTCATTTAACTCTAATTTTATTTGTCCTAGCCAAATTCGCTCGTGGCTCAGGTAATAATCCAGATTTAATTTGACCCTTAGCTGCTCATACTCCTTTAACAGAACCGGCTTCCTTGTCCTATCTACGTCGTTTGTACCAACATGGACCACGACAACTGGATCCACCCCCTCCCACTGCAAGTTTCTTTCCAGCCCAGAGGAGATGTCCTTAACCCTGGCACCGGGCAGGCAACACAGCCTACGGGACTCTCGCTCTCGGCTGCAGAGAACTCTATCTATCCCCCTAATAATACTATCCCCTACCACTACAACATTTCTATTTACTCCCCCCTCTTGAATGGCCCCCCGTTCCACGGTGCTGTGGCCAGGTTGCTCATCCTCCCTGCAGTCCCTGCTCCTGTCCCCACAGGGAGTAAGAACCTCGAACCTGTTGGACAAGAGCAAGGCCTGCGGCTCCTCCAACACTACCTCCTGGATCCCCGTACCTGCCTCACTCGTAGTCACACCGTCCTGTCCCTGACCATGGGCTACATCTGAATTAATTAACTTCATAGGTGTGACCACCTCCTGAAACACAGAGTCCAGGTACTTCTCCCCCACCCTGATGTGTCGCAGTGTCTGAAGCTCAGACTCCAGCTCATCAACAGGAAAGGTCCCAGAGGATTGGAAGGTAGCAACAAATATTTTGTAACTGTCTTCACAGTAGAAGACAAAAAAGTATACCAAAAATGGTGGGGCACAAAGGGGCAAATGAGAGCGAGGAACTTAAAATAATCAGTAGAGAAAAAGTACTCGAGAAACTAATGGGACTAAAAGCCGACAAATCCCCTGGACCTGATGGCCTACATCCTTGGGTTCTAAAAGAGGTGGCTGCAGAGATAGTGGATGCATTGGTTGTGATCTTCCAAAATTCCTTAGATTCAGGAAAGGTCCCAGAGGATTGGAAGGTAGCAAATGTAACCCCGCTATTCAAGAAAGGAGAGAGAAAACCGGGAACTATAGGCCAGTTAGCCTGACAGCAGTCGTCGGGAAAATGCTGGAATCCATTATTAAAGAAGTGTTAACAGGGTACTTAGAAAATCATAATATGATTAGGCAGAGTCAACATGGTTTTATGAAAGGGAAATCATGTTTGACAAATTTATTTGAGTTTTTTGAAGATGTAACTAGCAGGGTAGATAGATAAAGGGGAACCAGTGGATGTAGTATATTTGGATTTCCAAAAGGCATTCAATAAAGTGCCACATAAAAGGTTGTTGAGCAAGATAAGGGCACATAGGGTTGGGGGTAAGGTATTAGCATGGATAAAGGATTGGTTAACAGACAGAAAACAGAGAGTAGGGATAAACGGGTCATTTTCAGATTGGCAGGTAGTAACTAGTGGGGTGCCGCAAGGATCAGTGCTTGGGCCTCAGCTATTTACAATCTATATTAATGACTTAGATGAAGGGACCGAGTGCAATGTATCCAAGTTTGCTGACGATACAAAGCTCGGTGGAAAAGTAAGATGTGAGGAGGACACAAAGAGCCTGCAAAGGGATATAGATAGGTTAAGTGAGTGGGAAATAAGGTGGCAGATGGAGTTATAATGTGGGGAAATGTGAGGTTATTCACTTTAGTAGGAAGAATAGAAAAACAGAATATTTTTTAAATGGTGAGAAACTATTAAATGTTGGTGTTCAGAGATTTAGGTGTCCTAGTACAAGAAACAGAACTAGCATGCAGGTACAGCAAGCAATTAGGAAGGCAAATGGCATATTGGCCTTTATTGCTAGAGGATTGGAGTACAAGAGTAAGGAAGTCTTGCTACGATTGTACAGGGCTCTGGTGAGACCACACCTGGAGTACTGTGCACAGTTTTGGTCTCCTTATCTAAGGAAGGATATACTTGCCTTAGAGGTGGTGCAACAAAGGTTCAATAGATTGATCCCTGGGATGAGGGGGTTGTCCTACGAGGAGAGGTTGAGTAGATTGGGCCTGTACTCTCTGGAGTTTAGAAGAATAAGAGGTGATCTCATTGAAACATATAAGATTCTGAAGGGGATTGACAGGGTAGATGCTAAGAGAGTCTTTCCTCTGGCTGGAGAGTCCAGAACTAGGGGGGCATAGTCTCAGGATAAGTGGCTGGCCTATTAAGACTGAGATGAGGAGGATTTTCTTCACTCAGAGGGTTGAGAGTCTTTGGAATTCTCTGCCCCAAAGTGCTGTGGATGCTCAGTTGTTGAGTATATTCAAGGCTGAGGCAGATAAGATTTTTGGACTCCAGAGGAATTAAGGGATATGGGGATAGGGCGGGAAAGTGGAGTTGAGGTCGAAGATCAGCCATGATCTTATTGAATGGCAGAGCAGGCTTGAGGGGCCATATGGCCTACTCCTGCTCCTAATTCTTATGTTCTTATGGACCATGACCTATCTTCCTCAATAGCCTCAATTGGGAAACCTCATCAAATATCTTCTGAAAGTTCAAGCACCTTATATCTATTGGATATCTCTCTTTAAATGATCAACAGTATCTAGTAGCAGCAAGTATCTAGTACAGAATTTTCCCCAACTACAGATGTCACACTACCCGGTCTATAATTATCAGTTCATGCTCACTCCATTTTTGAACATTGGCTCAACATGAGCAACCTTCCAGGTCTCAGTAGAGCCCCTAGATTTGTGGAACTCGAACATTTTAATCAGAGCTGTATCCAGAAGACCACTGAAACAAACTTGTGTGTGTAATCTGGTTTTAGTCTATGTAAGCATGAACACCCACCCCAAACATCAGCGGACAATAGTGACTTTTAAAAATATTTTTCCTCCCAATTTTCTCCCCTCCTCTCCGAATTAGCTGACTCTTGGTGAAATGTTGGATTCCAATATTAAGGGAAGTGGTCACAGGGCACTTAGAAAATCATAATATGATTAGGCAGAGTCAACATGATTTTATGAAAGGGAAATTGTGTTTGACAAATCTATTAGTTTTTTGAGGATGTAACTAGCAGAGTAGATAAAGGGGAACCTGTAGTATATTTGGATTTTCAAAAGACATTCAATAAGGTGCCACACAAAGGTTGCTACACAAGATAAGGGCCCATGGGGTTGGGGATAAGGTATTAGCATGGACACAGGATTGGTTAATGGACAGAAAACAGAATAGGAATAAATGGGTCATTTTCAGGTTGGCAGTCTGTTACTAGTGGGGTGCCGCAAGGATCAGTGCTGGTGCCTCAGCTATTTACAATCTACATTAATGACTTGGATGAATGGACCGAGTATAATTTATCCAAGTTTGCTGACGATACAAAGCTAGGTGGGAAAGTAAGCTATGAGGAGGACACAGAGTCTGCAAAGGGATATAGACAGGTTAAGTGACTGGGCAAGAAGCTGGGAGATGGGAGTATAATGTGGGGAAATGAGAGGTTATTGACTTTGGTAGGAAGAATAGAAAAACAGAATATTTTTAAATGGTGAGAAACTATTAAATGTTGGTGTTCAGAGGAATTTGGGGGTCCTTGTATACGAAACACAAAGTTAACATGCAGGTACAGCAAGGGGTTGGCGTACAGGAGTATGGAACTCTTGCTGAAATTGTACAAGGCTTTGGTGAGTGCTGGAGCGCTGTGTACAGTTTTGGTGGTCTTACCTAAGGAAGGATAAACTTGCCTCAGAGGCAGTGCAACCGAGTTTCACTAGATTCCTGGGATGAGAGGGTTGTCCTGTGAGGAGAGATTGGGTTGAATGGGCCTATACTTTCTGGAGTTTAGAAGAATGAGTGGTGATCTCATTGAAACATACAAGATTCTGAGAGGGCTTGACAGGGTAGATGCTGAGAGGCGGTTTCCCCTGGCTGGAGAGTCTAGAACTAGGGATCCGAGTCTCTGGATAAGGGGTCAGCCATTTAGGACCTAGATGAGGAGAAATTTCTTCACTCAGTGTTGTGAATCTCTGGAATTCTCTACCCCAGAGGGTTGTGGATGCTGAGTTGTTGAGTATATTCAAGGCTGAGAGATAGATAGATTTTTAGACTCTAAGGGAATCAAGGGATATGGGGGTTGGGCGGGAAAGTGGAGTTGAGGTCGAAGATCAGCCATGATCTTATTGAATGACGGAGCAGGCCCGAGGGGCTGAAGGTCTACTCCTGCTCCTGTTTATGCTCACGGTCTCTGGTACCTCACCCAAGTGGCCATTTTCCATGTAAGCTTAGACAGCAAGCATTGGTGGACTGTTGACCATAGAAAGCATCACAGCCAAGCATGATCCCACCCATATTCCAGGAGGGCTCACTGAGTAGCAAATGAGATGGGGGGCACTGGCTGCTTATTCCCCAAAGGCACCAAGGCCAGCTGCAACACCTTTATCATCACCCTGTTTGAGAACAGCTAACCACACAGATTGGGGATGGTACAGATTGGTGTATGGCTCAGCAGTGCACTGAGTTGTGCAATCGTCAAAAGAGCCATGAAGTGAGCTCATCAAAATATGTACATAGTAAAAATGTTAGGTAATGATGCAGTACATCCACTCAAATTTCCTGCAGAATTTCTTTTCCATGTGGCACGCATATTATTGACTGGTATCTGCAGTTCGTTAGAAAATATACATCCAACGCACAACATGCCTTAAGCAAACTATATCTGCACTTATTAGGATTCAGTTTTTATTTTTCACTCTTTCTAGCCATACAGACTGAACAGGGCAGGAACAGGATTAGCTGTGATGCCACCAATGGTGGAATTTCCTGCTGATACTGTCTATGCTCACCCATAAACTGAGGTACCTGGTTGGCAACTGGTGCCTGTGACACCCACACCACAACAAGAATCAGTACCATTGAGGGGAGGATAGAGGGGAAGATAGACAAAATTGGGAAAGGTAAAATTTCTAAGCCAATTTACCTGGCAAACTGGAAGAGCTGGACCCGGATTTCATACTAGCGCTGGACAGGGACGACCATTCATATGCAGCTTCAGCCCGCTTCACAGCATCCTGGTAGTTGTCATATAGTTGCTTCCCATACTGATTAACAAAGATGAAAAGGGGATTATTTGATTCTCACTGTGTCAGCTTCTGTACATTTCCAAAGGAAAAAGGTCACAGTAGCTGGTCATTCAGGTTTAAGCCAACTAGATATGCTCTGGCTAAAATTCTGCTGAAGCTAATTCTCCTCAATGTTCTGCCAATTCACTTCGCTAGCGAGATTCATTTCCTCAAAATCCAATACACACAGTGTCAGGCCTGTACCCACCAGTTCTGCACCGCAGTGTTAGACAGTGACAGACCTGTACAAATACTCAACTGCAAGAGGGGATCTGGCCCAGGTGGTTTGGCAACAAAGATTGGCAGGTAAAACAGTAAATGAGCAATGTGAGGCCTTCAAGGAGGATATAGTTCGGGTACAGACTGGACACATTCCTATGATGGGGAAAGGAAGAACATCCATAGCTAGAGCTCACAGGATGACTAAAGAAATTGAGATTAAAATGAAACAGAAAAAGGAAGCTGATAAGTGTCAGGTTTGTAATACAGTAGAAAATTATGCAAAATACAAAAAGTACAGAGAACTGAAAAAGGAAGTAAGAGGGGCAAAAAAGATTAGTGGTAGCATAAAACGGAACACTAAAGTCTTTTAGTAACATATAAAAAGTATAGTCAAAGGGACCAAAAAGGAAATAATCTTGTGGAAGCAGAGGGCATGGCTTAGGTAAGAGGAGTACTTTGCATCTGTCTTCAGAAAAGAATAGACTGTGGCCAATGTCACAGATGGCAACGCTCAAAGTAGAAAAGTCACCTTGTTCGGATGAATCATAGAATGGTTCCAGCACAGGAGGTGGTCATTCGGCCCGTCAAGCCCATGCTGGCTCTCTGCAAGAGCACTTCAGCTAGTCCCACTCCCCCACCCTTTCCCTGTAGCCCTGCAATTGTTTTCCTTCAGGTACTTATTCAATTCCCTTTTGAAAGCCACAATTGAATCTGCCTCCACCACCCTTTCAAGCAGTGCATTTCAGATCCTAACCACTCGCTGCGTAAAAAAGTTTTTCCTCTGGTCACCATTGTTTTTTTTGCCAATCACCTTAAATCTGTGTCCTCTGGTTCTCGACCCTTCCGCCAATGGGAACAGTTTCTCTCTATCTACTCCGTCTAGACCCATCATGATTTTGAACACCTCTATCAAATCTCCTCTTAACCTTCTCGGCGCGAAGGAGAACAACCCCAGCTTCTCCAGTCTATCCATGTAACTGAAGTCCCTCATCCCTGGAATCATTCCCGTAAATCATTTCTGCACCCTCTCTAAGGCCTTCACATCCTTCCTAAAGTGCAGCGCCCAGAATTGGACACAATACTCCAGTTGAGGCCGAATCAGTATTTTATAAAGGTTCATCATAACTCCCTTGTTTTTGTACTCTATGCCTCTATTTATGAAGCCCAGGATCCCGTTCGCTTTTTTAACCACTTTCTCAACCTGCCCTGCACTTTCAATGATTTGTGCACATATACCCTCAGGTCTCAGTTCATGCACCCCCTTTAGGATTGTACCCTTTAGTTTATATTGCCTCACCTCGTTCTTCCTACCAAAATGCATCACTCTGCACTTTTCTGCGTTAAATTTCATCTGCCACGTGTTCGCCCATTTCACCAGCCTGTCTATGTCTTCTTGAAGTCTATCACTATCCTCCTCACTGTTCACTATACTTCCAAGTTTTGTGTCATCTGCAAATTTTGAAATTGTGCCCTGTACACCCAAGTCATTAATATATATCAAGAAAAGCAGTGGTCCTAGTACTGACCCCTGGGGACACCACTGTATACCTCCCTCCAGTCCGAAAAACAACCGTTCACCACTCATCCCGTAAACCATTTCTGCACCCTCTCTAAGGCCTTCACATTCTTCCTAAAGTGCGGCGCCCACTACTCTGTTTCCTGTCACTTAGCCAATTTGGGATGCATCCTAGCTTGCTAAGGGAAATAAGAGTGGTAGTGCAGTTGATGTGTAGATAGACTTTAAAAAGGTGTTTAATAAAGTACCACATAATAGACTGATTAGCAAAATTGAAGCCCATCAAAAGCCCATCCCTTTAATCAAAAGGGATTAAAGGGGCAGTGGCAGCGTGGATACAAATCTGGCGAAGAGATCGAAAGCATAAAGTTTTTCAGACTAGAGGGAGGTATATAGTGGTGTCCCAGGGGTTATTAGGACCACTGCTCTTTTTGATATATATCAATCACCTAAACTTGGAGGCATAATTTCAAAGTTTGCAGTTGACAGAAAACTTGAAAATGTAGTAAACAGTGAGGATAGCAGCAGTCTTCAGGAGGACATAGACAGACTGGTGAAATGGGCAAACACATGGCAGGTTAAATTTAACGCAGAAAGGTGGAAAAAAGAATGAGGAGAGGCAATATAAACCAAATGGTACAATTTTAAAGGGGGATACAGGAACAGTGACACCTGGGGGTTCACAAACAAATCTTTGAAGGTGGTAGGACAAGTTGGTAAGGATGTTAAAAAAGCATAAGAGGATCATTGGCTTTATAAATAGAGGCATAGAGTACAAAAGCAAGGAAGTTATTGTAAACCTTTATAAATTACTAGTTAAGCCTCAGCTGGAGAATTGTGTCTAATTATGGGCACCACACTTTAGGAAGGATGTCAAGGCCTTGGAGAGGGTGCAGAGGAGATTTACTAGAATGGTACCAGGGAGGAGGGACTTCAGTTATGTGGAGAAACTAGAGAAGCTGGGCATGTTCTCCTTAGAGCAAGGAAGGTTAAGGGGAGATTTAATAGAAGTGTTCAAAATTATGCAGGGATTTGATAGAGTAGATAGGGAGAAACTGTTTCTACTGGCAGGAGGGTCGAAAATCACAGGATACAGATTTAAGATAATTGGCAAAAGAACCAGTGGGGAGATGAGATTAAAAAAAAATTAATTTTTTTTATAAACGCAGCGAGTTATGGTGATTTGGAATGCACTGCCTGAAAGGGCGGTGGAAGCAGATTCAATAGTAACTTTCAAAAGGGAATTGTATATATACACTTGAAAAGGAAAAATTTGCAGGGCTATAGGGAAAGGGCAGGCGAGTGGGACTAATTGGATAGCTCTTTCAAAGAGCTGGCACAGACATGATTTTTGCTTCATATTTAAAAGGTTAAGAGGTCAGTGCTGGGGAAAGGAGCAGTGGTGCTTAGGGTCGATCTCAAGAATTTTCAGGTTAGGTATAGTGCAGGCTAGCGACTGAATGAAACTCACTACTCCACCCAAGGATAAAGCATGACCACCTCCCCCAATAGCTAGTTACCTTGGCAATGCGAATGCCATTCACCCACTGGTGAAGAATTCTGACATCATCACAGCAGAGGTACTTGATGTATTGAGACTTCTTCTGGATCTGAGGGTGCTGCAGAAAAACAATAAATGGGAGAATAAACTTTTACACATCACAAGGCATGCAGCAACATACAAAAATTTCTAACAAATCACTGTGGTCAGACTGGAAATGGGAAAATGTAAGCCCAAACTGTCAAATGTATTGAATTTGACTATACATCGATATTAAAAATATAATGCCTGCAATACTTCCTGTCTATGCCACTTGACTTTCTTTTGTCGCACTTTGCGTCAATATTTTCTATTATAAATTCCTATATCCACATATTTATGGAGGATGGAAGACGGGAGGCCGGCCAAGAGAGCATTGGAATAGTAGAGTCTGGACGTAACAAAAGCATGGATAAGAGCAGCAAATGGGCCGAGGCCAGGGCAGAGATGGGCGATATTTCGTGGGTGGAAGCAAGCGGTCTTGGTTATAGAGAGGCTATGGGCTTCAAAGCTTAGCTCAAGGCCAAATGGGATGCTGAGGTTGCAAACAGTCTAGTTCAACCCGAGATAGTGGCCATGGAGGGGAATGGAGTTTGTGGCGGGGACCGAAAACCTCCCAATATTTAATTGGAGGAAATCTCTGCTCATGTCGGTCAAGTAGCATGACAAATCACAGGCAGTGGAGAGCTCAAGCGAGGTGGTGGTGAAGTAGAGCTGGGTGTCGTTAACGTACATGTCGAATCTGATGTGTTTTCGGATGATGTCACCAAGGGGCAGTGTGCAGATGAGAAATAGGAGGGGGCTGAGGACAGGTCCTTGGGGGAACTCCAGAAATAACAGCGAGGGAGCCGGAAGAGAAGTCATTGCAGGAAATTCTCCATCTACGACTGGGCAATAATGGAACAATGCAAGGGTAGTCTCACGCAGCTGGACACGGAGGAGAGGCATTGGAGGAGGATAGTGTTATCAACCATGTCAAAGGTGGCAGACAGGTTGAGAAGGATGAGGAGGGATAGTGCACCACAGTCAGTCACATAGGATGTCATTTGTGACTTTGATACTTCGATAAGGGTTGTTTCAGTGCTGTGACAGGGCTGGAAATCTGATTGGAGAGGTTCAAAAATGTAGTTGTGGGAAAGATAGACACGAATTTGGGAGGGGACAACATGTTCGAGGAATTTGCAGAGGAAAGGGAGGTTGGAGATGGTGCATTAGTTTGGAAGGACAGAGGGGTGAAAAGTAAGTTTATTGAGTAGGGTGATCACAGCAGATTTGAAAGGGACAGGGTCAGTGCCAGAGTGGGAACTGTTAACAATACCAGTTAGCATGGGGGCCAGGAAGGGAAGTTGGGTGGTCAGTAGTTTGTTGGGAATAGCGTCAAAGAAGCAGGAAGTGGGTCTCATGGGCAAGATGAGCTCAGAGAGGGCATGAGGGGATAGAGGAGAGAAACCAGAGAAAGATGTGAGTTTGGGGCTAGGGCGGGGAGGAACCCTGAGGTAAGTCTGACTTGGTGGGCTAGGGGAAGGAAGGGAAATGGCAGAGGCAGCTGAACGGATGGTCTCAATCTTAGTGACAAAGTAGTCCTTAAGCTCCTCACTTTTTTTTTTAATTCATTCTTGGAATGTGGGTGTCAGTGGCAAGGCCAGCATTAATTGCCCACCCCTAGTTGCCCTCGAGAAGGTAGTGGCGGTGAGCCTTCTGCTTGAACCGGTGCAGTCTGTGTGGTCAAGGTGCTCGCAAAATGCTGTTTGGTAGGGAGTTCCAGGAATTTTACCCAACGACCATGAAGGAACGGCAATATATGTCCAAGTTGGGATGGTGTGTGACTTGGAAGGGACTGTGCACTGGTGCTGGAGAGAGTGGATGTTTAAGGTGGTGGAATTGGATGCCAATCAAACAGACTGCTTTGTCCTGAATGGTGTCAAGCTTTATGAGTGTTGTTGGAGCTGCAATCATCAAGAACAGCCCCAATTCTGACCTTATGATGGAGGGAAGGTCATTGATGAAGCAGCTGAAGATAGTTGGACCTAGGGCTCTGCCCCCAAGGAACTTGTGCTGCGATGTCCTGGGGCTGAGATGATTGGCCTCCAACAACCACAAACATCTTCCTTTATGCTAGTTATGACTCCAGCCTGTGGAGCTTTCCCCCTGATTCCCCATTGATTTCAGCTTTACTAGGGCTCCTTGGCGCCACATTCGATTGAATGCTGCCTTGATGTCTAGGGTAGTCACTCTCACCTCCCCTCTGGAATTCAGCTCTTTTACCCATCTTTGGACCAATGCTGTAATGAGGTCTTTAGCAGAGTGGTCCTAGCTGAACCCAAACTGAGCATGTGAGCAGGTTATTGGTGAGTAAGTGCCACTTTGCTGATGATTGAGTAGGCTGATGGGGCAGTAATTGGATTTGCCCTGTTTTTTATGGACGGGACATAACTGGGTAATTTTCCATTTTGTCGGTTCCAGTGTTGTAGCTGTACAAGAACAGCTTGGCTACAAGCGCATCTAGAAACGGGGCACAAGTCTTTAGCACTACAGCCAGGATGTTGTTGGGGCTCCTAGCTCTTGCTGTGTCAGATGGACGCAGCTGGTTCTTGGTATCTCGTGGAGTGAATTGAATTGGCTGAAGACTGGCATCTGTGATGGTGAGGACATCAGAAGGAGGCAGAGAAGGATTAGCCATTTGGCACTTCCTGAAGATGGTTGCGAAAGCTTCAGCTTTGTTGCTTTCACATGCTAGACTCAGCCATCACACTGGGGATGATCATGGAGCCCCCTCATTAGTTGTTTAATTGCCCACGGCTGATGTGGCAGGACTGCCGAGCTTTGTCTATAGCAGAGCTTTGTCTATAGCATGCTGCTTCTGCTGTTTAGTATGCATGCAGTCCCGTGTTGTAGTGTCACCAGGTTGGCAGGTTCTCATTTTCAGGTACACCTGGTGCTGCTCCTGGCATGCTCTTCATTGAACTAGGGCTGGTCATCTGGCTGGATTCTGATGGAGGAGTGAGGGTGAGCCGCCATCTTGAATCCCTGCAGTGTGGTGAAGGTAGTCCCACAGTGACTTTGTCTTTGTAATTGTTTGATACAACTGCGTGGCTTGCTAGGCCATTTCAGAGGGCTGTTAAGAGTCAATCACATTGCTGTGGTTCTGGAGTCACATATAGGCCAGACCGGGTGAGGGCGGCAGATTTCCTTCCCTAAAGGACATTACTGAACAAGATAGGTTTTTACAACAATCCGGTAGTTACATGGCCATTACTGATGCTAGCTTTTTTTTTTAATATTCCAGATTTATTTAATTAACTGAATTTAAATTCCTCAGCTGCTGTGGTGGGATTTGAACTCACATCTCCAGATTATTAGTCTAGTAGCATAACCACTATGCTACCGTTCCCTTATACCTGCAGCTATGAAACTTCATAGGGTCCAGAGTCAATGTTGAGGACTCCCAGGGCCATTCCCACCTGACTGTATACCACCTTGCCCCCACTGGTGGGTCTGTCCTGCCAGTGGGACAGAACATAATCAGGGAGGGTCTTCCTCCTTTTTGTAGCGGTTTGATAGAACTGAGTGGCTTGCTAGGCTATTGCAGAGGGCAGTTAAGACGTTGTTGGAGGAGAGGGTGGAGGGGAGAGGGGTTTAAGAAGATGGTTGGTAATGGAGAAGAGAAGCCGTGGGTTAGCTTTGCATTCCAGAATGATCCTGGAGTAGTGAGCAGTTTTGGCAGAGGAGAGCAGGACCCGATAATGCTTTGTGTGGTCCAGACAGACCTGGCGATGAATGGCCAAACCAGTTGTCCACCATAAACATTCAAGTCTGCACCCATTGGACTCGAGGGAGCTGAGATGGGGGCTGTACCAGGGGGAATGACCAGGGTGAGAAAGAATAAGGGTTTTGGTGGGGACAAGTGCAAAGGTGGAGGTGAGGGTGTGATTGAGCTGCAGAAATATTGTGGCAAATGGTGGGCCAAAGGCTAGACATTTGGGAATTTGAAAGCACCATGGTAAATTAATTGGGTGAAGAGTATTTTCCAGGGGCAGAAGGAAGTCAGGTTGGAAGGGGAATGTGAGTGGAGAGGGATACAAGGAAGTGATCAGAGATGGCCTTATCTGTGATTGAGACGATGGGAGTAGAGAAGCCATGTAATTTGGCAAGGTCGAAGGGGTGGTCGTGAATATGGGCAGGTGAGTTTGTATGGAGGGAGCGGTTTAGGGAGGACAGAATGGGAGTGAACTCAGATGAGAGGGGGCAGGGTGACTTGAGATGGAGGTTAAAATCACCAAGGGTGAGAAGTCGCTCGGTGCAGAGGCTGAAGGAAGAAAGCAGTGAAGACATCTCGGTGAGCAACTTAGCATGGTACTTGGGTGGGCGGTAGAAAACGAGCATTTTAAAGGTGGTGAGAGGAGTGGAACAATATCAGATGCTCAAAGAAGAAGGTGCCAGAGGAGTAGACAGACAGACCAAGGTGAGATTTGGTGATAAGGGCCACACCGCTACCACGGCGATTTGAGTGGAGCAAATGGTGCAAGGTAATAGTAGGTGGGAAGGCTTCACTGAGGGGAAAGGTGCCATCACTCGTGAGCCAAGTTTCTGTCAAGGCAACGATGTCGATGCAATTATCCACAATAAGGTCATGGATGGCAAGGATCTTGTTCATAAGTGAATGGACATTCTGGAGGGAGATGCAGAGATGGATGGTAATAGTTGATCCTCTGGCAGAGTCTACAGGGGAGGGATGAATGGGATGGGAAGGAGGTTGGCAAAATTAGCCCCCAGTGGGTGTGCTGGGTGGAAAGGTCGGTGAGAAAGTAGGATGGGGCAGTTGGGGTTGCTGCTAATAAGGGAGCGACGAGTGCCTCGATGGGTCTTTTGGAGGATGCCAAAAGAGGCAGAGGGAAGCTGTGGGCTTATTCAATAGGGAATCAAACCTCGGACAGCAGCAGGAGAGTGGGAAGATCGAGGAATAGTGAAGGATTAGGGTTGAGATTTTGGGGCGGGGGGGGGGGGGCAGGATACACAAGAGGGGATAAATGAAAGGAGGCATGATGGCAGGAGAGAAGGGCCTAAGAGCAGTAAAGTGAAGAGAAGAAAAAGGAAAATAGAAGTGATGGGCTCAGGTTCGGAGCAGCAGCCAAAATATGTACGCAAATGGACACCTCTCAACAACTGGAAAGTTGCAGGCCAATTTAGGTAAGTTTAGTGAATGACTGCCAGCTGTGGGCTAACCCTTAGAATTCATGATTAAAGATCTATTAGTAATCCAGGACAGCCAGCATGGATTTATTAAAGGTCAGTTGTGTTTCACGAATTTAAGAGTTTTTCCAAAGTGACGGATTGGATAAAAGGAATGCCGTAGATGTACAGTATATGGATTTTCAGAAAATATTAGATAAGGTGTCTCAAGACGCTTGCTAGAAAAATTCAGGCATATGGTATAAGTGGAAATGTAGATGTGTGGAAAAATTTCTTTTTCCTCAACTGAGGATTCCCCTCCACCGTGGTTGACGGGGCCCTCGATCGTTCCATTTCCCGCACTTCTGCTCTCACCCCCTTCCCCAAACCGCGATAGGGTTCCCTGGTCCTCACCTTGCATCCCACCAGCCTCCACATTCAATGGATCGTCATCTGCCATTTCCGCTACCTCCAGCGTGATCCCACCACCAAACACATCTTCCCCTCCTTTAAGCAGTCCAGAGGGACCGTTCCCTCCTGGTCCACTCCTCAATCACCCCCACGGCACCTCCCCGTGCAAGCACAGGAGATGCAACACTTACCTCCTCCCTTCCCACTGTCCAGGGCCCCAAACACTCCTTCCAGGTGTAACAGTGATTTACGTGTACTTCTTTCAATTTAGTATACTGTATTCGCTGCTCACGATGGAGTCTCCTCTACCTTGGGGAGACCAAACGCAGATTGGGTGACTGCTTTGCGGAACACCTTCATTCAGTCTGCAAGCGTAACCCCAAGCTTCCGGTCGCCTGTCATTTTAATTCTCCGCCCTCGGCCTCCTACACTGTTCCAACGAAGCTCAACGGAAGCTCGAGGAACAGCACCTCATTGTTCGATTGGGCACTTTACAGTCTTCCGAACACAATTTTGAGTTCAACAATTTCAACTCAACCTCTGCCCACATTTTTTCAGATGGCAGCTGTTGCGGATGATTCAGCTATTCCCATTTACATCTCCTCTAGACCCATCTTTTGTTTCTTTACTTGTTCCATTATCATCTCCTTTTGCCTTGCACCATCATCCCTTTTGTCATTTAATCTCTCCTGCCTTCCACCCCATCACAGACCTTCCCTTTTGTTCTTTCCTCCCCTCCCCGCTTTCGCAGCCTCTGTACTTGCTAACATCTCTAACTTTTTCCAGTTCTGACGAAAGGTCATTGACCTAAAATGTTAGCTCTTTTCTCTCTCCACAGATGTTGCCTGACCTGCTGAGTATTTCCAGCATCAGCAGTATTTTGCTTTTGGATAAAATATTAGTGACAGACAGGAAACAATGTTAGAGTAAAATAGGTGTTGCTCAGATTGAAGGCGGCTTGAAGTGGTATACTCCGTGAGCCAGTGCTGGGTCCACTTATGCTGTCAGTAGATATAGATAACTTGGACTTGGGTATCTCGAATTTGCTGATGACACAAAAGTAGGAGGTTTGGTAAACAGTGTGGAGGCCTTGAAAAAATTTCAGGAACACAGACAGGTGGCAGATGCAATTTAATGTGGATAAATATTAGGTGATATATTTTCGAAGGTAAAACGAGTAGGGGTATACACTCAATGGAAAGCTATAGCTATAAAATGCACAAGGGGTTAGATTGGGCGATTGAAAGTATGTCATCGCCCTCTGGAACAAATTGCCGAGACACATGCTGCAGCTATTTAAAAGGGGAACTTGATGAGCTCCTGGGAGAAGAGTTTAGATTATGAGGCATGGGCAACTGTGGTCACCTGGAGTTTGCTTAATGGGCTTAGGAAGCCAGAGAGGAATTTCAGACTTTTTCTGCTCGTTTGCCCCTCCCAGGAGATGGCATGGCTAGAGGATGTGGGTGAATGGTGTGTGGATTGCACCATTGACTGGACAAGGCTGGTTGGATGGGTCTGAGGGTCTTGGGTTTTTTTCTACCCTCTTTACTATATAAAACTCAAGCATGGTGTTACCTAATCACTACTTCCTGATTGACCTCTACTTCTTCTCAAGCTGTGCCATGTCCTACCCTGTTGGCCTTGGCCATTCACATTGACAAACCAATGAAAGAAAAAGGCTCTATTGAGACCGAGGGGCCCTTATTGAGGTATTCAAGATCCTGATCGATAAGTTGAACCCTGAGAAACCATTTACTCATGGCCCTGATAATGTGGAACATGGTGTGAAGCTCAGAAGAGGGGAGTGAACATATGGTGGGGAATGTTTGGTATGGACTGCCCAGGGAGGTGATTGAGGACGATAAATTCAGTCAATTTAAGAGGTAGTTGGACAGGCAATCGGCGAGAAAATCAATCGACAGATATTAGTGAGCTACATAGTCTGTTTTTGAACTCGGAGGCCTTACAAATAGATTGAAATGTTCTTTTCTGGTCCTGCACATTCCTAATATTGGTATAAAGTGGTAGTGTAGCAACAAATGGGGCCACCCAGTGTGTGACATAGATTCAAATTCTGCCAATTGGCCTCCTTTTCTCCAAGGACTAGTATTGCTTGGCTTGCTCAGTAAATTGCACATTAACAGTGGCTAGTGTATAAAAGGGACTGTCCTGTTCCATGTGCAACAACATACTGATTAGACAGCTCCAGGTTTGATTCCCAGTCTTTGCTGAGTTAGTATATTTCAGCCTGTGCAGTCATTGGGATGCTACAATTGGCCTCAGTAACACTAGGATATGGAAGGAAAGGGAAAGTCAGCTTGGGTTCCTGCTCCTGATTACTATTCAGTGACTCCTACTGGAAAGAGTGTGTGTGTCATAAAAATATACATTGCATCCTCCACTGGGAGTTGGGGGAGGTTGTATCAGGCTCAGATGTGATACCCCTCAAGTCTAAATAAGCACAGGCACTGAAGTTAAAGAAAAATTCCACAGGTCAAACTGGCTGCCAAACTGCAGCTCCCTTTTAGAAAATGGCACACCGTGCGAAGTGTTCATACAGAAAGAAAAATACATTCTAGGCCACCAGTAACAAGGGATTCACAAATCAGTCTGCATTTACAGGCTGACATCTAACTCTGAGAATAGTGACTAACTAAACAGGCTCTACAGCAGCCCCTCTCTCCCAGGTGAATGTTCTGCACAAACACCAGCCTAAGTCTTGCATTCCAATGTTGACAGTCATGGGTAGGAGAGCTGCTGGTCATGTGAACCGGCAGTGCCAGGCCAGCTGTGAGTTAGTTTTCCCAGAATCACTCCAGGAATTATAGCCAGCAAAAGTTAGCTTTTTATTCAACAAAAAGACTTAAGGCTATGGTACTCCTGATCTAGCCTCTGTTCTGCAGGAAATTCTTCTGTAGCTCTGGGGACATTTGGAAGGAGAAAAATAAATAAGCAAAATTATTAATATAAACTGCAGCCTCCCTTAAGATACTGCTACTGCTCATTGGAGTCCCACAGCTCCTATCTGATCGTGCCAGAGATTCTCAGGCAGCCTTGTGTTTTGACATACTAATGCAGGACAGCATGATTTCTCAACAGATTATTTTCCCAGACTTTGCTATCCAATAAGATTCAATTCTCCTTAGTACAAGTGGTTTTGGCAGTACAGCATTTAATAAGGTCACACAACAAACTTACAGCAAAATAATGGCATATGAAATTAAAGGGAATGTGGACACATCAATAGAGGAGGGCAGAAAGCAAAGGGTAAGGGGTAAAAGGAGCTATCTCTGACTTCAAAGGTGTATTTACTAGATACAGAAATTATATGGACTCAAGAACTGAGAACAATATTGAAATTTACTGATGACGCCAAATTGGGGGTATGGCAAATTGTGAAAGGCTGCGCGATGGGCAGATAGGTAGCAGATACAGTTCAATGTGAAAACATATCAGGAATAGGGAAAGGAAATACATCATAAATGGTGATATCTGAGATGAAGTAGAGGAGCAGAGAGACCTTGTTGTGCAGATACATAGGTCAGCCAAGGCAGCACAAGTAAATGAGGCCAAACTGAATCCTATTTATATTCAGAGGCATAAAATAGAAAGGAGTGATGTACACAACCTTAGTTAGGCCACAATTGGAAGTACATATGTAGCTGGGATAGGCTAGCAATTCTGATCCAAATTCACGTGAAGCTGCAGATTGAAACTAACAGCTAATTTTGAAGTGTTTTTACATTGATTGCCAAGACACTGTGTGGAAGAGTAAACTCTGCACCTCCAACAGCATGGGACTTCTTTATATTTATGCTCCAAATGGCCTAATAATAACCAGCAGCACACTGGTGGAGAGAAATGGGACCTCGGCCCGAGTGCTGCTCTTCCCATTCTCGGGTGTTGAGGTACAGATCAGCCATGATCTAATTGAATAGAGGAACAAAGTCGAGGAGCTGAATGGCCTACTCCACAATATGTAAACACCTTTAAACTAAGCACTATTTCTTACCTTGAGTGCACAGCAGTAGTCCGTGGGAGCCTTGTACTTGCTGCGGTAATCCTGCCCATAATACACATTCATGTGGTCCAGCTGAATGAAGCAGGCCAGGTCCCGAGAGGTCTGGAAAACAGAATTTTTCCGGTCAGTGTAGTGAACAACCTTTCATCCGAAGGAGAAAGTGAAAAGACGCTGATAATCAATATTTAAACTTGGTTGTGGGAAAGGAAGGGTAAGAGGAGTAAGAAAGCAAGGTGAAACCTTTTGCGTGTCGAAGTGGGGCAATTTTTTTTTTTTTTTTTTTTTTAAACGAGGCAATGATCTAGATGCAGACCAGGAGGCCACTGATGCATGAGCATCAGTTTTACATTTGTGCACAGTCTTATTAAAAACCCAGCATTAGAAAACTGCATTTAAAAAAAATTAATTTCTCAAAATTACCCCTTAAACTAGACTGTTCGGTTCAAAACTGGGCACGCGGTCACCCTGGAGAGATCATGCTCATTTAATGTAGGCCTCTTTCAGCCAGCAGAGACTGTTATCCCCTCACTTCATGCTGAAGTGAATCCACGTCGTCGAGGTGAAGGGCTGATGTTCCAGCCCGTTTAAGCACTGCACTACCCATTCCATTTAAATTCTTTCCCAAAGTGACCCTAAGTTAGGGGGGAGGTTTAAAAATAAAACAGCTTCCAATGTAGTCCAATTGAAGATAAGTAATGTTCTAACTGATTGCGGCTGTTTGTGGTGTCAAGATCTGTTATGTTCATTCAGACAGACCACATGCTACCCGTACCCTGTCCCGCACCAAGTTCCACTCTCCAATTATCCCTGCCCTTGCTGAGCTACATTGGCTCCTAGCCCCTCAATATCGGAAATTTAATATTCTTATCCAGCCTCCTCCTGCCCTGTAACCCCCGTAAACTCTTTCTCCATCTGTAGCTGTCCTCCTGTCTATCCCACCCTTTGCCCCACCATTGGCCACCGTGCCTTCAGCTGCCAAGATCCCACACTCCCTAAACCCCTCTGCCTTCCCACCTCTTACTCAAGACCCTCCTTAAAATTCACCTCTTTGACCAAGCTATCGATCATCCCTCCTAATCGCTCTTTTGGCTTGGATTCCATTTTTACTTCTGCCTGTGAAGCTCCTTGGGACGTTTTTATAGGTTAAAAGCACTGTATAAATGCAAGTTGTTGTAAAAAGTTTGTTAAAATAAAAACAGTCCCAAATCGACAATCTGTTTCTAGTTATTTTGCGCACAGTGGTACATGCTTCATTTTTGTCCTCAGTCATTTGTTGCAATTCTTGTTGGACACTAATTCACTGCATGGAAGCCAGATGAACAAAGGCTTGATGTACTGGGGTGACTGTGTATCACAAGCCAATGCACTGAGAAACAAAGGAGGAAATTCACATTGGAACAGCGTGAAGGCACACCCCAAGATCTCACTCGGGGTTGCCAGAGGTCACACAATAACGTGCCTGCAGCACAACTGTTGGGGGTGGAGTGGTAGTTGGGGAGGAGAGAGAGAATAAAGATTATACAAGTAAGGAAGTATTGCCCATGTGCCATTTCACCCTCCCGACACTCGGGGCATTTCAACCTCCTGAAGGAGATTAACTTGGCACTGTGTTCAGCACCTATGGTAGCTCCATGCAGCATTTAAAATTCAGATTAGGGACTATTTCATACCTCAGTGCCCGCAGGAGGCTGCCCCCCGCTGTGCCATAGGAGGCTGCCCCCCCCTCCCCGTGCCAGTAGGAGGTTGTCTTATAACCATTCCCCTAGCAGATCTCAACTTCTGAGTAGAAGGAAGAGGGGAATGAGAATGTATATAAAGAGAATATCATTTTACTCCCAAGTACTGAACCACATCTCTTATGAACTGATTCAAGAACACTGGCAAGCCCCAGGCCCGTGCCATAGCAAGCCTCGGATCTAGCTACTGTACCCGATGCCTCCATAGTTACTGATGCATCTAACTGTTTTGGATAGCAAGAATGGCAGTGAACAGTAATGAAGAACATCACAAAAATAGAACTTGAGGCACGGCTGGAGTCGCTGCAGTGTTTCCAGAAGTATTCTTGAAAGCAATTAAGTCTTCTGATCAGTTGCAGAATTACTGCAGCTGCCACATGATTAACTGAAAAAAAAAGCACCTTCTGAAAACCCATACCTTTGTCTTGCCCTTAGGGACGTAATAGATTCCGGAGGCTCTGAGCAGGAAATAGCGCTTCTTCCAGGATTTCTTGCCGTCCTCTTTCAGCCAAAGCATGCCCTCAATCTCTGGAACAGTCACAGAACTTCCACAGAAAAACTCCTGCAGCAAAAGCACAGAACAGAACAATTAATTCACACACAGCAGAGGTCAGAATGCAAGGACAGTGAGTTAATTGGCCTGAGCTGCTGGAACTATTTAGATCCAGGATGTAGTAAAAAGGACACCCCACAGCCTATTGTTGCCCCTCTACTTTGAAAGTGGAGGGGAGGAGAGAAAATTGGGTGAAGGTGGATACAGGGCACCACACGTTTTCTGCAGACATACCCATTAACCTTGCGACTTCTACGAATGGAGAAGGATTAATACAGATTCCAGTAAGACACTGCTCAATCGTGTTTAGTGAACTTCATTTTTCTGCCCATTACTTATTCTCCTTGTTTTTTTTATCTTTGCACCACTCAGACAGGCAAGTGGGCTGGCAAGCAATACCACTGGAACCAGCTAGATGTACAAGACAGACTTTGACAATGCGCTGCCTCAGATTTTCCTTGAGAACACTCTTGCCTGGATTGGATCCACACTGTGCCCAGCACGTGGGATTTTTTTTTTTTTTTTTAAGATCACTATGAAATTCTCTTTAGATTTTCTACCCTTGAAGTTTATGGGACTGGTGCTTGATTCTCTTTCAGCACAATTTAGAGTGGTGTTTTATTCAAGCCCTTGAATTGTACCTCTGCAAAATCTGGGAGTGAGTTATGCTGGTCGATTTAAATGGGAGACACTGTCTAGGGAGAATAATTTTCACCTCCCCAAAGTTTAAAGAGAACGAAAATAAAAATGTACATCCAAGAATCTTGATTAGGTTTTTCCTGAGAATGCAGATTACCCAGCCAATAGAGTGGATCTCTGGGATCCAGCTGATAGAGCAGATTTCTGGGATCCCAGCCAGCTCAAACATAGAAGATAGGAGCAGGAGTAGGCTATTCAGCCCCTCGAGCCTGCTCCGCCATTCAATGAGATCATGGCTGATCATCCAAATTCAGTACCCTGTCCCTGCCTTCTCTCCATGTCCCTTGATCCCTTTAGCTTTAAGAAATATATCTAACTCCTTCTTGAATATATTTAATGAATTGGCCTCTACTGCCTTCTGTGGTAGAGAATTCCACAGGTTCACCAGTCTCTGGGTGAAGAAATTCCTCCTCATCTCAGTCCTAAATGGCTTACCCCTTATCCTTAGACTGTGACCCCTGGTTCTGGACTCCCCGGCCATCGGGAACATCCTTCCTGCATCTAGTTTGTCTAGTCCTGTTAGAATTTTATAAGTTTCAATGAGATCCCCTCTCATTCTTCTAAACTCCAGCGAGTATAAGCCCAATCGACCCAATTTCTCCTCATACGTCATTCCTGCCATCCCAGGTATCAGCCTGGTGAATCTTCGCTGCACTCCCTCCATGGCAAGAACATCCTTCCTCAGATAAGGCGACCAAAACTGCACACAGTACTCAAGGTGTGGTCTTACCAAGGCCCTGTACAACTGCAGCAAGACATCCTTGTTCCTGTACTCAAACCCTCTCGCTACGAAGGCCAACATACCATTTGCCTTCGTAACCGCCTGCTGCACCTGCATGCTTACCTTCAGCGACTGGTGCACAAGGACACCCAGGTCTCGTTGCACTTCCCCTTCTCCCAATCTAGCCATTCAGATAATAATCTGCCTTCCTGTTTTTGACACCAAAGTGGATAACCTCGCATTTATCCACATTATATTGCATCTGCCATGCTTCTGCCCAATCACCCAACCTGTCCAAATCATACTGGAGTTTCTCAGCATCCTCCTCACAGCACACACTACCACCCAGCTTTGTGTCGTCTGCAAACTTGGAGATATTACATCCAATTCCCTCGTCTAGATCATTAATATATATTGTGAATAGCTGGGGTCCTAGGACCGATCCCTGCGGTACCCCACTAGTCACTGCCTGCCACTCGGAAAAAGACCCGTTTATTCCAACTCTTTGCTTTCTGTCTGCCAACCAGTTCTCTATCCAAGTCAATACCTTGCCCCAATCCCATGTGCCTTAACTTTACATGCTAATCTCTTATGCGGGACCTTATTGAAAGCCTTCTGAAAGTCCAAATACACCACATCCACTGGTTCTCCCTTATCTATTTTACCAGTTACATCCTCAAAAAATTCCAGTAAATTAGTCAAGCACGATTTACCTTTTGTAAATCCATGTTGACTTTGTCTGATCCAGTCACTGTTTTCCAAGTGCTCTGCTATTACATCTTTTATAATGGACTCTAGCATTTTCCCCACTACCGATGTCAGGCTTACCGGTCTATAATTCCCCGTTTTCTCTCTGCCACCTTTTTTGAATAGTGGGGTAACATTAGCTACCCTCCAATCCATGGGTACTGTTCCAGAGTCATGGGCCACGCAAATGTTACAGCCCTCAGTGTTTCAAGTTGAGCCGCTCCAGGATACCCGAGCACCCCAATGTCGATATCACAGCCTGGCAAGGAGGTAGGCTCAACCTGAGTGATGGTAACTTCATCTTCAAAGTAGACTTTTTTTTTTTAAACTAGTACTCCCTTTAGACTTAACTTCCTCTTTAATATATTTTGTTTGAATAATTGTTTCAATTTTTTTTTTAATTTAAACTTCAAAGGTTAGAGGATGACTTAATTTTTCACCGATTTGGGCTCACTCACTGTCAGGCGACAGCTCACTATGGATAGGGACCTCATATGTAACAGCCCAAAATCAGCCAATAAAAAGCCTCTTCGTTTATAAAACCAGAACATTCCAACAACAGCATACTATGCAGCATACCAGTGGGGAGTGGCTGTGTGCACTAACACTGGGATGACCATAAACACAGGAGTGGATGCTCTCCGTAGAAAGGGAAGGAATGGCAAGTTGATCGTTCTGTTCACATGTCAACACATTCCTCACTATGGTTCGTTTTCATATTTTTACCAAAAGCAGCTGTTAATGTGAATCAGCAGATGCAGCACAAGTGTGTAGAGTCTTTACAGTGCTAGCTAGCTGGAGTTTGGACACAACAGTTGGCTTTAGTGTCCCTGGGCTGGGGTAGGTGAAGGGGAAACAGCCGGCTCCTGATCACTATTCAGTGACCCCTCGCTAGAAGGTTGGTGCTTGGACAATAGGTGAGGATCGGTTCTGGTTCAGGCTCAGTCGGGATAACCTGAATGAACAAATAGCTTGTTGATAGTCTTTCTAGACTCATACAGGAAGAATGGCCCCAGAGGGTCCCTGGAACTGAAGGAGCGCCTTCAGGAGAGAAGGTGAGAGAGAAGAGAAGAAACTGGGGATAAAAACAAATAATCCATACTGGGAATGTTTTCAGGGCAGTCCTTCCACAACTAGAGAAAACCAGTGGAAAGATTTCGCAGAAGCTTAAAAATAAAAACTCCTGCACAAACCATAGGTGGGAAATCCTAACTAGCTTCCCATTACTAACTTGCCCAATGTTTGGATTTATAAAAAGCATGATATTTTCACCACTAGAAGTTTGCTGTTATCTTAAACTACTAACTTTGAAGCATGCACCATTAGCCACACCATCAAATTTTAGATGCAAATACTTGCTCTTTGTTGATTGCTAAATATCTGGGATGCAGAAATATTCAGGTTCAAGGTTAGCTATGACAAACCAAACTACTCATCTGATTAATGACAGGTCACTTCCTGAAATGTAGGGCAGTGTCCTGACCAGCAGCACAAATAAATAAATTCCCATCTGAAGCCAGCCAGAGAGTACATCAAGCTTTTCTGGGGAACAGAAAGCATTGGATAAGTCACAGGTAGGCAAAGGGAACGCCATCGAAGACCTGAAGTCGCACAAACTTGAGTCAGCAGTACTGCCACTAGGAGTTGGTGGTAATGGCAGTGGCCATGGCAATGGTGGGTCTGAAATTTTCATACTTTGTTCATTTGGGCTATGACAAGCACCCAGCAGTGTGATTAATGATTCTGTCTGCCCAAACTTGGGTTACGCCTGAAGAGAGCATTTAAAGCTGTCTAACACTGGGGTGAAGTTATAAATCTGCCACTGGTGGTGGGAGGAGTTTGAGGCGACAGCGAAGAAGTGTCCCAACACTGAAGCATAAAGGGCTCAGTGAGGTTTTGCCCTTCTTGTGCTGGTATTGGGACTTACATGGCTCGCTTCCCAAGCAGAGAATTTTTACCCCTCACACTGCAGGCTAAAACACACACTTCATTTCCAATACTTGTACTAACTTTGGAATTAATTTATTTGAAGCAACCTGCTGCATTTTGAGGACTACATCTATGGAAACTGGATTTTATTCCACCTTGGTGTTAAAGGTAAATATTCCCCGTTCTTTTCTAGAGCAAATAAAGAGAAGGGTTTTAAAATCTAACTGGTTTTCCTCTTGGGATTGCTCCTTTCAGTTCTGACAAACGGTTATACCCGACACATGACCTATGCCCCTTTACAGAATTGGTATGTGTTTTGTTTCAGATTGGCAGAATTTGCATTTTTTTTAGCTCCCTCCTCTCTTGCTTCATTGGGTCAATCACTTGTCTGAAAACCAAAGAGAAAGGCCAACCCTTGATCGTTAGACACCAAGTGAACTTCAGGAATTCAGAAGCTCAGCTCGCGCACCTGACTTACCTCAAGTAATGCTTCCTTATTTCTGTCTCCCATCTCAGAGTTCTCCCTCTTCCCCAGCAGATAATTCTGTCATAAATAAAACTCATTAGTGCAGTTAAATACATATTTGAAACATCTTTACAGTGCATTAATCCTTTGAGATCCATTACCTACTGCTGTACCCAGTGCAGTCCCAGGCTCCAAGAACAGTTGACATAGTGGGTATGTACCAAGTGAGACCACAATAATTCAGCTGGGTGCCGAGCTTGCTCTGGGAAAGCCAGTGACACCACACCCAGGCTGCAGCCACTACTCTGCATCCTGGAACATGAGCACAGAGAAGCAGAGAAGAGTAAAATGCAGTGATGCACTTTGGAGAGGGGACTGTCTGACTGCCCTCTGGGTTGGCATATGGTTGGGGTGTCCAAAACAGTGGCCTGTGAGATACAAGGAGCCTGCGAGACTTGGCAGCAACTCCTATGTGTGTTCATATTTCTTACTTGCAGATTCTGTGGCCCTGGAGATTTGGAAAGGGCCGTACTTAATGCTGCTGCCACACTGGTGCACAATCAAGACATCAATATTGTCACCGTCAGCAACTTGAAATACATGCAAATCAATGGGGATGCGATTTAAAATTAACCATTTCCAGCCCTCTGGGTCAGTGTTAGCTCCTCAACTGGAGCTGTGCACTCCAATCCCATTTCCTTTTCAATTCCTTATCCAAAGAATTACATAAAATGTACAGCACAGAAACAGGCCAATCGGCACAACTGGTCCATGCCGATGTTTATGCTCCACACGAGCCTCCTCCTCCCACCCCTCTTCATCTAACCCTGTCAGCAGAACCTTCTATTCCTTTCTCCCTTAATTGTTTATCTAGCTTCCCTTTAAATGCATCTATGCTAGTCACTCCAACTACTCCTTGTGGTAGCAAGTTCCACATTCTAACCACTCTGGGTAAAGAAGTTTCTCCTGAATTCCCCATTAGATTTATTAGTGACTGCCTCTAATTTTGGAATCCCACCCACCCCAACTATTGGAAATATTTTCTCTACGTCTACCCAAACACTTTCATAATCTTAAAGACCTCTAGCAGGTCACCACTCAGCTTTCTCTTTTCTAGAAAAAAAGAGCCCCGGCCTGTTCAATCTTTCCTGATAAGTATAACCTCTTAGTTCTGGTATCATCCTTGTAAATCTTTTTTGCACCTTCCTAGTGCCTCTATATCCTTTTTATAACATGAAAGCCAGAACTGTGCACTGTACTCCAAGTGTGGTCTAACCAAGGCTCTATTCAGGTTTAACATAACCTCTCTGCTTTTCAATTCTATCCCGTTGGAAATGAACCCCAGTGCTTTCTTTGCTTTTTTTTTTAAATGGCCTTATTAACCTGTGTCGCTACTTTTAGTGATATCTGTACCCCAAGATCCCTTTGCTCCTCAACCCCATTTAGACTCTCTTCTTATCCAATTCCCTTTAAATATTATAGTCTCTGCTTCAATATCCCCTGTGGTAAAACATTCCATGTTCTAATAACTGAAAACATTTCTACTAACTTCCCACTACAAAAGTAAAATACTGCAGATGCTGGAAATCTGAAATAAAAACAGAAAATGCTGGAAATACTCAGGCAGCATCTGTGGAGAGAGAAACAGAGCTAACATTTCAGGTCGATGACCTTTCATCAGAATTGGAAAAAGTTAAGAGATGCAACAGATTTTAAGTGCAGGGGCAGGGAAATGGGGGGAGGGGAGGAAAGGACAAAAGGGAAGGTCTGTGATTGGGTGAAAGGCAAGAGTGATTAATGACAAAAGGTATGATAGTACAAAGCAAAAGGAGATGGTAATGGGACAAGTAAAGAAACAAAAGATGAGTCTAGAAGAGGTGTAAATAGGAATGGCTTAATCATCAACAGCTGCCATGTGAAAAAGGGGCAGAGGTTATGGTCTGAAATTGTTGAACACGATGTTGAGTCCAGAAGGTTGTAAAGTGCCTAATCAAAAGATGAGGTGCTGTTCCTCGAGCTTACGTTGAGCTCCATTGGAACAGTGTAAGAGGCCGAAAACAGAGGTCAGAGTGGGAGTGGAGCGGAGAATTAAAGCGACAGGCAACCGGAAGCTTGAGGTCAGGCTTACGGACTGAACGGAGGTGTTCCGCAAAGCGGTCACCCAATCTGGTTTTGGTCTTCCCAATGTAAAGGAGACCGCATCACGAGTAGCGAATACGGTATACTAAATTGCAAGTAGTACAAGTAAATCGCTGTTTTACCTGGTAGTCGCTGCTCACGATGCGGTCTCCTATACACTGGGGAGACCAAACGCAGATTGGGTGACCGCTTTGCGGAACACCTCCGTTCAGTCCGTAAGCGTGAGTATTTCCAGCATTTTCTGTTTTTATTTCTACTAACTTCCCCTTCATTCTCCTAATCAGTAATCTTCAGCCTGTGCCCCTTGTTACCTTAGCCTCCACTTTTCCAGCGAAAAAGCCCCAATTTTGAGAGTCTCTTCATAACTGTAAGACCACATGAAACTTGTGCTGGTGTTACTCTTTGCGTTGTCTTATAATTGGGGTCTACAAATAGTCAAACACAAGATCACACTGCTTAACAATCAGAAATCGCTCAGTAATCTCAGAATGCAATTAGGAGAAAAGCTCCTCCAGAGGCTCAGTGGGTTAAGTCAGCGAGCAGTTGGGTTAGTGCGCTCAGGAAGCTTCCACGTCTGACTCTTGGTCTCTGCTGAGTTAGCAGAGCTCAGGCAGGATAGGAGTTGGGATGCTAAAGTTGGCCTCAGTGCCCTGGATGATTCCTGCTTCTGACCTCAACTGGAAAGTGTGCCAGGTGAGGATGGGATAGGGCTCAACTGAGAGGCCCACCACAGTGGAATAACCTGCTGACCCATATTGGCATTGGTTAAATGAGAAGAATGGCTACTTGGGAGAGGTATAGCACTGTGAAACCACACCCCAACAGCACTAGACGTCTTTGAAGGGGGTGGGATGGGAAAACAGATACAAAATAGAAGTCCCAATGTTACTCCTACCACCTTGATACAATGGGGACAAAAGCCATCAGGTCAGAAACTGGCTTCGGTGCTAATTTCATCCGACTGACAAAGTTATTACGTTTTCAGTACTTGACCACAAAATGTCTCATTCATTTAATCAAATCCTAGCTACCTCAGCAAGCAAGGTTCCACAAAGTCAAACGTAGATCATGACCAGCCTCATGGAGAGATGATCATTCGCCACAACATAGACTATTTATATCACTGATTCAATAACCACTTACTTTTAAACGATCTGCTGCACTAAAGTTCTTTCCCACGCCGTTTCCGAGCGAGGGTGACGGGCTACTTTTCCCTTGACTTTGCTAATGCTTCACATGAGGCAGTAGCTGGCCCAGAGTGACCGCTCTGCCAATATTACCTCCCTCCCAGTGTGAAAACCCATCTAGCCTTTCATCAGCAGCATCACCTCAGATAGTAGGGCCAAGATTGGGACCTCATCCTCATGGGAACTTTGAGTTCAAATCCACCTTCCTGCCCTGACAGTCCATGGCAGCACACTGGGTATCAAAACACCATGCCACCTTCCTATCCTTAAATGGCACACCAGGTATCGCCAACACACCATGCCACCATCCTACTACTAGCTGAAACACTGGGCATCAACACACCCTGCCAACTTCCTACTACTACATGACACACCGGGTATCACCAAAACGCTGCCACCTTTCTACCACTACTTGGCAGCATGGGTTAGGCACAGAGTAATGCTCCTTCTACACATTCCCAACAAACACTCCCAGGGCAGGTACATCACAGTTAGGTAGAGTAAAACTCGATCTACACTGTCCCAAACACCCCAAGGGCAGTTACAGCACGGGTTAGATACAGTAAAGCTCCCTCTACCCTGCCCCATCAAACACTCCCAGGGCAGGTACAACATGGGTTAGATATAGAGTTTAGATCCCTCTACTCTGTCCACAGCAATATGCCTTGTCTCCAACTTCAGAAGAGTGTCTCCTACTGCATCACTTTTCCATTTCATACACCAGCCATCCCATGGCCTCTGTGATTGCCAATTCATGCCGTGCAACAGGCAATTTTGTGCTGTGGCCGTATGTTTGCTAGGAACTGATTTGATGTTGCCCCAAACTCATTTCACATAGGAACCCAAAGGCAACAGAGGAAAAACATGAAATAAAAACAGAAAATGCTGGAAATACAGAGGTCAGGCAGCATCTAAGGAGAGAGAAATAGAGTTAACGTTTCAGGTCGATGACCCTTTGTCAGAACTGGAAAAAGTTAGAGCTGTTACAGATTTTAAGCAAGTGCAGGGGCAGGGAAAGGGAGGAAAGCACAAAAGGGAAGATCTGTGATAGGGTAGAAGGCAGGAGTGATTAATTGCAAAAGGTATGATAGTACAAAGCAAAAGGAGGTGGTAATGGGACAAGCAAAGAAACAAAAAGGAGTCTAGAAGAGGTGTAAATGGAAATGGCAGAATCATCAACAGCTGCCATGGGAAAAAATAGGGGCAGAGGTTATGGTCTGAAATTGTTGAACTTGATGTTGAGTCCAAAAGGCTGTAACATGCCTAATCGAAAGAGGTGCTGTTCCTTGAACTTACGTTGAGCTTCATTGGAACAGTGGAGGAGGCCGAAGACCAAGAGGTCAGAGTGGAAGTGGAGTGGAGAATTAAAGTGCTAGGCGACCGGAAGCTCAGGGTCATGCTTACGGACTGAACGGAGGTGTTCCGCAAAGTAGTCGCCCAATCTACGTTTGGTCTCCCCAATGCAGAGGAGACCGCATCGTGAGTAGCGAATACAGTATACTAAATTGCAAGTAGTACAAGTAAATTGCTGTTTCACCTGGAAAGAGTGTTTGGGGCCCTGGACAGTGGGAAGGGAGGAGGTAAACGGGCAGGTGAAACAGTGATTTACTTGTACTTCTCCTGCACTTGCACAGGAAGGTGCCGTGGTAAGGGGAGGTGGTGTTGGGGATGATTAAGGAGTGGACCAGGGTGTCACAGAGGGATGCTGAAAGGGAAGGAGGATGAAGATATGTTTGGTGGTGGGATCACGTTGGAGGTGGTGGAAATGGTGGAGGATGATCCAATGTGCAGGCTGGTGGGGTGAAAGGTGAGCACAAGGGGAGCCCAATCGTGGTTCTGGGAAGGAGGGGAAGGGGCGAGAGTAGAATTGCGGGAAATGGAACGGACGGTATTAGAGGAAAAAATATAACGGTATTAAAGAAAAACATGAAGTTGGCCTTTGCCAAAAATAAAAACTAGCACACTAGCTAAAATTAATGAAATTTGTGTCAAGGGAGCTGAAGTATTGTGCACTTAAATGGCTCCAGACAAGCTGAAGGAAGCTCACTATGTGCCTGGCTTGTAGTCGAGGACTTCGAAACTCAGAACAAACTGTGTGAGGCAAGAACCTGACAACTGGGCAAGTCAACCATCCAGGTCACTTCAATATGTCACAATTTCCATTCAGCTCAAACACTCAATTCTAGCTGCTCATTTCTGTGCTCCAGGCAAGGAAGCACGGAACTTATCAGTTTTAAATCTGTAAATTAGAGAAGGTCCAGCCACGAGTGATAAAGCAGCAATTTAATGAAAGATCACACGGTCATAAAACAAGGAGAGCAAAACCCTTGTGGCTTATAGATGTTATCTGAACTGACATCGCTGTGGTCCAAGTCTTAGCATCTGCATTACAATAAAAATAAGACTAAGGACAGTTACAAGCAGCGTGAAAATAATTTATAGCAGTCAAAGTGATCAAGACACTACTACAGAATAAGTGCGAGTGGTCTGCAGGAGGGCAAAATAAGGAAGTAACTACAGCATCATTGAGGCCCACCACTTGCCACTTTCCTCAGAAGCTTCACATACCTGTGGATTTTTAAAAAGTGCATATTTCTCAATGCGTTCGGTAAACATGAGCTTATTCTGACTGTCCCGAGTCCAGTTCAGTAAGTTCTCCACCAGATTTTCATGATCTTCAAAGATCCGCTCTGAAATTAAAAGAAAATATAAGGATCATGTGTGGGGAGACTGTACTTGGAAAAACTGATGGAACACAACAATGAAGAGGAAGGAAGCAAAACAAACAAAATTAGAACCAGTGGACTTTTTTTTTTAATAAATATACTGACCAATTTTTGCCGATAGCCAACTAGGGCTGACTCAGATTTGCTAGCCCAAGTTTTATGGGCTCATCAAGCCCCTCTGCAGCTCTTAACATTTAGAAACAGGATGTTGCAATGGTTTTTGAAGTGTTGGTTTGGACATACCACCCTCAGCTGATGAAAGGTCGCCTTTTAACATTTTAGATTCAGTTGTTACATTAGGGGTTCTGGAGAAAGGAGAACCCCACCCCCTCCCACGCTTAACCCACCACAACCCCAGCCCCAGAGTAGTTTCAAGCCCCACTACAGTTTGTTCAGAAAAATAACAAATTTATTTCTGCAGCTTTCAGAAACAGAATTTTCACTGGATTGCTGCAGCATAATGGCTCAGTGTATGCCAATGGCTACCAGACCAGACCCAATTCAAATCCTACCGGGCCAGACCCAATTCAAATCGTACTGGGCCAGACCCAATTCAAATCCTAGCCCTTCTCACTCAACAGCTAGATAAAAACGCAGTGACAATTTTCTGTTTGTTTGACCGCACTGCACCCGCAAAGTGGATTTTTGTCAACCATTTCACCAGCTCCACCACTAGATTTTGTGTACTAATTAACTATTTACATCTGAGACACTCAAATGGTCTAAATATCTTGGTGCATTTGAACCTGCCAGGTGTGCACGTAATATTCACTCAAATGATTTGTTTCACCAGTTTAGCCTTGAATATCTGAAATTCATCCAATAGTTCATTCTGTAGATAAGCTATTCCCAGCATCGCAGGACCAGAACCGCATTGACAACTAAGGACCCAACAGAAATGCATAAGTCCACAAACAGCTATGGCCCAATCATCTGATATCCTCACAGATAAAGTGTTTGGCTGCAATTATATTATTTACAGAGCCTGACCTGACTCTGTAGTGAAGTGGACTGAACGCCCCTGGAGGAGGAAGTCTCCCTCCGCATCATTCTCACATTAGGGCAGGCCCCGATTTCTGATTTACACAACTGCTCATTGCTGGCACAAAGCTATTTTAAACTGATGCTACACTTGAAGTGTAAATGCCACTTTAGTTATTCTCTTCCATAATACTGCACTTGTGGGGCATATTGAGACCATTCCTCTTCATTGGATTACACAAGCTCCACCGGACACAGATACCATTGCGTAAACAGTCACTGGATCCTTTTTAATTAGCTCATGGGGAAGTGGAAGCACACAGCTGGGGAATGAAGACTGGCCATCAGACAGCGAAATGCATCAAGAATATCCCTGAACAGGCAAAAGTATGCCGAATAATGAGATATATTTAAACGGCCCTTCACAAAGCATACCCAAAGGGTTAGATATATTAATTTGGTTTATTACAATTGTATTACAAAATGAATGTTTTAAATTTTAATTTCCCTCATCTCTTTGAACATTTAGAATTATATCGCCGATCCTTCATCGTCACTGGGTCAAAATCCTGGAACTCCCTACATAACAGCACTGAGAGAGTACCTTCACCACACGGACTGCAGCGATTCAAGAAGGCGGTTCACCACCACCTTCTCAAGGGCAATAAATGCTGGTTTTGCCGGCAACGCCCACAGCCCATAAAAAAAACGAATTAAAAAAAAAATCACAATCTGGAGCGCACACGCACCATGGAGCTCCAGTGCATGTCTTACCCTGGATTTTTTCCCCCCCCCCACCCCAGAGAGCAGCAAGGATCTGCAATTTGTTTAAAAAGTGTAGGAAAGCAGCACACCCTCAGTCTACAAAGGTGACAAGACAGAGCATCTTAACTAGGAGTAAAAACTACTTGCCTCCCCTAGAAACTGACTGCATAGCAGCATTTCTGTTTCCTGTATCCCCAGAACGAGATTTAAGTTGTCTTACAAGATCAGTCTGCCCCGAAATTCTCTTAGCTGTCGCGGTGCTAGTCACTCCCTCGTAAGTGGTCTGAGAAGCTTGCGTTCAGGAGTGTGCCCATACTGTCCAATATCTAATCATACAATAATGTATTCCAGGGCTATAATAGGATCCCCTTGTGATCCAAACGGAGTATCATTCTTTCACATGTGCTTCTCTAATGTAAATAATTCTAGGAAAACAATGAATTTGGCCTGTGTTAACGTGCATGAAAGAACCCACTGGTTGGAGAGACCATATTAATTTGACAACTGAGTAGGTGCATAATTCTGAATTTAAAATGTTTGATGATACTTCCAAGAATCCATTGCTTTTCATAATGTGCTCATTTAAACTGCGTTTGGCATTGGGCCAAGTTTTGAGAGTTACTGAGCAGCATTACGAACAGTGAAACTGTGATTGCCGGTCCCTGCTGAGTTTTGACAACCACAAGTCATTCCTGCTCTCAATATTAAAGTCTTCTAATATTATAAAACCAAAGCACATATACTCAGTGTTGTCACTCGGATTTCAGTACAGTATAATAGCGGGTATATGGAATTTTCACATTCCGTCAACTTCAACTGTGGGGAAAACAACTAGTACAATTCTAGATTCCATCCTTCTAAACTTGGGTTGTGCCTAGAAAGAGCATTTTCAGCTGTATTACACTGGGGTGTAGTATAGGTTAGTCACTGGTGATAGTAGCAGGAGAAATTTGAGATCATGAATTAAAGAGCATCATACAACAGTAAAATGTAATGGCTTAGGTGCAATTCTTCTTGCAGCATATTGGTAGCAACATACTACAGATGCCCGGTGACAGTACAGATAAACATATGCAGTCTACAGAAATGGTGAACCAAAACATAGTTGACAGGATGAAAGGGCCAAAAAACATGAAGGCCTGGAAACATTTTCTGAACACACCTACCCAGAAGAACAGAAGTTAATTTCCAGTACATTACAACATCTGATATACGGCTAGTTGCTGAGCCCCACCAACTCACCCATTTGAAGCTCAGGAATTGTCTCCACCAATGACCAATCTGAGCTGAATCCACAGTGGGACTTATCCATAAGGTTGTCCAGCACCTGCCTGACTGTTTGTCTTTCATCAACCATCATAGTTTTGGAGCTCTCATCAGACATGTGGACCCGTATCACCAGCTGCAACGACAGGATCAGACAGTTCATCAGGCAGCTGAACTTTCTACTTTGTTACCTACAAATATCAACAAACATCAATGCTCCTGATCTAGTTTCCCCAGAAGAAAACTGTGCAGCCCTAAAGTGGTAGTAATACTGCAAACATACTTTGCAATTTACCTTGTTTTCAGAGCAGCAGCCTAGTATCTGATCACCCACACTTTTTAATATACAAATAAACACTTACAAAAATACAAGTTAACTAATAAGGTATCAAGCAGAATAAAGAAGGGTTGAGAATGACAAAGCTTCAAGCTGAATCCCCAATAAGTGTGGCTACACCTCATGCCTTCATGGTCACCTAAACCTTTTTGTCAGATTGTAAGAGATGCACTTGCTCATGTTGCTCTGAAAGAACTCTACCGGCTCGCAAGTTTCCAAGCATTCTTAAGGCAGCACTGTAGTGTACCTAGTCACACCCAACTGTGGTGTTCATTTCCTTACTTCAGCCATGAATAATATGGATAGAAGTGTAGGAGATTACCAATGTCAGATCTGGTACACTCACCACCTGCCCAGCTCTGTCAGCCTGTTAAGTTGAAGAGTGACCCAGTCATCAAAAGATGAGGATGAGTTATGTGGATTGACTCACCCAAGGTAGGCACCTTGTCAGTACTTGCTGGTTCCTCGCTTCCCGCCTCCTTTCGCCCTCCCTCCCCCCCCCACCACCCCAGACAACCTAGCTGATAGCATGAATTCACTGAGTTGGGGAGTTAGCGCTCACTTCTTACCATCCCGACTGGGATACAGCATTTTGGTGCTTAAAAATGCTGGATTACTCAGTATTAACACAAAGAGAGAGAGAGAGAGAGAGAGAGAGAGAGAGAGAGAGAGATACACACACACATTGGGGAAGTGCAGTGTCAGCACTGAGCTCTCAAAGGTCAGAGATAACATGGGTTAGAAATAATGCAGGGTAGATGGCTTTATGTGCTGTGCCACGCTCTATATTGCATCATCCCACTAATGCCTTACTCACTGACTTAACTAGCTGAAAATCCATTCATGCTATCAGGTTACCATCACTTCAGCATCAACTTCCACCTTGAAAGATACCTGGACCAGAGAGCCCCGGAATGAGGCAATTTTGGTTTAACGGAGCTGAATTTTTTTTTTTTTAATTCATTTACAGGATGTGGGCATCGCTGGCAAGGCTAGCATTTATTACCCATCCCTAACTGCCCATGAGAAGTTGGTGGTGAGCCGCCTTCTTGAACCACTGCAGTCCTTGTGCTGAAGATACTCCCAGTGCTGTGAGGGAGGGAGTTCCAGGATTTTGACCCAGCGATGATGAAGGAACAGCGATATATTACCAAGTCAGGATGGTGTGTAACTTGGAGGTGGTGGTGTTCCCATGCGCCTGCTGCCTTTGTAGGTGGTAGAGGTAGCGGGTTTGGGAGGTGCTGCCAAAGAAGCCTTGGTGAGTTGCTGCAGTGTATCTTGTAGATGGTACACACTGCAGCCACGGTACGCCGGTGGTGGAGGGAGTGAATGTTTAAGGTGGTGGATGGGGTGCCAATCAAGCGGGTTGCTTTGTCCTGGATGGTGTCGAGCCTTCTTGTGTTGTTGGAGCTGCACTCATCCAGGCAAGTGGAGAGTATTCTATCACACTCCTTACTTGTGCCTTGTAGATGGTGGATAGGCTTTGGGGAGTCAGGAGGTGAGACACTCGCCGCAGAATACCCAACCTCTGTCCCGCTCTTGTTGCCACAGTATTTATGTGGCTGGTTCAGTTATGTTTCTGGTCAATGGTGACCCCCAGGATGTTGATGGTGTGGGATCAGCAATGGTAATGCCATTGAATGTCAAGGGGAGGTGGTTAGACTCTCGCTTGTTGGAGATAGTCATTGCCCGCCACTTGTGTGGCGTGAATGTTACTTGCCACTTATCAGCTCAAGCCTGAATGTCGTCCAGGTCTTGCTGCATGCGGGCATGGACGACTTCATTTTCTGAGGAATTGCGAATGAAACTAAACACTGCAATCATCAGCGAACATCCCCACATCTGACCTTATGATGGAGGGAAGGTCATTGATGAAGCAGCTGAAGATGGTTGGGCCTAGGACACTGCCCTCAGGAACTCCTGCATCAATGTCCTGGGGCTAAGATGATTGATCTCCAACAACCATCTTCTTTTGTGCTAGTTATGACTCCAGCCAGTGGAGAGTTTTCCCCGATTCCCATTGACTTCAATTTTACGCATGGGCACACTATCACCTCCAAGTTCCCCTCCACCTCCAAATCTCGCACCATTCTGACTTGGAAATATATCGGCAGGCCTTCATTGTTGTTGGGTCAAAATCCTGTAATTCCCTACCTAACAGCACTGTGGGAGTACCTTCATCACACGGACTGCAGCACTGTTTCCTTTAAGCTGCATGGCCGCACAGCGCTCTGAAGGTTCCGCACAACCGGCTTTTAAATAGAAAAACAGCGCATGCACGGTATTTTGAATGGGCCGCGCAGCCTGTTAAAGGGGCCATGCTGCCCCAAAAATAATTACAGGGAACATTGGACTGCTGCGGTTCAAGAACTGGTTTGGCAGCCTGGGGATGGGAAGAGGCGCACAGTGATCTCATCTCTGAGGCATTGCCGTTTTGTGGAAGCTTGCTGCGTTTCCTACATTGCAACAGTGACTACACTTCAAAAGTACTTAATTGGCTGTAAATCGCTTTAGGACGCCTTGAGGTCATGAAAGGCACTATATAAATGCAAATCTTTCTTGCTTTCTTTTTCTTAATTTTTCTATTCACTAGCACAGGGGTGTCAAACATACGGCTGTGGAACAGTTTTATCCATCTGTGCCGTATGGCCTGGAATGTGACATGAATCTTTTGGGAGATGCTTCTAACAACCAGAGAACTGCGTCTTTTAAATTTTGCGCCACAGCAACGTCCCTCCACCTCCAGCTCCGTGCCCATCACCTCCTGCCAGCTCAGAGAGCCATGACCGAGAGGGTAATTGTGTGTGTGGGGGGGGGGGGGGGGGAAAGAGAGTCACTCACTGTGACCGGAAACAGAACCGGCTGGTGAATAAAGAAAAAACATTTATTTAGCACCTTTCACAACCGCAGGACATCCCAAAGCGCTTTATAGCCACTTGAAGTGGTCACTTTTGTAATGTAGGAAACGTGGCAGATAATTTGCTCACAGCAAGGTCCCACAAACAGCAATGAGATAAATGGCCTGATCATCTATTTCAGAGATGTTGGTTGAGAGATAAAAATTGGCCAGAATACCGGGTGGGGGGACTCCCCTTTTTCAAATCTTTTACACACCTGAGATGGAAGATGGGGCCTCAGTTTAACGTCTAATCCGAAAGACCGCACCTCCGACAGTGCAGTACTCCCTCAGCATTGCATTGAAGTATCAGTCGAGATTATGGGCTCAAGCCCATGGATAAAATTGGCTCGGTGACAGGAAGCAGAGGGTGGTGGTGAATGGATGTTTTTCAGACTGGGAGGTGGCTTGCAGTGGTGATCCCCAAGAGCCAGTTTTGGGTCCATTATGTTTTAATTTTTTATAAACGACCCAGACTTGGGTGTAGGTAGCAGCATTATAAAGTTTGCAGATGAAACGAAACTTGGCAACGTAGTAGATAGTGATGAGGATAGTAGGAGATTTCAGGGTGACAGACAGGATGGTGAAATGGGCAGAAGCATGGCACATGGAGTTCAATGCAGAGAAGTATGAAGTGATGCACTTTGGGAGGACTAATATGGAAAGACAGTATACTATAAATCAGGGGTTCTCAACCTTTTTGCCCGAGTCCCCTCTCCTGTGATAAAAATTCCATGGACCCCCGTAACACAACACAAGTATTTCTTCTGTATAAAAAAAATTCTCATCGCCGCTCCCACTCACCACGTTACTGCTGCTATCCCTGCACTACAGAAAATAGTGGTCTGCAAACCCATCCCACTCCCTCTTTCACGAGTACCAATCACCTGACCCCTAGTCTCCCTCTTTCCCCCGCAACCCGACTGTTCTCGGCATATCAGCCAGTACCGGTTCTTTGCTTGATTTTCAGTCAAACAGACTTTCTTCCCCAATATTTTTATAACTAATAAATAAGTGTACAATGAAAATGATGGCAACGGCAACGGATGGCCAAACCAGCATCAACACCTTCCCCGAAGCGTATGAGAGCATGGGCCTTACACTAAACATCCGTAAGACAAAGGTCCTCTACCAACTTGCCCCCGCCACACGGTACTGCCTCCCGATTATCAAAATCAACGACAAGGCCTTGGACAACGTGGACCACTTTCCATACCTCGGGAGCCTACTGTCAACAAGGGAAGATGTCGATGACGAAGTCCAACACCGCCTTCAGTGTGCCAGTGCAGCCTTCGGTCGCCTGAGGAAGAGTGTGTTTGAAGTCCAGGACCTCAAACCCAGCACGAAGCTCATGGTCTACAGAGCAGCAGTGAAAACCGCCCTGCTGTATGCCTCAGAGACATGGACCATGTACAGCAGGCACCCCAAAGCACTGGAGAGGTACCACCAACGCTGTCTCCACAAGATCCTGCAAATCCATTGGCAGGATAGGCGCACCAATGTCAGTGTTCTCGCTCAAGCCAACATCCCCAGCATCGAAGCTTTGACCACGCTCGATCAGCTCCGATGGATGGGTCACATTGCCCGCATGCTCGATACAAGACTTCCAAAACAAGCGCTCTACTCGGAGCTCCGACACGGCAAGAGAGCCCCAGGTGGGCAGAGGAAACGCTTCAAGGACACCCTCAAAGCTTCCTTGAAAAAGTGCAACATCCCCACTGACACCTGGGAATCCCTGGCCCAAGACCGCACAAAGTGGAGGAGAAGCATCCGGGAAGGCACCGAACACCTCGAGTCTCTTCGCCGGGAGCAAGCGGAAGCCAAGCAGCGCACGTCAACCCAAGCACCCCACCCACCCATCCCTTCAACCACCGTCTGCCCCACCTGTGACAGAGACTGTAGGTCCCACATTGGACTCATCAGTCACCTGAGAACTCATTTTTAATGTGGAAGCAAGTCATCCTCGGTTCCGAGGGACTGCCTAAGACGACAATGAAAAAACAATTTTTTTAAGTCCCGTATAATTTTTCTGCCAAATTGCTCACAGCAGTGACCAGATTAATGTTTCATTCCTGGTGACTCCAGGACATTCCTGGAAGGTTAAAATCCTAGCTGGAGGCCAACATTGGGTGTGAACAATCAAGTCTGCCTGTGATGCCCTCCTTGGTAGAGCAAGACTGCTAACATTCAAGGTATAGGCTCGCAGGTGAATAATGAATGAGGTTAGGTACCAAAGGGCAGCCAGCACCCTTGTAACTATACTACAGTGTCAGTCAACACTTTGAAGACAGGAGAGAAAATGGAGGGAAAAATTAGACAGTGCAGAATATTTCAATGCAAACTTTCAGTTTTGCTGGTAATAAGTGTCAATCCCAATCGTTTCCTAATGTTGACATATTCCACTTTTCTTCCTCCACGAAGGCAGCAACTCACTTTGACCCCAGCAGTTCCTTTCCTCCTTGCAGCTGCCGCCCATTTCCTTGCCCCTTCTTCAGTTGATTGACAATTGCAACCACACGAACAACAGAAATAGGACAATAAAAACTGAAACAGAACTGACGTACGACACGTGTAACTGGCAAGAGGAGAGCGGAGGACGTACAGCTCGAGCTGGGGTGGGGGGAGGAAATCAGCTCGATCCCACCTTTACACAAGTGTATTTTTCTTGTTTATTTTTTTTTTTCATCTAATTTTTTTAAAATCCCGGACCTCTTGAAATCTTCTCCCGGACCCCCGGTTGAGAACCCCTGCTATAAATGGCATGATTTAGAAAAGTGTAGATGAGCAGAGAGACCTTGGTGTCCATATACATAAATCCTTAAAGTTGATAGGTTGATTAAAAAAGCATATGGGTTACTTGGGTTTTATAAATAGAAGCATAGACTATAAAAGCAAAGATATCATGCTAGAACTTTATAAATCACTGGTTAGGCCTCAGCTGGAGTACTGTGGATAATTCTGGGCACCACACTTCAGGAAAGATGTAAAGGCCTGAGAAAGGATACAGAGGTGGTTTACCAGGATGAGGAACTTCAGTTATGAGGAGAGGATGGGAAAGTTAGGACTGCTCTCCTTGGAACAGAGAAGATTAAGAGGTGACCTAATAGAGGTTTTCAAGCTGATGAGGTTTTGATAGAGTAGGGAGAGAAAAACTATTCCCTCTGGCGAGTGGGTCAATAACCAAAGGTCACAACTTTAAAATCATTGGTTAAAGATCTAGAGTGGAGGGGAGGAGAATTCTTTTTCACTTAAGGGAGTTGTTGGGATCTGGACGCCCTACCTGAAAAGGTGGTGGTAGTTGATTCGATAAATAAGTTTAAAAGGAGTTCGACAGGTACCCGAGGATAAAGAACCTACAGGGTTACAGACAAAAAGCAAGGGTGTGGGAGAGGGAGAGACAGTGATGGGACTGGGGGGTTGGGGAAAGGGTGACAGGGATTGGGCTTGCATTTATATTTTTAAAATTTATTTGTGGATGTGGGCATCGCTGGCAAGGCCGGCATTTTTTTCCCATCACTAGTTGCCCTGAAAAGATGGTGGTGGGCCAACTGAGTGGCTTTCTAGGCCACTTCAGAGGGCAGTTAAGAGTCAACCACATTGGTGTGGGACTGAAGTCACATATAGGCCAGACTGAGCAAGGACACCAGGTTTCCTTCCCTAATGGACATTAATGAACCTGTTGGATTTTTACGACAATCTGACAGCTTCATGGTCACTTACTAATACCAGCTATTTATTTCCAGATTTCGAACCTGAATTCAAATTCTCAAACCAACATCACTCCCCCAAAACACAATCAAAGGGTCTGGTAATTATGAAAGCAACTTCAGACAGAGCACATCTCCCCAAATTACCTGGGCAGTCAGCATCTGAGGAGAATAGATAAAGTTAACATTTCAGATGTAGACCCATTGTTGGAACAGCTCTCCATAGGTGCTGACTGACCTGCTGAATGTTCCCAGCATTTTCTGTTTTTGTTTGATTGTTTGCATCTGGAATTTTTTCTTTGCTTTTTGCCACCCCCTTACCTTTTTGATTTGTGCCTCTTTGATCTTCTCCAACGCCACCCTGATTTTTTCTGCTTTCTGCCTGGCAGCCTGCTCCTCCTGCAGATACACACAGTGGGCAAATTAAGATGCATCAGGACACTATAATGCACATGGGAATACACCTTACAGACACAGCACAGCAGAAGGGAAAGCAGCTTCCTGTGATCAACCACCACTGTGCAGTGAGCTCAAGACACATTTCAATCAACATCCCCAAATCTTGCAGCATCACACAAGAGTTTGAATTGGTTGTCACGAAAGAACGAGATTCTCCCCCAAATACCCTTCACTGCATCTGCTCCAAAGACGGAGCATTTAGCCTTCCTCCTGTTGATGGGATGAACTTAACTGGGAAACAAAAATCTCTCAACCAATGGAAATTTTGAAAAGGATTTCCCTTTGTTTTACCTATTCTGTCAAGGAAACAAATTACATTTGCTGTTGACCAGATTATTCACATCCAATTGCATTCAAGGTAACAGTAACTTAACAACTGCTACATTTATACCGCCTGGATTTAAAAAAAATCTTTCAAATGCGTAATGAAAAGCATATTTTAAAGGGACAAATGAGCAGGTTAACGGTAAACTCGGTTTCAGTTGCTGTCATTCTTACTTCAAATGATGATCCGTGAAAACCATCCTTTAGAACACGTTGCATCAGTTTACCTGCATGGTCCAGTATGGGACAAAGTGGTATCCTGACAGCTTTGGTTCGAACAAGCTGTGTTGTGCACGACTGACAGCAACAGCTGGGATGGTTCAGGGATATACCCATCATAAACATAATCCTGTGCCACAAAAGACTACGCTGTTAATGTGATGACAGTGCCCAAGCTATTAGCTGAGAAACCAATTAAGCAAAGAGCAAAAAAAACCTCAGCAGCAGGCTCCTGCACCAACACTGCTGCTTTTAGAGAAATTATCAATTCTCCCCACCTCGTTTTTAATTTTACATTATACATGGCTAAAAACCGGTGACGTTCATTCATCACATGCCAGTTAGATAATATCAGACACAGCAGGTGCAGGCACTTTGGAGCACAATGGGATATTTTTATTTTGATGTTGCATTTTGCTCGAGACCTGAGGCCTCTGGGGAGTCCCAGCCTCAAATCTCAAAGGGAATTAAATGGTATGCGTCAACAAGTTACACGCATTGAACCGATAAGATAACTTAATCAGAAACAGGAGACTCTAATGTTTTAATATAGATATCCTTATCCATATCTGTCAAGTGTCTACAAACTATGGTGTTTCCTTGACCACCTGCTGGTACTGGCTAGGTTGTCTTGCGTAAGGAGAAAAGGAGGGGCTCTCATACCTCGAGGCATACCTCCTGAAAGGGTAGCCAGGCAGCTGCACCACCAGTAGCCCCAGGGAGAGCTAGCCAAGTGCAGAAGGGACACGAGAGAGATTGGGCAGTGAGAAGTGCTATTTCGCCATTTAAAAATTATATAATTGAACGGTTAACAGGACACACTGTCACTTTATACTGCATACTTAAAAGATACATTTCTGATTTTCTGTTCACACACTACGGTTCACTGGAATCATCTGGGCTCCATTTTAAAAGTAGTTTGCTCAGTTCAGAGATACTGGCTGCGAGAAAAGGGATCATGAGCCATAAATCCTCCATGAATTTGTTTGGTAATTTTCTCCCCTTTCCTTCCGAAGGGGTACAGTTTCACAGGCACCACTCAATCATTCTCCAATACCTTGTAATATCATTCATTGTGTGTTGGCAGGCTCTTTGATCATGGGGTGCATTACAACTGAACCTGCTGCAGTCTTCATTGGACTTCCATATTCCCTCGTTCCAGAGTCATTGGACAGTGAGTTCAAGGATAGCAAGGCCAATTTCAGCAACCCTACAGCCATCCAGCTGAGATCAATGAATGAGAATCAGCTTTGGTTGCATAGCTCACTGATCTCTTCAACTAATCCACTGAAGGATGCACCCTCCTGTTTTCTGAATTTAATCATGTTCAAAGGCTAAGAGTTGGATTCAGTAATTGGGGGGAATATATTTGCTGTAAATATCTGGTTAAAACATCATGGAGCTCAATTCTGAGCCTGGTGTAGTGCACTGCAAGTCCAAGGCACCTAAACTTGTCAACAGGATGGCTGATGGGATCAAAATGTCTGCCTGAAAAATGGCAGCTTATTCTAAAATCAGCAAGACTCTGGCCTGAAGCACTGTCCATAGAGCCATTCTGGAGTGTAACAACCAGCCACCTGCAAATGTTAACAAGTCAAACAGCTGGTGCAAATACACAGCTAAATGCACTGTCAAAATCTAATCAATTTACTCTTCTGTTTAAATTTGACTTCAGACAGAGGAGACAGTACACAAAACCTGAATCAGTTCCTGCCAAGAAAACCCAGATGTCCAGTTAACATCCTGCTGAGCTAACTGAATGGAAGAATCACTGCAACCTGCAGGCGATCGTCTCACTTTTTTTCCCCCAAGACATTTAACTCTGATTTTAAACTGAATTATGCCCGCCCGGCTCTGTCTTTCTGCACGTTCACGCTGACCAGCACGGCCCGGTCTTGCACCGCGCGGGCAGGGCACCACCACCGGCCTGCAACATTCACTCTAAGTTGCGCAGCCGTATAGCGGTTTTCTAGTCCTGTACAGCTTTCTCAATTAATTAATTTTTGCATATGCGCGGGGCGGGGACCCACCGCGGGCAGGGCACCCAGCAGGCCCACCACGGGCGAGGCACCCAGCAGATCAGCTTAGTCATGCACCTTGGGTCCAACACCCTCAGCCTATCCGTCCGCGTGGGCGGGCCCACCACTGGCCCAGCCTATCCCCGCGCAGGCCCAACACTGTCCTGCCACCTTCAAATATTTGTGTACGTGGACCCCCAGATCTCTCAGTGCCTGCACCCCATATAAAATTGTACCATTTAGTTTATATTGCCTCTCCTCATTCTTCCTTCCAATATGCATCACTTCACATCTCTGCATTAAATTTCATCTGCCATGTGTCTGCCTATTTCAGCAGTCTGTCTAGATCCTCCTGAAATCTGTTACGAACATCCTTACTATTTACTACATTTCCAAAGAAAGAAAACTTCAGTTTGCTTAACTCTGATGGCCAATGCTCCTGACAGCAAGGTCACCAGACTGAAGGAAGTACAAACTCTGATGGCTTGTTTTTCTATCTGACGATTGACCGAGTGCCCATGTTAGGGATGGGGAAAATACTCAAATTTATTCAAAGCCAGTTATGAGCAGGGCGGACTCTAGCAGTGCATTTCGAACCAGTTGTCTCTATCCTCTACAGAAGGTGGCCAATTCCTGCTGAAGTAGATCATCACAGGTGCTGGTTTCTTACCCAGGTAGCTATAATTAACATGGGCCATGACTGTGACAATAGTCAAACCCAGCCCTGCCCTTAAATGACAACTACACACAGGAGGGTTCCAGTATGGTATACTGACAGTGATTAGGAACGGAAAATCTGGCTGATTCTCTCATCCTCCCCACCCCTTTGCTATCCAAGGGCAATGAGCCCCACTGTACAGGCCCGTGCCATCCCATAGACCAGCCTCAAGTAAAAAACGGGATAAACTCCTCTGATCTCTATTTGGGCAGTTTGCAGCAGCAATTTTTCTTCAACTTTTGTTTTCAATTCCCCGTGTGGCGAGTTCCCAATCTCAGCCAGTCAGCAGAGAAGCACTTCCTCACAGGAAGGTGAAGGCAGCAAGGAAAGGGGAGCCACCTAGGAACTCCTCACACATACCAAACAGTTTCTCAAAGGAAGGCAGGGGATTCAAAATGGAACAGCAAGAATATATTAAAACATGTAAAAATCCAAAGTCTATAAAGCCCCTTCCCTATTCCCACATGCTATATTTCATTCTCATGCTCAATAAAATGCTCAAATGAATCAACTGAATATGTAGTAGAATTGTTCCAGTTCTAGCTTAACACTGACTACAATAGTTGTCTCAATAGAATGTCAAGGACACAGTTGTTTCTACTGATCGGACCGATTAACCACTCTGATCAAGGAAATCAATTTGCAATAAATAGATAGGTTGCCGCAGTAGGCTTCTATACGGAGCTTTCAAAACAATTTTTAGTTACTTTGGGTATTACTCTGGGGCCAGAATATAGGTTCTAGGTTTATTGATGCTCGTGTGGTAGTCAAGTGAGCCACCAAGCACAGGGAAAGACACTATTGCAAGAGAGAGAAGCAGAGCCCACTTACCAATGCAATTTACCTCTTAGCAACAGATTCAAGAGCATACGCAGCAGAAGCTTGGGAATAGGTTGCTGACTGCTGTCTTGCTTAAGGAATGGCTTGTGTGTGGTGCGGAGGGGAGAAGGGAGCCTAAGAAAGTTGGAGAAAATGGTACAAAATTCGGGACAAAAAGGTTTTTAAAAAATTTAAATGGATTACTTTAACGTGGCATGCTGAAATTACTCTGGACTTCTTGCCTTCAATAGGGTTCCTCATCTAATTTACTCCCTTCTCTCTCCAAACCCCTTGGGCCAAAAGATGCCAACTCTTGTTGTAGATGTCCATGGGCACTGGTCATCCTCTGGTGCCTCACCCCAAATGGCCATTTGTGAGCCGAGACACAACTGGAGGATTGATAGCTGAGCCCAGTCTTATCCTCACCTGATATTCCCCACACACAAACCTTCCAGCCAGAGTGGGAGACCTGACTGATTTTTCACCACCCTGGCCCAGGTAACCCATCAGAACTGCTCCCCCAGCTGAGATCAGCTAACTCATCACACATCGGGAATCGAACCTGGGCCTTTAGGCCGTATGGCCGAGTGCAACACCAGGCAATGCCTTTATCCACAAGGCCAACAAGGAAGCCATGTTGGCTTCTTAAAAATGAAGTGAAGCATCTGATCCTGGACTTTTCATATGGATCAGAGTTAAAATTTCGATTCAATCAATATTTCTGTCACTAAATCTGTCTCATGGTGCCCTGTCACAAGTGGAAACCCACCAAACAAGAACTGGCACAGTAGAATGCTGTAAGATGTGCAATTACATAATTGAGTTTAATTTGATGTAGTCTCTAGGTCCCATTAAGGCCACTTTTCTGAGATGTTCCAGAGCGAAGGGCAGTAATCTTTCGGCATATTAGAAAGGTGCTAACTTTGGCAAAGGTTTCAATTGTTGGGAAGTCTCAAATACTTGCTCTGCAGTACTCCACGTGGTTTACATCTTTTGCAGCTGTCAGTGTTGAAGTTTATGGTACAACTTCACATGAAAATAGACAACTTTCTGTGTTCCAAGAGTTGCAGAACTTACTGGGGACCAAATCAGCACAAACTAGATCTGGACAGCCCTCAAGTTTTGAAATGGTAAAACTTTCTCGTGGTCAAGAAGTTGGAACTTTACTAAGTTGTGTGTTAATGTGCTAGCACCAATAAATTCCACAGAATATTTCTGTGAATGTTAACAATCAGTTAAACATATTTTGAACTTAAACGATGCTGCAAAATATTGGTGGGATATTGATTTTTGTCTGGGCATGGTGTAGGGTCGTCATTTTCTTGGTATTTTGAACTGTAAATGAACATGCGCATAATTCAATACAGGTTACCAGAATGATAAAACAAAGACAGAAGTGATTGCAAAGACTGAGCAAAACTCCCCTTCTGAGTTATCCAGGAAGTACACTGAGGTTGCCAAGGGGTTGCATGCAGGCACTAGTCATGCTCTCATGCAGCTACCTGATTAAGTAGCAAGTTTCTGAAATGCACAAATACGAAAAATGCTCAAGACAAAGCCTATTTTACACTCATTAGGGAAAGGGGTAGGTCACAAGCAGGAAGAGTTAACAAACAAGCCAATTACTGGAGGAGACACTGCAACACAAGCCGAGTATGACCAGTCCCTCCAGCTTGGTCAACATACTACAAGGGATTGAGGAAAAGGGAAATCAAAAGGATTCTTTGATATTTATATATTAGAGGGTACGGGGTTTGCAACAAGTCACAGGGTTACTCATTCTACCTACAGGGTTTCATCACATGCAGGTTGGAAGACACGCTTCACCTTGGTCAGCAAATGAGAAGGTTTCCCAGCTATGTTTCTCAAAATGATTGACGTTTCCCTGTCCAGATAGGAATGCTTGGTACAGGAGATAAAGAAAGAGAAATAAATCAGTGCAGTGATAAAAAAAAAATTGAAGTGTGCAAGCATAGAATAAAAAGCAACCTATTCATTACAGAAAAGCAATGCAGCAGCAAACCACTTGATACCAACTCTTACAAGGAAACACACACATTCATATATATTCTTTAAAGATCACATATACTCAAACACACATCTTACTAGAACGGTACACTATGATGTACCTCTGTGCAATCTCTCCAGTGCAGATTTCAATTCAGCCTTACATTTGGTCAGAGAAGGGGTCGTGGACTTTTTTTTTAAGAATGGGGTGTGGAGAAAAGGTGTGGTCCATTTCCTTGAGTGGGTCAGAGGTATTTTTTTTTTAGCACTTTCCTCTTCCCTTGAATACTGGGAGCATGTCACACATGATAATTGTTCCTCCTGGAAACAAGATTCTAGTGCACCAGTGGCTCACTGGTAGGAGGCCATTCTGATATGGTTCTCAAATATGAGATGCCCACATTTACCTGGGATGCAAATCAAGCAGAGAAGGTACATTATCTAGCTGCACACTCAAACAAGATCTTTGAAAAGCATCATAAGTTCAGATCCTTGTCAAGTGTCCTGGGTGAGAAACTCACGATATTCATGTTGGCTCACCCAAAGGCTGAGTGTGCTACCCAGTCAAACAGACCAGCTAAATTCCAGCTTACATTTCCTGTCTGTGCTGAGTTAGCTGGCTTTAGCCACTGGCCTCCCTACCACTGGGAAGGGTTCAGGATAACTATCCACAGGCCCCTGGTGGAAAGTGCAATGAGTGGACATTGGGTTCGACTATAATGCTTTGCTGATATTCATGTGCTGGACAGTCATGAGGAACAGCCATTTAGATGAGGTTCCCTGGGGCCTGTGACATAGTATCCCAGCAAGAATTGATGCCTTCAGGTGAGATGCAGAGAAATTGGGGTTGTTGGGCAGGGAGGCTGGGGGGGGGGGGGGGAGAAATCAATGCATTAAAAACATACATTTACACCCCATTGGGAATAGAAACTACTCACATTTGGTTTCAAAAATACATGCAATAAACTTAGGAACTTGAACATTCCACAATTCATTGCTAAATTCTCAATACTAGGCATCACAAAACACCTTCAGTGTTTAGATGCAAAATTTAAATTAACTTGTATGTTTATCCCTTTGCTACAATAGAAATCAATTTTGGGGAAAATGGGGACGGACAATTTATTCTGCTGATGAGACACAAGAGAGTTACAATGAAATAAACTAGACCCCTCAATTTATCCTCCCCGTGGACAGTTTACTTTGCATTGGAGAGATAAAAAGCATGCACAAAAGTTGAATAATTAACCATAATTTTTAACATGTCTATCCAGTTTCTCTGATTTCTTACTGTGGTAATTCAGAATTGAAAAGCTTTGGATCAGAGGCAGATTCTAGTAAAGCTGAGTAATGGGTGTGAAATCCTAATGCAAATAAAGAGAATCTTTTATAAAGCTGCAGTCAAAAATTCTGACGCTTTTAATTTTTATACGTTTCTTTTCAAGGCAACTTTCAGCAGCAGTCTGTATGTGATAGCACACGTGCTCATAACCCAGTAGTTAAAAATAGTGGGGAGCGCACTACTACTCAGGGTTTGCATGCGACTCCAGTCCCACAGCAACATGGTTCTCTGAAGTAGCCCAGCAAGTCACTCAGTTATATAAAACCATTACTAGCAGTTCAAGAGGAATGTCCACCACCACCTTCTCAGGGCAAAAAAAATTCTGGGCTATCATCTGGAGACATCTCTACTTTCAGTCCTATTCATTTAAATTGTTTTCTTTTGAATATTTATTTCCAGTGTGGTTCTTCCACTTCCTCTAAAAACTAAGGCAAAATACTTGAGCATCTAACAGTTCCTCACTCAATTCCAAGATAACCCCCTTCACCTTTAAGTGGTCCTACATCTTCTTTGACTATCCTTTTATTTATTTGCAAATAAAAACCATTGCTATTTCCCTTCATATTGACTCCCAGTCACTTTTCCTACTCCCTCAGTCTTGCCAACCCTTTTTGCTTCCTTCCTACAATATTAATATTTCTTATTTACAATCATGGAATGCAATTCCACTTTTAAGTCTTCCCCTTTCCTCCCAAGCTAATATCTGCCACAAATGAAATGTTGAGCATTATTTCTTAACCAGTGTCCAAAGCGCTTCACACCATCTCAAGGACCTCAAAACTCTGCAGGTGAACAATATCCTGCAATAGCCATTGTAGGAAAAGAAGAAAACAGGCAGCAAAATGTGATTTCTAAGCAAAGGATAAATGCCAGAAGCTAATTTTAGTGTGTGTAAATGTAATTTACCATTGGAGAGAATTCAGGGGTCGCTCTCATCAGAAAGGAATTATGACAATTCTTTTAATATTATGATTAACAAGCTGTTTCTTAGCAACAGATGGTGCTTTTCATCACTGTTTCGAACTGAATTGAGAGACCAGGGAGAACAATCTCTGCTGAACCTGCCTTTTAGAAGAGACCTTGGGATTTGCTCCAAATTGTGTCTTTAAATCTTAACGGTTATGAAATGGAGAATATGCTGTGCCGACTGATATTTTATGAAATCAGTGATTGCTCTGCAGTATTTTATACAAATAGTAATTCACAAATTAAGTTGGGTTGTGCGTGTTTTTCCATTTCTTCACAATGCAATTGAGCAAGGAGTTATTTTAGTAACAATAGCACCGCTTCCTGGCACACTGAACTAATCAGGAAACAGTATGCAGTAAAATTGGAAGGAACACCCCCATTACCAAAAAAACTCACTTCCACACAATTGCACTTGGCTCACTGGCATACTGCATTAACTTAACTCAAGTGTTCAAGAAAAATGCAACATGGTATATTGGGCAAGAACAGGATTGGGATTGGCTGTGACTGAGGTTTCTCGAATCCCGACACTCAAACTGTCTCACTTGGGCAAGGTGGAACCATGTATGAAGAGTTGTTACCTTCAGAAGAGGGGGAAAAATCTAGCTGAGTAGTCCTCAAAAATGTTCCAATTTCAGTGCCTGAGAGTACTCGGCGCCTAACTTGTCACTGTGAAAATGCCAGACTACATTCCTCAAAAACACAACTTAACAGCATTTAGGACAGAAAAGCATATGAATGTACTTTTGGTACACCAGCCTTATCCAGAACAGGATGTGAACAGTTGCAATATTTTGAAAGGCCCATTGCCCTCCTCTGCCAATGTGGGCTGGTTAAGGAGACTCACGACTAAGGTCAGAACAAGTGGAGTCAGGGGGCAAGTAGCAGAATGGATAGCAAGCTGGCTACAAAACAGAAAAAAGAGTAAAGGTTAAAGGTAGTTACTCAAATTGGAAAATGGTGGGAAGTGATATTCCACAAGGATTGGTGCTGGGACTACTGTTGTTCACCACTTACATAAACTATTTGGACTCGGGAATTGCATGTACAATTTCAAAATTTGCAGATGACACCAAATTGGGGGGTGTAGTTAATACAGAGGAGGACTGCGACAAAATACAGGAAGACATTAATAAATTTGCAGAATGGGTGTGTAATTTGCAAATGAACTTCAACATAGATAAGTGTGAGGCAGTACATTTTGGTAGGGAGAATAAGGAAGTCACATACTCCTTGGAAAATAAGTATCTAAATGGGGTAGAGGAACAGAGGAATCGGGGGTACAGATACACAAATCACTAAAAATAGCGACGCAGATTAATAAGGGCATAAAAAAGCAAAGCACTGAGGTTAATTTCTAGAGGGATAGAATTGAAAGGCAGAGGAGTTATTTTTTTTAAACTTGTATAGAACCTTGGTTACACCACACTTGAGTGCTGTGAACAGTTCTTGTCTATACATTATAAAAAAGGTATATACGCACTGGCGAAGGTGCAAAAAGATTTACTAGAATTATACCAGAATTGAGGTTAGATGTAGAGAAGATTGTTTCCACTTGTGGGGGAGACCAGAACTAGGGACCATAAATATAAGTTAGTCACTAATAAATCCAATAGGGAATTCAGGAGAAACCTCTTTACCCAGAGAGTGGTGAGAATGTGGAACTCGCTACCACAGGGAGCAGTTGAGGCGAATAGTATAGATGCATTTAAGGGGAAGCTGGATAAGCACGAGGGAGAAAGGAATAGAAGGATATGTTGATGGGGTTAGAAGGGTGGGAGGAAGCTCGTATGGAGCATAAACACTGGCATGGATCTATTGGGCCGAATGGCCTCTGTGCTATAAATACTTTGTAAGTGACTAGCAGATTTACTGTCGTGTTTTTACAATATGCTAGAAACCCCTTACATACATACTTACAATGCCCAATTCTTAACTAAAACTAATTCTAAATAATGCATTGTCTAAAATCGAGTTCTTGGATTGTCTCATAGCAGCTAAACACCATCAATGCACTACTTTGGGAAAACTCTTCGACAGCTTAAACTAGGACACAGATAGCTACAAAAGGAGAGCATTCATCTACATGAAACACAAAATTCTTAATACAGTAAACCAGCATTATCACTTGGATTTTAATAGTGTAACAGTGGGTGCGTGGAAATGTCAGTGTGTCCATTTGCACTATAAAAAAGAGCTAGCAATACAACTCGACACTCTCCATCCAAGCGCTGAGTTGTGTAACACCAGGGTGATGTACTGGTAGGTACAGGCGGTCACTAAATAGGAGCAATTTGAGGCGATACATTAAAAATGCCACTCAATATTCAAGTGTATGGGCTTGGGTAAGGCTTTTCTTTTTGTAGTTCATTGGTCAGAAACCAAGAAAAATGGACTGTACCTTGTTTATTTTTTTGGGGGGGGGGGGGGGGTGATGGGGAGAAGAGGGAGCGCAAGAGAATGTTCTTGGTTACTATTGGTTAGATTTCACTTAAGTGGAGGATTGCACACAGCATCCATTGATTGCTTTGTTTCCACTGATTTGTTGGGCTTCGTAGGATCGCGAGTTGGCATAGATTCAAAATGAGGGCAATCGAGACTCAGCAAAGGCCAAACCCTTCCCCAAAGGAATGGAGGAAAAGTATCACCACCTCAGGCAATTCATAAGCATCACTGGCAAAGGGGTTGGAAGAAATTACATTTTTGGCTACAGAACTGTGCAATCTGAGAGACAGCAAAGCTGCAGGCAGGTGGGAATCAGCAATATATCTGCAAAATTGCACCTCTGGCAGCACGTATGAGCTGTAAAGATCCTTCAAATCTGGCTGATTACTGATGGTAAAACCACAGTATCAACTGATTTACCATTTGTGTCCTACAGCACAAGGATGTTCACATTATCCTTAGCTGGATAACAAAGGCACAGGTATACTGGCTGAGCGGCAGACCTGCGAGAGGCACAGAGTTGGCGAGAGGAGGATAAAGGAGCGAGGAGGCGGCGGCCTGGGACCAGAGCTGAGCGGCGGACCTGTGAGAGGAACTCAACACAGGAGTGACTTCAGCACAAGGGAGCTGATTGGTGAGTAGCTGGTGGGTATTGTGTGCTTGGTTTTTAAGTTTATTTCTGACAAGGTAGTTCATAGCATATTATATAGAGTCATGGCAGGGCAGCTCAGTCCCGTGAATTGCACATCCTGTGCCATGTGGGAAATCCTGGACGACCACGTGTGCGGGAAGTGTTGCCAGCTCCAGCTCCGGGTTTCGGAGCTTGAGCGGCAGCTGGAGTCACTGCAGTACATCCGCAAGGCTGAGAGTTACATGCATAGCACGTTTCTGGAGGTGGTCACCCCACAGCTTAAGAGTGTGCAGGCAGAGAGGGAATGGGTGACCGCCAGACAGAAGAGGACCACCAGGCAGGTAGTGCAGGAGTCCCGAGTGCATCTCGCTCGCTAACCAGTATTCAGTTCTGGATACTGGTGAGGGGGATGGTTCCTCTGGGGAGTGCAACCAGAGCCAAGTCCACAGCACCATGGGTGGCTCAGCTGCACAGGTGGGGAGGAAGAAGAGTGGAAGAGCAATAGTGGTAGGGGATTCAATAGTTAGGGGAATAGACAGGCGTTTCTGCGGCCGCAGAAGTGACTCCAGGATGGTATGTTGCCTCCTTGGTGCCAGGGTCAAGGATGTCACTGAACGGTTGCAGGACATTCTGAGGGGGGAGGGTGAACAGCCAGAGGTCGTGGTCCACATCGGTACCAACGACATAGGTAGAAAGAGGGATGAGGTCCTGCAGGCAGATTTTAGGGAGTTGGAAAGAGATTAAAAAGCAGGACCTCAAAAGGTAGTAATCTCTGGATTACTCCCGGTGCCACGTGCTAGTGAATACAGAAACAGGAGGATAGAACAGATGAATGCGTGGCTGGAGAGATGGTGCAGGAGGGAGGGCTTTAGATTCCTGAGGCATTGGGACCGTTTCTAGGGGAGGTGGGACCTGTACAAGCCGGACGGGTTGCACCTCAACAGGACCGGAACCAATATCCTTGCAGCAGGGTTTGCTAGTGCTGTTGGGGAGGGTTTAAACTAGCTTGGCAGGGGGGTGGGAACGTGAGAGTGGATTCAGAAGGGAGAGAAGCAAAGCTGGAAATGGAAGGCAGAAAATTAGAAAGCGAGTTTGGTAGGCAGAGGAAACAAAGGCTAGAAAATAGACAACAAGGGAGTTTGGCAGTGTTAAATGGTATATACTTCAACGCAAGGAGTCTAGGGAATAAAAATGAGAAGTCGCACAACACCAGGTTATAGTCCAACAGATTTATTTAATTTTACAAGCTTTCGGAGCTGTTCGCTCCAAAAGCTTGTAAAATTAAATAAATCTGTTGGACTATAACCTGGTGTTGTGCGACTTCTCATTTTTGTCCACCCCAGTCCAACGCCGGCATCTCCACATCATGACCTCTAGGGAATAAAGCAGATGAGCTGAGGGCACAGATAGACATGACAGTATGATATTATAGCTATTACTGAGACATGGCTGAAAGAAGGGCAGCTCAACATTCCTGGTTACAGGGTTTTCAGACGAGATAGAGAGGGGGTTAAAAAGGAGGGGGGGGGGGTCGCAATATTGATTAAAGAATCAATTACAGCTGTGAGGAGGGAGGATATCTTAGAAGGATCATCAAATGAGGCCATATGGGTTGAACTGAAAAACAGAAAAGGGGTAATCACACAGCTGGGGGTGTACTATAGACCTCCGAACAGTCAGAGGGAGATAGAAGAGCAAATATGTAGGCAAATTTCTGAGACGTGCAAAAATAGGGCAGTAATACTAGGGGATTTCCAACTTCCCTAATATTAACTGGGATAAAATTAGTGCGAAAGGCATAGAGGAAGCAGAATTCTTAAAATGCATTCAGGAGAACTTTTTTTAGCCAGTACGTAGCAAACCCAACAAGAGGGGGGGTGGTTCTGGATCTAGTTTTAGGGAATGAAGCTGGGCAGGTGGAAAGGGTATCAGAGAGAGAGCATATTGGTGGTAGTGATCATAATTCAGTTAGATTTAGGGGAGTTATGGAAAAGGACAAGGATAGACCAGGAATAAAAGTTCTCAATTGGGGAAAAGCTAATTTTACTAAGCGGAGAGGTAATTTAGCCAAAGTGGACTTGAGACAAAACTTGAAGGCATTCAAGGAGGAGATAGTGAGGGTTCAGAGCAAGTATGTTTCCTTAAAGAAAAAGGGTGGGACTAACAAATCTAGAGCTCCCTGGATGTCAAGGGGCATACAAGGTAGGATAAAGAAAAAAAGGGAAGCTTGTGACAGATACCGAAGACTCAATACTGCAGAAAGCCGAGAGTAGTATAGAACGTGCAGGGGTGAAATTAAAAAGGAAATTAGGAAAGTAAAGAGAGGGCATGAAAAAATATTGGCAAGTAAAATCAAGGAAAACCCAAAGATGTTTTATAAATACATTAAGAGCAAGAGGTAACTAAAGTAAGAGTAGGGCTTATTAGGGACCATAAAGATAACCTGTGTGTGGAAGCAGAAGACATGGGTATGGTTGTTAATGAATACTTTGCATCTGTTTTCACAAAAGAGAGGGACGATGCAGACATTGCAATCAGGGAGGAGGTGTGAAATGTTAGATGAAATAAACAGTGAAAGAGGAAGTATTAAGGGGTTTAGCATCTTTGAAAGTGGATAAATCCCCAGGCCCAGATGAAATGTATCCCAGACGGTTAAGAGAAGTAAGAGAGGAAATAGCAGAGGCTCTGACCATTTTCCAATCCTCTCTGGCTACAGGTGCGGTGCCAGAGGTCTGGAGGACTGCTAATGTGGTACCGTTGTTTAAAAAGGGAGAAAGGGATAGACCGAGTACAGGCCAGTCAGCCTAACCTCAGTGGTGGGAAAATTATTGGAAAAAATTCTGAGGGACAGGATAAATCTTCATTTAGAAAGACACGGATTAATCAGGGACAGTCAGCATGGATGTGTCATGGGAAGGTCGTGTCTGACTAACTTGATTGAATTTTTTGAGGAGGGTCGATGAGGGTAGTGCGTTTGATGTAGTCTATATGGACTTTAGCAAGGTGTTTGATAAGGTCCCACATGGCACTGGTCACGAAAGTAAAAGCCCATGGGAGCAAAGGCAAAGTGGCAAGTTGGATCCAAAATTGGCTCAGAGGCAGGAAACAAAGGGTAATGGTCGAAGGGTGTTTGTGACTGGAAGGCTGTTTCCAGTGGGGTTCCGCAGGCCTCAGTACTGGGTCCTTTGCTTTTTGTGATATATATCAATGATTTGAACTTGAATGTAGGAAGTATGATTAAGAAGTTTGCAGATGATACAAAAATTGGCTGTGTGGTTGATAATGAAGAAAGCAAGCTGCAGACTGCAGGAAGCTATCAATGGACTAGTCAGGTGGGCAGAACAGTGGCAAATGGAATTCAATCTGGAGAAGTGAGGGGTAATGCATTTGGGGAAGGCATTTGGGGAGGGCTAACAAGGCAAGGGAATACACTATAAATGGTAGGACACTGAGAAGTGCAGAAGATCAGAGGAACCTTGGAGTGCATGTCCACAGATTCCTGAAGGTAGGACAGGTAGATAAGGTGGTTAAGAAGGCATACGTGATACTTACCTTTATTAGTTGAGGCATAGACTATAAGAGCAAAGAGGTTATGCTTGAACTGTATAAAACACTAGTTAGGCCGCAGCTAGAATACTACGTGCAGTTCTAGTCATCCCATTACAGGAAGGATGTGATTGCACTAGAGGGGGTGCAAAGGAGATTTACGAGGATGCTGCCTGAGCTGGGAAATTTTAGCTGTGAGTAAAGATTGGATAGGCTGGGGTTGTTTTCTTTGGAACAGAGGAGGCTGAGGGGAGGCCTAATTGAGGTGTATAAAATTATGAGGGGCCTAGATAGAGTGGATAGGAAGGACCTATTTCCCTTAGCAGAAGGGTGAATAACCAGGGGGCATAGATTTAAAGTAATTGGTCGGAGGTTTAAAGGGGATTGGAGGAGAAATTCTTTCACTCAGAGGGTGGTGGGGGTCGAGAACTCACTGCCTGAAAGGGTGGTAGAGGCAGAGACCCTCATCACATTTAAAAAGTACTTGGATATGCACTTGAAGTGCTGTAACCTGCAAGGCTACGGACCAAGTGCTGGAAAGTGGGATTAGGGTGGATAGCTCTTTGTCGGCTGTCACGGACAAGATGGGCCGAATGGCCTCCTTCTGTGCTGTAAATTTCTATGATTCTATCACTGGCAATTTCTTCAAAAGTGGCAACATAACTGGAGAAAAAGTTCTGTTGTGTGCTTTTTTTTTTGCAGTGGGTAAGGGGCTGCTACTTTTCTCCCCTTACCAAAGGCATCGATATGTGCTGGGGATTCATGTACTTCTCACGTGGCCATTCTTCATCTGCAAACCTAGATAGTAAGATTTACATAGCTGAGGGGGTGGGCGGGAGTGTCACTAGGTAGCAATCTGGAGTGGAAACCCAAACCAATTGTAATTTCCTTCCTGCCACCTCTTCTGAGGCAGTGAACTCAACAAAGGCCAGCAATAATGTGACAATTGTGAGCACAAGGTAAGCTACAAATTAGTCCAATCGATCTATCCAAGCTTAGAGTCCTCTCCCATCACAGCATGCACCTGTTACTTAAATGAGTCCAAGGTTTGTACCTCCACTACCCTCCCCAAAATTTCACTGAAGATTGGAATCTCACTAGTTTGAACTTGTGCCACTTCGTCTTACTGTCACTGTTTAGTTTGAAATACTGTTTCAGATTTACCTTATCTTTAGCATTTGCCATCTTAAATACTTCTATAAAGTGTCCTCTTTTCAAGGCTAAAAAGCCCAAGTTTGTTTTACCTTTTCCTCATAACCCAGTTCTTCTGGTACTGGGGAACAGCCTTGAGGTCCTTCTCCGTACTACTTCCAGGGAGTGAATATTCCTCTTGGGGACCATGATTAAACACAGCATTTAAGGTACATCCTTACCCAAGCAATAAACAGCTTCAGTGTGATGCCCTCTACTGATTTTGCACGTTAGCTAATTGTGTTTGCTTTGTTGATTGTTGCTCTGCAATGACCGACATGGTCAGTGTTGAGTTCATCACTCTTGGATCTCTTCCCTAGCTCATTCAACATAATTCATTACGCTTCCTATTCTCTGACAATGTGCAACACCTTATTTGTATTGAGTTTCATTTCCCATTGTTCTACCAGTTGCCAATTTTGTCCAGGTCCTTGTACTTGTAATCAGACTTGTCTGTGCCTCCTCCCTCCAATTAGTATCATCTTTTGCATTGATTATCCAAATCCAAGTCATTTATGTTAGGGTGACCATACGTCCCCGTTTTCTGGGGACAGTCCCTGGATGAGGTACTGTGTCCCCAGCCAAATAATGTCCCCGGAAGAGTCTCCAATTCACAAAACTGGTCCCTGAATACCCTAGCTGCCACTTTATTTGAATAAACGTCAATCATCCTAACTGCAACTCTCGTAAATCCGCACCCGCACCCTGACTCAGAGACAGACCAATTAACAGGGCCGACTGTTGATTGACAGATACTCTGCCCATTTGCAGCGACAGACCAATGAAAGGGTGGATCACTGTTTGTTGTCCACTGAATTGCTTTGACTGGATTGGCTTCGGTTTGGATAAATGGAAAAGCGGATCACGGTTTGTGACGACAGCGCTGGGACAGCAGTAACTCTACCTGAGGAAGGGGCGACAGCTCCGAAAGCTTGTAATTTTAAATAAATCTGTTGGACTATAACCTGGTGTTATGCGACTTCTCATTTTGGTTTTGACTGAATTAGCTTCAGTTTGGACCAACGAAAGGACAGACTGGGGGCGAGTGCTGGCTAATTGGGTGGCTGTGTTTGCGCAGGAGGCGAGTCGGAGCCCGGGGACAGGTAACGCATCTCATTTGCTGGTGATGTGAAAACGCAAATCTGATTGGTCGATGTGGGCTCGCCCCACGGCCGGCCCTCACTGGGCCGGCTTCCCCATTTCCCGTGGGGGTTAATAATAAAGCACAACAAAAATAATGGGGAACTTAGCGAAGTGACGGCGAAACCAGATATTGCCTCGAGGAACTAAAGCACAAACACCGACCATCGAATAAAAGTCTTGGCCTAGATCCCGTGAACTATCTGACTACCTGTGGCTGGAACCGAGTGGACGAGCCCACGGACAGCAAGCCGGAGGATGGTCACTGCCTCACAAGGCAGTAGTTCGTCTCCTTCCCGACCATGCCATGATGCTGAGTCTCAGGCGACTTCTGGCAAACAGCTGGCCGAGGCGAGTGAGCCTGAAGGGCTGAGAGGCACTGACATGCCTGGTATCCGGGACAATAACACGGCACCATCAGGAGCAGCTTTAGGGGCCAGGCGGCGGCAGCGGCAGGGGGGGGGGGGGGGCCAGGCGGCGGCGGCGGGGGGGCCAGGCGGCGGGAGGGCCAAGCGGCGGCGGCGGGAACAGAGTAAGGGAAATAAATGACTTGGGCAGTGATGTAAAGAAAGAGCTTTTCTGAATAGGCCATATAGACAGTGGGTACGAAAAACTGACATTCCGGAAGAGTGTTATTGTATTTATAAACGTATCTGAATGCGCTTCAATTGTGTGACGTCACATCCGCAGTAATTATATGCACATTTGTTTTGCATTTGTAGTGTATATGCACAACAGTTAATATATATAGGCTGCTAAAACTTTTTGCCTTGCTATGCTGTGCAATCTACATTTTCCATCCTGGCTACTTTGCTGTGCTCCCACTCTGTATCCCCGGATTCAATTTTGAAAATACACTCACCCTAATTTATGCAGACGAGAAACAATGGGAGCCCCAGCACTGATCCTCGGGGGACTGTAGAATCAGAAATTTACAGCACAGGAATAAAGAGAGTTATAGAACAGGAGTCTAAAAAGATGGTTAAACATGGAGAGGAAATCCTATTAAAAATGAGTTAAACTGTCTGTACAGCAATGCACAGTGTCCGTAATAAAACAGGGGAGCTGGAGGCAATCATCCGTTGCGAGGAACCAGACATAGTAGGGATTACTGAGACATGGCTACAGAAAAATTTGAACTGGGAATTAAACATTGCAGGGTATAACATATTTAGAAAAGATAGAGGGGAAAAGGGGAGGTGGAGTAGCTGTACTTATTAGGGATAACATAATGGCAGTAGAAAAAAGTGACGCAACTATCAGCAAGACAAAATAGAATCCATATGGATAGAGATAAAAAAATAATAAAGGATCAATCACACTAATAGGCATAGTCTACAGACCACCTAATGGTGGAAGGGAGGTGGAGGAAGAAATATGCAGACAAATTATGGAAATTAGTAAAAAAAAAAACAGAATAATCATCATGGGGGATTTCAACTCCCCCGATATTAATTGGACAGAAGAGGTAGGTAAAGGGGATAAGGGAATGGAGTTCCTACAATGTGTACAGGCCACCTTTCTAACCCAATATGTAAAATGCCCAAGGGAGGATTCACTATTGGATCTAGTTATGGGGAATGAACCAGAGCCGATAAGAGAAGTAAAAGTAAGGGAACATCTGGGCAATAGTGACCACAATATAATACACTTCATGATAATTGAGAAGGACATAAGTATGACGAAAACCAGGGTAATAGATTGGAGAAGTGGATTTTGAGGGGCTGAGAGTAGAACTTGGGAAAATAAAATGGGCAACAATATTGGCAAACAACGATGTAGAACATCAATAGGAAACATTTAAAATGGTGTTCAACAGAGTGCAGGAACAATATATTCCGCTAAAAGGAAACAAACTGAACACTAATGAGACTCCATGGATAAATAAAGCCATAAGGGAACAATTGAGGGTAAGGAAAGAGGCATACATTAAGTACATAGACATCAGGGGAGTGCATGATAAAGGAGAATACAAAAAGATTAGGAGAGAAGTCAAAAAAAGTTAGGAAGGCAAAGAGGAACTATGAAATTAAATTATCAAGGAACATAAATAGTAAAATATTTTACAGGCACATCAATAAAAGGAGGAAGGTTGGGATGGGAACAGGGCCATTAAGGGAGACAGACAAGATAATACTACAGGAAATAATAGATGGTAGAAATATTAAATAATTAATTTGCTTCAGTATTTACCAGGGAGATAGAACAAGTGGACATGACATTGGATGATGAGATTAGTAATGAGAAAAGTGCATTTAAAATAAAAAGGGGAGTTATATTAAATAAACTAATCAAACTCAGGAGGATAAAATCCCTAGTCCGGATGGATTGCATCCACGCATTTTAAAGAAATCTAGAGAAGAAATAGAGGCATTACTACACATATTTAATAATTCGTTAGAAAAAGGTATAGTGCCAGAGGACTGGCAGATAGCTAATGTAATACCTATATTTAAGAAGGGGGATAGAACATGTCCAGGGAATTTAGACCAGTCAGCTGAACATCGATGGTCGGAAAAATAATGGAATCCTTACTAAAGGAAAGAATTGAAGAACATCTAGAAACCAAAAACATAGTAATGAACCGGGTGCTCCGGTTTCCTCCCACAGTCCAAAAATGTGCAGGTTAGGTTGATTTGGCTATGATAAATTGACCCTTAGTGTTAGGGGGGGATTAAATATGTGGGGTTACTGGGATATGTTAGGGGGAATTAAATACGTGGGGTTACGGGGATAGGGTGGGATATGTGTCGGTGCAGGCTCGATGGGGATTCTGTGTGAGAGGGCAGGGACGGGGTACTGGATTTGGATGATCAGCCATGATCGTATTGAATGGTGGAGCAGGCTCGACGGGCCGAATGGCCTACTCCTGCTCCTAGTTTCTATGAATAGTCAGCATGGATTTCAAAAGGGAAAGTGTTGTTTGACCAACCTCATTGAATTTTTTGAAGAGGTAACAGAGAGAGTAGACAATGGTAATGCAGATGATGTAATTTATCTAGATTTTCAAAAGGCCTTCAATAAGGTACCCTATAATAGACTGATGAACAAGGTCAGAGAATGTGGAGTCGCGACAAGTAGCTGAATGGATAGCTAGCTGGCTTCAAGACAGAAAGCAGAGAGTAGGGGTAAAAGGTAGCTATTCACAGTGGCAGAAGGTGGGTAGTAGTGTTCCACAAGAATCAGTGCTGGGACCACTGTTGTTCACAATTTATATGAACAATTTAGACTTTGAAATCAAAATTACAATTTCTAAATTTGCGGATGACACCAAATTGGGGACGGGGGGGGAGATAGTCAATACTGAAGAGGACTGCAACAAATTACAGGAGGACATTAATAAACTTGCAGAATGGGCATATAATTGGCAACTGAAGTTCAACACAGATAAATGTGAGGTATTACATGTTGGTAGGAAGAAGAGAGGGGTCACTTATTACTTGGAGGGTGCAAGTCTAGGTGGGGTAGAGGAACAAAGGGATCTTGGAGTACAAATACACAAATCACAAAGTTGCGACACAGGTTAGCAAGGCCATAAAAAAAAGCAAACCAAGCACTAGGGTTTATTTCTAGAGGTACAGAATTGAAAAGTAGGGAAGTTATGCTGAACCTTGGTTGGACCACACTACTGCGTACAATTCTGGTCACCATATTATAAAAAGGATATAGAGGCACTGGAAAGGGTGCAGAGAAGATTTACAAGGATGATACCAGAAATGCAAGGGTATACATATCAGGAAAGGATGAACAGGCTGGGTCTCTTTTCTCTTGGAAAAAAAGGCTGAGGGGTGACCTAATAGAGGTCTTTAAAATTATGAAAGGTTTTGATAGAGTGGATACAGAGAGAATGTTTCCACTTGTGGGGAAGAGCATAACTAGAGGCCATCAATATAAGATAGTCACCAAGAAATTCAGAAGAAACTTCTTTACCCAAAGAGTGGTGAGAATGTGGAAGTCGCTACCACAGGGAGTGGTTGAAGAAAATAATAGATGCATTTAAGGGGAGGCTAGACAAGCATATGAGGGAGAAGGGAATAGAGGGTTATGCTGATAGATTTAGATGAGGAAAGACGGGAAGAGGCTCGAGTGGAGCATAAAAGCCGGCATGGACTGGTTGGGCCCAATGGCCTGTTTCTGTGCCGTATATCCTACGTAATCCTATGTAGGAGGCCGCCATTCGGTCCACCGTGTCTACGCCGGCCGAAAAAGAGCTATCCAGCCGAATCCCACTTTCCAGCTCTTGGTCCGTAGCTTTGCAGTTTACAGTACCTCAAGGAATATCCAAGTACTATACGATGAGCGTTTCTGCCTCGACCACCCTTTCAGGCAGTGAGTTCCATACCTCAAGTCCCCTCTAATCCTTCTACCAATGACTTTAAATCTATGCCCCCTGGTTATTGACACCTCTACTAAAGGGAAATAGGTCATTCCCATCCACTCTATCTAGGCCCCTCAATTTTATACACCTCAATTAACTCTCTCCTCAGCCTCCTCTGTTCCATAGCAAACAACCCCAGCCTATCCAATCTTTCCTCCTAGCTAAAATTCTCCACTCCTGGCAACATCCTTGTAAATCTCCTCTGTACCCTCTCTAGTGCAATCACATCCTTCCTGTAATGTGGTGACCAGAACTGTATGCAGTACTCTAGCTGTGGCCTAACTAGTGTTTTATATAGTTTTGGCATAACCTCTCTGCTCTTGTATTCTGTACTCCATGTAGCTCTCATCACTCTCCTAACTGAGACCTGCTGCTTTCCTCTCTCATTCTTTATCCACCTCCAAGTTTTAACCAGGATACCCACGGTCTTAAGCTTGTGCAACAACCTTTGATGCAATACTTCATTGAAGGCTTTCTGGAAGTCCAGGTACACTACATTAGAGCTTTCCAGTATCTGAAGTAATGTCATAGATATACTTTTCCTATACCATTTACTAGCTAATGTACCTTGCAGTGCCTCTCTGTCATCTCCTTCCATGACTGAAAAGCTCAGTTTCTCTAGTCTTTCCTCGTAACGCGGTCTTCTGATACCAAGGATCAAACTCATGGCTCTTCTCAACCATCTGCAGGGCTTCAATGTTGTTTCCTCAAGACACTCAAATATATTGGTCAGGCAAGGTGGTCTCCTGCTAAAACCTATTGATGTCTATCCTACCAAACTAGTAAGGACACTTCAATCTTGGCAGAGGTCAGGCACTTCAAGACGAGTTAGACAAAGTATGTACAATATCAAAAGGTAGATAAAAAAGGTAGAGCATTCTGAGGGGGGAGGGTGAACAGCCAGAGGTCGTGGTCCATATCGGTACCAACGACATAGGTAGGAAGAGGGATGAGGTCCTGCAGGCAGAGTTTAGGGAGCTAGGAAAGAGGTTAAAAAGCAGGACCTCAAAAGGTAGTAATCTCCGGATTACTACCAGTGCCACGTGCTAGTGAGTACAGAAATAGGAAGATAGAGCAGATGAATGCGTGGCTGGAGAGCTGGTGTAAGAGGGAGGGCTTTAGATTCCTGAGGAAATGGAACCATTTCTGGGGGAGGTGGGACCTCTACAAGCCAGACGGGTTGCACCTCAACAGGAATGGGACCAATATCCTCGTGAGAGGGTTTGCTAGTGCTGTTGGGGAGGGTTTAAACTAGCTTGGCAGGGGGATGGGAACCTAAATATAGAGTCAATAGGGAGGGAAGAAAAACTGGAATTGGAAAACAAAAACGGAGAAAGTAAATTAGAGGGACAGAGGAATCAAGGGCTAGATAGTAATTAACAAGGAGGTTTGCCTGTACTAAATGGTATATACTTCAATGCAAGGAGTATAGCAAACAAGGCAGATGAGCTGAGGGCACAGGTAGATACTTGGGACTATGATATTATAGCTATTACAGAGACATGGCTGAAAGAGGGGCAGGTATGGCAGCTCAACATTCCTGGTTACAGGATTTTCAGATGGGATAGAGAGGGAGGTAAAGAAACTATTACAGCTGTGAGGAGGGATGATATGTTGGAGGATCATCAAACGAGGCCATATGGGTCGAATTGAAAAACAAAAAAGGGGCGATCACACTGCTGGGAGTGTACTACAGACCCCCAAACAGTGAGAGGGAGATAGAAGAACAAATATGTAGACAAATTTCTGAGAAGTGCAAAAACTATAGGGCAGTAATAGTAGGGGGATTTCAACTACCCCAATATTAACTGGGATAAAATTAGTGTGAAGGGTATAGAGGGTGCGGAATTCCTAAAATGCATCCAGAAGAACTTTTTTAGTATGTGGCAAGCCAGACAAGGGAGGGGGCGGTTCTGGACTTAGTTTTAGGGAATGAAGCTGGGCAGGTAGAAGGCACATCAGTGGGGGAGCATTTTGGTGCTAGTGACCATAATTCTGTTAGATTTAAGGTAGTTATGGAAAAGGACAAGGATGGACCAGGAATAAAAATTCTAAATTGGGGAAAAGCAAATTTTGCTAAGCTCAGAGGGGATTTAGCCATAGCGGACTGGAAACAGTTACTTGAAGGTAAATCAGTGTTAGAGCAGTGGGAGGCATTCGAGGTGGTGATCCGGACGGTTCAGACCAAATATGTGCCCTTAAAGAAAAACGGTGGGACTAACAAATCTAGAGCCCCCTGGATGACTAGGGACATACAGGGTAGGATAAAGAAAAAAAGGGAGGCGTATGACAGATACCGAGGGCTAAATACTCCAGAATCTTTAGAGGAGTACAGAAAGTGCAGGGGTGCAATTAAAAAGGATATTAGGAAAGCAAAGAGAGCATGAAAAATTCTTGGCAAGTAAAACCCAAAGATGTTTTATAAATATATTAAGAGGATAACTAAAGAAAGGGTAGGGCCTATTCGAGATCATGAGGGTAATGTGTGTGTGGAGGCGGGAGACGTCGGTAGGGTTCTTAATGAATACTTTGCGTCTGTTTTCACAAAGGAGAGGGGTGAAGCAAACATTGCTATCAGGGGGGAGGAGTGTGAAATATTAGATGAAATAAACAGTGAGAGGGAGTATTAAGGGGTTTAGCAGCTTTAAAAGTGGATAAATCCCCAGGCCCGGATGAAATGTATCCCATCCCAGGCTGTTAAGTGAAGCAAAAGAGGAAATAGCAGAGGCCCTGACCATCACTTTTCAATCCTCTCTGGCTTCAGGTGCGGTGCCGGAGGACTGCTAATGTGGTACCCTTGTTTAAAAAGGGAGAAAAGGATAGACCGAGTAATTACAGGCCAGTCAGCCTAACCTCGGTGGTGGGAAAATTATTGGAAAGAATGCTGAAGGACAGGATAAATCTTCATTTAGAAAGACACAGATTAATCAAGGATAGTCAGCACGGATTTGTTAAGGGAAGGTCGTGTCTGACAAACTTGATTGAATTTTTTGAGGAGGTAACAAGGAGGGTAAATGAGGGTAGTGTGTTTGATGTAGTTTATATGGACTTTAGCAAGGCTTTTGATAAGGTTCCACATGGTAGATTGGTCACAAAGTTAAAAGCCCATGGGATCCAGGGCAAAGTGTCAAGTTGGATTCAAAACTGGCTCGGAGACAGGAAGTAGAGGGTAATGGTTGATGGGTATGTGTGTGACTGGAAGGCTGTTCCCAGTGGGGTTCTGCAGGGCTCAGTACTAGGTCCCTTGCTTTTTGTGGTACATATCAATGATCTAGACTTGAATATAGGGGGTATGATTAAGAAGTTTTCAGATGATACTAAAATCAGCTGTGTGGTTGATACTGAAGAAGGAAGCTGTAGACTGCAGGAAGATATCAATAAATTGGTCAGGTGGGCAGAACAGTGGCAAATGGAATTCAATCCAGAGAAGTGTGAGGTAATGCATTTGGGGAGGGCCAACACATTAAATGGTAGGACACTGAGTAGTGTAGAGGAACAAAGGGACCTTGGAGTGCATGTCCACAGATCCCTGAAGGTAGCAGGCCAGGTAGATAAGGTGGTTAAGGTGGCATACGGAATGCTTGCCTTTATTAGCCGTGGCATAGAATACAAGAGCAGGGGGGTTATGCTTCAACTGTATAAGACACTAGTTAGGCCTCAGCTAGAGTACTGTGTGCAGTTCTGGTCACCACATTACAGGAAAGATGTGATTGCACTAGAGAGGGTACAGAGGAGATTTACAAGGATGTTGCCGGGAGTAGAGAATCTTAGCTATGAGGAAAGACTGGATAGGCTGGGTCCTGTTTTCCTTGGAACAGAGGAGGCTGAGGGGAGACCTTATTGAGGTGTATAAAATTATGAGGGGCATAGATAAAGTGGATAGAAAGGACCTATTTCCCTTAGCAGAGGGGTCAAAAACCAGGGGGCACAGATTTAAAGTAATTGGTGGAAGGTTTAGAGGGGATTTGAGGGGAAATTTCTTCACCCAGAGGGTTGAAGGGGCCTGGAACTCTCTGCCTGAAAGGGTGGTAGAAGCAGGAACCCTAACCACATTTAAAAAGTACTTGGATGTGCACTTGGGATGCTCTAACCTGCAGGGCTACGGACCAAGAGCTGGGAAGTGGGATTAGGTTGGATAGCTCTTTGTTGGCCGGCGCGAATACGATGGGCCGAAATGGCCTCCTTCCGTGCTGTAACTTTCTATGATTCTATAAAAATTTAACAGATAAGTGTAAAGTAATACACACAGGAAGAAAAATGGACAACACATGAAATAGCTAATGAGTTGAAATATCTAGATGACATATGTCTTAACCAATGTAGTGCAGCAATCAACAAAGTCAAAATAGTAGAGTCCAAGTTAGAGGTCATGCTCAAACTGTATGGTATTCTAATTAGGCCACACCTTATGCACGGTGTCCAATTCTGGTCAAGACACAAGGGTGACATTCAGTCTATTTCAGAGAAGGCCATGAGGATGATCCCTACAATAAGAGGGCTGAGTTGTAAGGAATTACTAAAATAACTTGCACTTTTATCGCACCTTTAATGTAGAAAAAAGTCACAAGGGGCTACACAGGGGTGGAATCAAAAAATGGACGCTGAGCCAAAGGCAAAAATATTAGGAGGCGTGACCAAAAGCTCGCTCAAAAATGTAGGTTTTAAGGAAGGTCTTAAAGTAGGGGAGAAGCAGATGGATTGGGGATGGGCAGGGGAGGAGTGCTGCCAAGGTGGCTGAAGGCACAGCCAATGGTGGGGTAAAAGGAGAGAAGTGCACAAGAAACCAGAATCAGAGTTTTTTCACGACGACATGCAAGCCGTGATCCTGACCAACGGTTCCACCACAGACCCAATTCATGTATGGACCGGGGTCAAGCAAGGCTGTGTCATTGCACCAACGCTCTTCTCGATCTTCCTTGCAGCAATGCTCCATCTCACCGTCAGTAAGCTCCCCGCTGGAGTGGAGCTCATTTACAGAACAAACGGGAAACTGTTCAACCTCCGTCGCCTCCAGTCCAGATCCAAGGTCGTCCCTTCCTCTGTCGTCGAATTACAGTATGCAGACGACGCTTGCGTCAGCGCACACTCGGAAGTCGAACTCCAAACCATCATCAACATCTTCACCGAACTGTACGAGAGCATGGGCCTTACACTAAACAGCCGTAAGACAAAGGTCCTCTACCAACCTGCCCCCGCCACACAGTACTACCCCCCGATTATCAAAATCCATGACAAGGCCTTGGACAACGTGGACCACTTTCCATACCTCGGGAGCCTACTGTCAACAAGGGCAGACGTCGATGACGAAGTCCAACACCGCCTTCAGTGTGCCAGTGCAGCCTTTGGTCACCTGAGGAAGAGTGTGTTTGAAGTCCAGGACCTCAAACCCAGCACTAAGCTCATGGTCTACAGAGCAGCAGTGATACCCGCCCTGCTGTATGCCTCAGAGACATGGACCATGTACAGCAGGCACCTCAAAGCACTGGAGAGGTACCAACGCTGCCTCCGCAAGATCCTGCAAATCCATTGGCAGGATAGACGCACCAATGTCAGTGTTCTCGCTCAGGCCAACATCAAAGCTTTGACCACGCTCGATCAGCTCTGATGGACGGGTCACATCGTCCGCATGCCCGATATGAGACTCCCAAAACAAGCGCTCTACTCGGAGCTCCGACACGGCAAGAGAGCCCCAGGTGGGCAGAGGAAACGCTTCAAGGACACCCGCAAAGCCTCCTTGAAAAAGTGCAACATCCCCACCGACACCTGGGAATCCCTGGCCCAAGACCATACAAAGTGGAGGAGAAGCATCCGGAAAGGCGCCGAATACCTCGAGTCTCTTCGCTGGGAGCAAGCGGAAGCCAAGTGCAAACAGCGGAAGGAGCGCACGTCAACCCAAGCACCCCACCCACCCGCCCCTTCAACCACCTTCTGCCCCACCTGTGACAGAGACTGTAGGTCCTGCATTGGACTCATCAGTCACCTGAGAACTCATCTTTAATGTGGAAGCAAGTCATCCTCGGTTCCGAGGGACTGCCTAAGAGAGAGAGAGAAGGAAAACGAGGGAAGTGCACAAGAAACCAGAATCAGAGTTTTTGGTGGGGGTGGGAGGGAGAAGGAGAGAGAGAGAGAGTTACAGATATAGGGACAAGCAAAGCCGAGAAAGGATTTAAACACAAGGATGAGTTGAGGCATTTGGGGCGGCGGGGAGTCAGATAAGATACAGGTAACAGAAATTTGCATGAGCTGAAGTTTACGGAAGGTGGAGGATGCGATGCTGCCTAGGAGAGAACTGGAATAGTCTGGAGGAGACAAAGGCACGGGATGAGGATTTCAGTAGCAATGTAGATTTATGTGCATCAAAGGCAAATTTATGGATTGGTGTCAGGAAGTTCTTTGCAGAGAGTGATCAACACATAAATCGACTTTTGGGTAGGATAATGGTGGTGAATCATTTAAGTAACAGTTGGATACAGTAACTGGGAGCTTGTGGAACTTTGAGGTCTTTTTAACTATGAGCAAAGGTGGAACAAATTGCCTTTCTCACTTATTTTCATGTGAGTAAACTTCAAGCTTATTCATGATTTTTGCCATGACTTAGGCACCTATTGATGCAAGACTAATGGTCCTGTGGTTCCTTCAGTTTGTTTGATTTTTTTTAAATGAGTGAATGTACAACAGACAAAGCAAATTCCACTCACTTAGCTCAATCTCACTTCTTTCCTCTCCTCTGTTGGCTCACTTACTTGATTTTTGAAAGAAAGACTTGCATTTATATAGCGCTTCTCACAACCACCGCATGTCTCAAAGCACTTTACAGCCAGTGAAGTACTTTTTGAAGTGGAGTCACTGTTGTAATGTGGGAAACACGGCAGCCAATTTGCACACAGCAAGGTCCCACAAACAGCAATGTGATAATGACCAAATAATCTGTTTTTATGTTATGTTGGTTGAGGGATAAATATTGGCCAGGGTTTTGGCATTACTTTTCTTTGTAAGAGACATCTAACTGCAAAAAATTGGCCTTCATTTAAGCTTCTAGCTCTGGGGTCAAGAACTCCAGTTCAGAGTCTCTTGTTTAAAATCCTGATTGCCGAAGTGTCTGTTTTCTCTGTTACCAGCCAAGGGTGTGCTATGATACTGACTACCTCCCCAGTAATACGCCAGTAGGCAGTCAATAAAAAATCAGCAGTCCCTCCTCCCCCTTGGGGTGGGAGTTTAATGCAAGTATTTCAAAACAAATGGGGAACATCCTGGCCTGGGATGAGGAAAGGGCCCCTCATTGTATGAATTTGAATTGGATTGTAAATTGAGACATTCTACAAACTGGCCCATCTGGTTTTAATACACGTCTTCAATGCCTTCAGCCTGCTATTTTAAAGCTATGTAAATTCATTCTGTTTTAAAACACAATACTTAAACATGACTCAAATCACAAAATCCTTGCCAGGTAGTTCAACAAAAAGGCCAAAAAACCCAAAACGTGACAGATTCAACTCATGAACAGCAGCACTTTGTGGATTTCTTCCTTAGCCTCACTTATCACCCTCCGATATGTACCATCATTCTTGGATATTCCATGCAAGAATGTAGATGTATCAAACTGACCAATTAGTATAACACAGACTAGCAGATTAGACAGATAAACAGGAATACCTGGCGCTCAGCTCTGAGATTGGTCAGTTGAGTTAGAATGTAGTCAAATTACTCAACTAAACGTATAACAGTTGCAATCCAAGGATTTCACACTTCTTTTACAACAGCAATACAAGCATAAAGCACTTACCTGTACTTTGAAACATGGAGGCAGGAGAGGTTAGTTAACAGAAGTAGTTTGAGAGAGGTTAGATACCAAACTGGAGATGAAGAGGGTAAGGCTTTCATTAAATGAGACCAGACTGGTCAATTTTACTAGCTGCTTGACAAGTAATCTGTTTTGCACAGTTTATTCTTATTTCCCATTTAAAACCGACTCCATTCAAACAAGGATGGCAGAAGGCAGTTGGCTTCAAATGGGAGAGAAGAGGACCTCTTTTTTATGGCACGCATTATTCTCGCCTGGGATACCTAGCATTTCATCAAACAGCCAGATTTTGGATTAGCACGGAGTGACTGCTCACAGATGAGGTTGTGAATTACAGGAGTCCTGCCAAGAGCACTGCTCTGTTTCAGAAGAAATTGCCTCCTTAAGCACCTTTGAAAGCTAAATTTAGTTCCTGCTCAAACATTGTAATACGCATCTGCTTTACACAGTAATTTGTAGTGCTTTTCCTGTTACTAGCTCCAATCGAGGATCCCTTCGGCAAAATTTAGCTCCTGCCAAGTGTAAACTTCAAGTGACTCATTATAAACTTCAACAAAGGAAGACGCTGGCTACACAAACCCCATAACTATTGCCCTATTTACACGATAGAAGTGTCTCCAACAGCAAACACAATATTGGAGGAACTTCCATGGAATAAACAAACCTGGCTCTGGAGTCTCAGCACTGTTGTCAAGCAAACAGATGCATCCAACAGCACAAGATTCCAATTTTTCTGTCCATTACATGTGGCTCTCTGAACCCATGAGGTATGCATGTCACTTCAGGAGAACCTCCGAGGAAGCACTTTTACACCAGAGTTGTAAACCTCTCTTTCAGATGCTGCTCGACCTGTTAAGCGCCTGCACCATTTTCTGATTTAATTAATGAGAACCGTAACCTGGTAAGAAAGGGGTAGTGTGGAAACAGCGAATACATGCAAGCAAGGGACAGTGTGGAAACAGCGAATACATGCAATCATGCACAAACACACCGTGATAGTGACTTACAGTCCTCAGCTCCAAGTCTTCCTCCGCAAAGTCAAGGTGGCGTCTGACCTGTTTACTGTGGCGACTCGAGGGAACATGCTGTGGAGGTGCAAAGGAAAAAGAATGCAAAAAGGGAGGGAAGGAAGACCCGTTTAAAATCATGCAGAAGGAAACAAACCAAGACTCTTTACACTGAGGGTGCAGAGGAGAAGGGAAAAGGATGGTTACTGCACTTCTCAGATGCTCTTTCCACCAGCATGCATTTGTATGGGAAAGTTAAGAACCACGAGTTAATCACATTATGCACTTCCAACTATTTCGGGGAAACCTACCTATAAATCCTTCCTCAGATTAGGTCTTATAGCACAAGTCCAAAAGGTCCAGTCAATAACAAAGTATTGAAGTGCAATTACTTTGTCTTAACCTAACTCACTCTGTGTAGACCACACTCTAACAACAGACTTGTGGATCCAAAGTTTAACGTTTCCACAATTTAATATACGCAATGTCTTCTGTCTACTTGATTTTGATGGTACAATAACCCGTTCATGCATCAGAATGTCCCTCCATAATTTTGCATCTTGGATCCCAGATGCCAGTGGTTTATCATGTCTCCACGGCATCTGTGCCTGTGCAGATTGCTCCCCCAGTCACACTGGGTATGCACATGAACAGTTCCTCCGTTTTCAGCTTGTATATGCACTTGTGGGCCCCCAAATGAACTCACGTGGGCCTGTGATTCATTGCCAACCATCTGTTACTCTATACAGAGCATCAAAGTGCTAATTCCCCTGAGGAATCCCTTGAAATAAAGGCTATGGTATTATTTATTCCTGAATAAAAGAAATTGCTGCAGCAATCACATCTTTGTCCTTTGTATGCTTTTTTTTTTAATGACAGAGCTTATACATTCCAGCCATAGCAATGTCGAGGATACAAAAGCAAAATACGACAGATACTGGAAATCTGAAATAAAAACAGAAAATGCTGGAAATACTCAGCAGGTCAGGCAGCATCTGTGGAGAGAGAAACAGAGTTAACGTTTCAGGTCGATGACCCTTCGTCAGAACTGGAAAAAGTTAGACATGTAACAGATTTTTAAGCAGGTGCAGGGGCAGGAAAAGGGGGATGGGGAGGAAAGAACAAAAGGGAAGGTCTGTGATAGGATGGAAGGCAGGAGAGATTAAGGCAGGAGAGATTAAAAGACAAAAGGGATGATGGTGCAAGGCAAAAGGAGATGGTAATGGAACAATTTAAGAAACAAAAGATGAGTCTAGAGGAGGTGTAAATAGGAATGGCAGAATCAACAACAGCTGCCATGTGGGGAAAAAAAAGAGGCAGAGGTTATGGTCTGAAATTGTTGAACTTGAGCGGGAGATTCTGTGAGGAAACAAGAGTGTGCGAGAGCGGGAGATCGGGCCGGAGATAAAAGGACGCCACTGAGCCGACCAGCAGGACTAGTAGAGAGCGAGCCCGGAGCAGCGCCAACCGACCTGGGAGGGTAAGAAGTAGAAAGATTCAAAGTGTGACATCACACAAAAGCAGGGAAGCGATTGGTTGGTCAGTATTTCGCCCTTTTTCTTGGGCATTGGTTTAAATTAAGAGCTCAGATTAAAAACTAAATGTTCAAAACTTAAACACTTAATTAAATACATTAGAGATGGCAGGGTAGGCGATGTGTTACTGCTGCAACCTGTGGGAGCTGGTGGACACCATTGAAGTCCACGGCGACCACATTTGCAGTAAGTGTTGGTTGCTTGAGGAACTTCGGCTCCGTGTTGATGAGCTGGAGTCCGAGCTTCAAACACTGCGACACATCAAGGAGGGGGAGAGTTACCTGGACACTGTTCCAGGAGGCAGTCACATCCCTTAGATTAATTAATTCAAATTTGGTCCGTGGTCAGGGACAGGTGGGTGTGACTACGAGCGAGGCAGGTAGGGGGACCCAGGAGGTGGTGTTGGAGGAGCCTCAGCCCTTGCCCTTGTCCAACAGTTACGAGGTTCTTACTCTGTGTGGGCGAGAGCAGGGACTGCAGTGAGGATGAGCAAACTGACCACAGCACTGTGGTACAGGGAGCCATTCAAATGGGGGAAGCAAAAAGAAATGTGGTAGTGGTAGGGGACAGTATAGTTAGGGGGATAGACACTCTTCTCTGCAGCCAAGAGCATGAGTCACGAAGGCTGTGTTGCCTGCCAGGGTAAAGGACATCTCCTCTGGGCTGGAGAGGAACTTAGAGTGGGAGGGGAAAGATCCAGTTGTCATGGTCCATGTAGGTACCAACGACATAAGTAGGACAAAGAAAGAGATTCTGCTGAGGGAGTATGAGCAGCTAGGGGCTAAATTAAAAAGCAGAACCACAAAGGTAATAATATCTGGATTACTACCTGAACCACGTGCAAATTGGCATAGGGTAAATAAGATCAGAGAGATGAACGAGTGGCTCAAAGATTGGTGTGGGAGAAATGGGTTTAGATTCTTGGGGCACTGGCACCAGTACTGGGGTAAGAGGGAGCTGTTCAGTCGGGACTGGCTTCATTTGAACCAGGCTGGAACCAGTGTCCTAGCGAATCGAATAACTAGGGCTGTAGAGAGGGCTTTAAACTAAATAGTGGGGGGGGGGGGGGGGGGGAGAAAAAGAGGGATCTGCTGAGCGGAAATTTAAAAAGTCAAAGAAAAATGAGAAGGCAAAAGTGCAGGGTAGCGATGGGGTAATGATAATCAGAGGTGTGACAGAAAGGGACAGAGCGTATACACAAGAGTGCATCAGAAAGAGGGGTCAGAGTAGGAAAAAAATGGTAAAAAGACATTAAAAGCTCTATATCTGAACGCACGCAGCATTCATAAGATAGATGAGTTGACAGCGCAAATAGAAATAAATGGGTATGATCTGATAGCCATATAGAGACGTGGTTGCAAGGTGACCAAGGCTGGGAACTGAATATTATGGGGTATTTGCCATTTCATAAGCATAGGCAGAAAGGAAAAGGAGGTGGTATAGCTCTGTTAATAAGGGATGAGATCAGTGCAGTAGTGAGAAATGATATTGGCTCAGAAGATCAAGACGTAGAATCAGTTTGGGTGGAGATAAGAAATAATAAGGGTAAGAAGTCATTGGTAGGAGTGGTTTACAGGCCCCCAAACAGTAGCCACACTGTAGGACAGAGTATAAATCAAGAAATAATAGAGGCTTGTAAGAAAGGTACGGCTATAATCATGGGAGATTTTAATCTTCATATTGATTGGACAAAGCAAATTGGCAAAGGTAGACTTGATGAAGAGTTCTTAGAGTGTATACGGGATGGTTTCTTGGAACAATACGTTGTGGAACCAACCAGGGAGCAGACTATTTTAGATCTGGTTATGTGTAAAGAGGCTGGATTAATTAATGATCTCTAAGTGAAGGATCCTCTTGGGAAGAGTGATCATAGCATGGTAGAATTTCAAATTCAGTTTGAGGGTGAGAAAGCTAGGTCTCAAACTAGTGTCCTGAACTTAAATAAAGGTAATTACAAAGGTATGAAGGCAGACTTGGAAAATATATTACAGGATAAAACTGTAGAAAAACAGTGGCAAACAGTTAAGGAGATATTTCATAACTCTCGGCAAAGATATATTCCAGTGAGAAAGAAAGTCTCTAAGAGAAGGATGAACCATCCGTGGCTAACTAAGGAAGTAAAGGATGGTATCAAATTGAAAACAAAGATATACAATGTTGCGAAGAATAGTGGAAGGCCAGAGGATTGGGAAATTTTTAAAAACCAGCAAAGGACGACTAAAAAAAATGATAAGAGAGAGAAGATAGCAAGAAATATAAAAACAGACAGTAAGAGCTTCTACAAGTATATAAAAGGGAAGAGAGTAGCTAAAGTAAATGTTGGTCCCCTAGAGGATGAGTCTGGGGAATTAATAATGGGAAACGGCAGAGACTTTGAACAAATATTTTGTAGAAGACACTAAAAGCATCCCAATAATGGACAATCAAGCGGCTATTGGGGTGGGGGGTGGAACTTAAAACAATCACGATCACTAGAGAAAAAGTACTAGGCAAACTAATGGGACTAAAGGTGGACAAGTCCCCTGGACCCGATGGCCTGCATCCTAGGGTCTTAAAAGAGGTAACTGCAGAGATAGTGGATGTTTTGGTTGTAATCTACCAAAATTCCCTGGATTCTGGAAAGGTCCCAGCGGACTGGAAAACCACAAATGTAACACCCCTATTTAAGAAAAGGAGGAGACAGAAAGCAGGCAACTATCGACCAGTTAGCCTAACATCTGTCATTGGGAAAATGCTGGAGTCCATCATTAAGGAAGTGGTAGCAGGACATTTAGAAAATCATAATATAGTCAAGCAGTCAGCATGGTTTTATGAAAGGGAAATCATGTTTGACAAATTTGCTGGAGTTCTTTGAGGATATAACGAGCAGGGTGGATAAATGGGAACCAGCAGATGTCGTGTATTTGGATTTCCAGAAGACATTCGATAAGGTGCCACATAAAAGGTTACTGCACAAGATAAGAGCTCACGGGGTTGGGGGTAATATATTAGCATGAATAGAGGATTGGCTAACTAACAAAAAACAGAGAGGCGGGATAAATGGGTCATTTTCGGGTTGGCAAACTGTAACTAGTGGGGTGCTGCAGGGATCAGTGCTGGGGCCTCAACTATTTACAATCTATATTAATGACTTGGATGAAGGGACTGAGTGTAATGTAGCCAAATTTGCTGATGATACAAAGATAAGTGGGAAAGCAAATTGTGTGGAGGACACAAAGAATCTCCAAAAGGGATATAGATAGGCTAAGTGAGTGGGCAAAAATCTGGCAGATGGAGTATAATGTGGGAAAATGCAAGGTTATCCACTTTGGTAGGAAAAATAAAAAAGCTAATTATTTAAATGGGGAGAGATTACAAAATGCTGAGGTACCGAGGGATCTGGGGATCCTTGTACATGAATCACAAAAAGCTAGCATGCCGGTACAGCAAGTAATTAGGAAGGCAAATGGAATGTTGGCCTTTATTGCAAAGGGAATGGAGTATAAAAGTAGGGAAGTCCTGTTACAACTGTACAGGGCGTTGGTGAGACCACACCTGAAGTACTGCGTACAGTTTTGGTCTCCTTATTTAAGGAAGGATATACTTGCATTGGAGGCAGTTCAGAGAAGGCTCACGAGGTTGATTCTGGAGATGAAGGGGTTGTCTTATGAAGAAAGGTTGAGCCTATACTCATTGGCGTTTCGAAGAATGAGGGGATCTTATTGAAACATAAGATTCTGAAGGGGTTTGACAGGGTAGATGCAGAGAGGATGTTTCCCCTCGTAGGGGAATCTAGAACATGGGGGCATAATTTTAGAATAAGGGGGCACCCCATTTAAAACGGAAATGAGGAGGAATTTCTTCTGAGGGCCTTGAATCTTTGGAATTCTCTTCCCCAGAGAGCTGTGTCATTGAATATATTTAAGGTGAAAAAAGACAGATTTTTGAAAGGTAAGGCAGTCAAGGGTTATGGGGAGCGGGCAGGGAAGTGGAGTTGAGGCCAAGATCAGATATGATCTTATTGAATAGCGGAGCAGGCTCGAGGGGCCAAATGACCTACTCCTGTTCCTACGTCTTATGTTCTTATGATGTTGAGTTCAGAAGGCTGTAAAAAGCCTAATCGAAAGAGGAGATGCTGTTCCTCAAGCGTACACTGTTCCAACGAAGCTCATTGAAGAGGCTGTGGACGGAGAGGTCAGAGTGGAAGTGGAGCAGAGAATTAAAAAGTGACATGCGACTGGAAGCTCAGGGTCAGGCTTACGGACTGAACGGAGGTGTTCCGCAAAGCGGTCACCTAATTTGCGTCTGGTCTCCCCAATGTAGAGACCGCATCATGAGCAGCGAATACAGTATACTATGGGGAGGGGGAGAAAGAGAGGGGAAGAGCAGTCTGGAACGAGGGGACATAACCGTAAAAATCAGAGCCAGGCCATTCAGGAGAGAAGGGTGGCAGAAGTGTGGAACTCTCTGTACTTGCCCAGGGACTGTTTGTTGGGACAGTGTAGAGGGAGCTTTACTCTGTATCGAGCCCGTGCTGTACCTGCACTGGGAATGTTTGATGAGAGTGTAGAGGGTGCTTTATTCTGTATCTAACCTGTGCTGTACCTGCCCTGGAAGTATTTGATGCCGACACTGGATGGACAAATATTTACAGAAGTTAGGCATTTCCCTCCGATTAGGAAAGGGGGGGGGGGGGGGGGGGGGTGGCGGAGAAAGATATAGGAAGTCAACAGTGGGTTAGACTATTATCCAAAAATGCAAACCCCCTCTCTGTTGAAAGCAAGAAAGTGAATCCAGGACAGTCTTAACCCAGATCACAACCCTCAGTCTGACTTGAATTGGCAGCCTCAGATTAGGTTCACAACACACTGCAATGATCACTGCAGAGTGCTTTACCCTGCAACTGAACTGGAGTACACTAAATCTTGATGCAGATACAGGTGTAAAAGTACAACAACCCTTTCAGAGCATAACATCTCAACTAAATGTACCAATTCTTATGTTCATTTTTATTTAAAAAAAGGAATGAATCACCTTGTTCTGTTTGCAGTGGTTGCCTCAGTAAGGCTTGGAGCACGTTGCCTGCACACACACACACATGTTTAGGGAGTGGAAGGGTGTGAAGAAAGATATAAATGGGTAGAAACACCATAGGTTTTGCTCAGTGAATAATTAAAAACATGGCTTTGATCTTCCCATGGAACTGCAATTAACATTAAGCTTTACTAACAGCATGCAACTGTCAGCCATGACAGGATTTAACTACTTGCAACTCCAATCAACAGGACTTTCAACTTTGTTGCTCATTGCAGTGCACCAAAGGAGCGATGGGACACCTCCTCAGCCAGCACTACCCAGGCAGCAAGTTTCCAATTTCAGCTTTGCTGCTCAGAAGGGAATCAGGTTCACAAATCATCCCCAGCTGCCAGCCAGCTAGTCATTTAGAGAGTAGATTCAGTGTCACCTGTTCTGTTACTCTGAAGGTGAACAATACAAACAAAAATTGGAAAAGGAAAGAGACTTTCCAATTACACCAGAGAGAAAACAAACACAGCTCAACAAAGAAAACAGGTCATGGAGAGGAGCCCGATATGCCACTGTTTGTGACACGCAATGATGCATTAATATTCGATCAGTGCTTCAACACATTTTCACACTGCCTTTGTCCGTTTTTTCCCCTCTTCTCCTGAAGGTATTGACTTGCTGGGGTATGGTTCTGCTAGAGTACTGCATTCACTTCTGGGCACCGCACCTCTGGAAGGACTCAGGAAGGATATATTGGCCTTGGAGGGGGTGCAGCGCTGATTCAGCAGAATGACACCGGGGCTAAAACAGTTAAAATTGAGGACACGTTGCATAGGCTAGGCTTGTATTCCCTTGAGTATAGAAGATTAAGGGGTGATCTAATTAAGGTGCTTAAGATGATTAAAGAATTTGATAGGGTAGAGAGAGAAACTATTTCCTCAGGTCCAGAACAAGGGGGCATAACCTTAAATTTAGAGCTAGGCCGTTCGAATCCCACAGCAGCCAGACTTTGTGCTCTTTGATGAAGTAACGGAGAGGGTTGATGAAGATAGTGCAGTTGATGTATATGGACTTTCAGAAGGCGTTTGTTAAAGTACCACATAATAGACTTGCTAGCAAAATTGAAGCCCATGGGATTAAAGGGACAGTGACAGTGTGGATACAAAATTGGCTAAGGGACAGAAAACAGAGAGATGGGGTGAATACAGTTTGACAAACTGTAGGGAAGTATACAGTGGTGTCCTCCAGGGGTCGCTGTTGGGATCACTGCTCTTTTTGATATATATTAATGACCTGGACTTGGGTATACAGGGCATAATCTGCAAATTTTTAAATTACACAGAACTCAAATGTAGTAAACAGCAAGGAAAATAGTAGCAGACTTCAGGAGCGCAGACAAACTGGTGAAATGGGCAGATGCATGGCAGATGAAATTTAACTCAGAAGTGTGAGGTGATGCATTTTGGTAGGAAGAATGAGGCAATATAAACTAAATGGTACAATATTAAAAGGGGGTGCAGGAACAGAGACCTGGGGATGTATGTACGTAAATCTTTGAAGGTGGTAGATCAAGTTGAGAAGGCTGTTAAAAAGGCATATGGGATCCTTGACTTTATAAAAAGAGGCATAGAGTATAAAAGCAAGGAAGTTATGCTAAAGCTTTATAAATCACTAGCTTGGCTCCAGCTCGAGTATGGTGTCCAATTCTGGGCACCACACTTTAGGAAGGATGTCAAGGCCTTAGATAGAGTGCGGAGGAGATTTACTAGAATGGTACCAGGGATGAAATACTTGAGTTACATGGAGACCAGAGAAGCTGGGGTCGTTCTCCTTAGAGCAGAGAAGGTTAAGGGGAGATTTGATAGGTGTGTTCAAAATCTTGGAGCTTGATAGTTTCTCCTTATTTCCTCAGTTTCCAGTGGCAGAAGGGTCAGTAACCAGAGGACATCGATTTAAGATCATTGACAAAAGAACCAGCGGGAAGATGAAAAATTATTTGACGTGGCGCGTTATGATCTAGAATGCACTGCCTGAAAGGGTGTGGAAACAGATTCAATAGTAACTTTAAATAGGGAATTAGATATATACTTGAAAAGGAAACATTTGCAGGGTTGTGGGGAAAGAGCATGGGAGTGGGACGAACTGGATAGCTTTCAAAGAGCCAGCACAGGCAAAATGGGCAGAATGGCTTCCTTCTGTGCTGTATCATGCTATGATTCTATAATTAACCGTAGCAACATCACAGTTGAGCCTGATCTGGTCACAACTTGACATCCATACCCATAATTTCCAGCAGGGGTCACTGGACAATGATTGGGAATGGGAGCTGTTTTTCCCATTCGTGACCCGGGGTGCTGAGACTAATTGTGGTGTCCTACCCTGACCCAGGCGGAGGTCAGCCAGCTCAGCACAGACTGGCAAGTGGACCAGATACCTTCTGGGTGCATTGGCACAGTTACACAGAGATATTACAAACTGAGCTGATACAAACTTCAAATTTGATAAAGGAAATGCCATCCCCAGATTCAAAGAATAAAAATTAGAAAATGGTAGAAATGTACAGAGTGACAGCCAGCCTCTAAAGGGATGGGTTAACGTTTTAGTTGGGATCCTTCATTAGAACGTGAAGCTTGATCCTCACCCAAAACATGCGCCTACCTTACAGACATGGACTGAGCTGTTGTACATTTCTAACACCGAGTTTCAGATTTCCTATAATTGTGTGTTTTTTCTCTTCACCCCAGACTGTAGATACCCTCATCAGGAATTCCAACATATGATCCCTCAACAGACCAGCAACAAAAAGAATATTCTCATTTACTGCATGAGCCTGGTGGAAATCTCAGATCCAGGAAGGACAGGGGGAAAAGCAGGGCAACAGCTAACAGTGGTTGAAACAGTGATCACAACAGCAATAGTAAATGATGTTATACAGACATGAGCAGGCTGCCTCAACTCTCAGTCTTGCTCTTCATTTCTAATGCTGTCATTTGCTTCTCCAGCTGGTACACATTTCAAAACATGCACTTAACACAATGGCATGACAAACTACACAAACAATAATCTTTTCAATACCTCTGTCGTGGGTTGACCTGGCTGGTTCAAATCAAGATCCTGCGGTCGGGCGACCTTGTCAATATCCAAAGAATCCTGGCTTGATGTGGCAGAAGTAATACTGGATCGAGATGAGGTACTGGTTGAGCGGATGTCTGCATCGCTGACAGTTCCAGCTGATCCTGTTCTCCTATGCTGACGTGACACAGAAGGTTTAATATCTTGTGTCATGGCACTGGTCTGGCGTGCTGCTTCGTCCATACTGAGGGAGGCTTGTTCCAGTTGGGCAGTGATATCATCCAGTGAAAAGTTGGTGTGTAAAGATTTTGGGCTTCTTACTGAAGAAGAGCCCTTTAAGCTGCCCTGCTTGGAGGATGTTCGAGTGACAGATTGTTTCTGAGCAGGTTTGACTTCTTTGCTGTGCATCTTACCAGGCACCTCCTCCTTGAGAGATTTTTTCACAACACTGTCTTGTCTGGAAGGTTCTTTACTGATGTTGCTGAGTTCCTGTTCCATAGAGCAGAGATCTGCCATGAGAGCGTCCAGATCCACTCCATCTCCCTGGCTCAGCGCCTCTGAAACACGCAGCACATACAAAATTAAAGAGAAAGAAAAGATTAGAGTCTGTTGTGTGCCCTAATGGCCATCAGAAATCGCTCTGACCCTTAGCATTGATCAATAGGGACAGACACCTGGTCTCTGGGTTGGATCTAAAATTCTATCTGGAGCTGGAAAGGCCATATTATACACCCAGTAAAAGACTGTTATAGGATCTATATTCCTCCAACACCCAGCACCTTTAATGGGGTCTGTAACAGCAAGTAGGGCATTTAATACCAGGGCACTGCGGCTCGGACAAGGGGGCATCTTGACATTTCTGAATCACTAAACAGTTTCCAATCTCATGTGGAGTAAGACCCCACCAATTTGAAACGCTAGGTAGGATGAAGAGAGATATTGGAAGAGATTTGCCTATCCCTCCAAGTAACAAGTAGCCCATATCATGAGACTTGAGGATTAAAAATTCTGGGTGGGGGAGCCCAGCTTTGACAAATAGGGAGGGGTGGGTGAAGGAGTTTAGAGAAGCATCCAACCACCACTGCGCTGTGTCTCAATAACTTAACATTAACAGGGATATTTCTAAGCACCAATGGAAGAGATTTTCCATTTCCCAGCTCCTCTCGATCCTTGCTGGGATGTAGTTCCACAGGCACAGCCAACCCTCCATGTAGTCATTCTTCATCTGTGAGCCAAGGTGCCAAGTGTTAGCAGGCTAGATGTCCATGCATTCCAATTTTCCCAGGATGGAGCTCAAAAAGGGAGCAGAGAGGTTTCCTTCAACAAATAGGATTCGGGGGTGGGATGAGATTTAGAAATCCATGTGGGAAGTTGAGTTGGGAAGCTAATTGGAGCAAAGGCCAATTCCTGTCTCAAAATTATTGCTCTGTTACTGTAGGTGCACCTGGATAGCTTTCGAAGGAACCTTGGTTAGAAAGCCAATTTTACCAAGACACTTTGTGGAACCACAACTGCTGCCTCAGCTCGGGTCAACTGACAACACAGCCTGGGGGTCGAACCTTTGAGCTAGAGATTTTTGTCTGTGCAGTTCAGCAACACAGGACTTTTATAACTGAGCCAAGCACCATGAACAGATTAAGATACTCCTCTCTAACTGGAAACAAAGAACAAATTACTCAATGGGAAAACACACTAATGTATTCAAAGTCCCAATCTTACACTCTGACCGCCGCCCCCCCACCCACCCCCCCTCCAAGGTGAGGGATGTTTCTCTCTCCATAGATGCTGTCTGACCTGCTGAGCATTCCCAGCATTCTCTTTTATTTGTGAGGGATGTTGGTGCTGGGAACACTTTCCATTTCCAGATTACGGTGTCTGCATCAAGCCTTTACATCGCAGGGTTAGATAGAGTAAAGCTCCCTCTACACTGTCCCTTCAAACACTGAATGGGAGGTACAGCACTGGTTAGATTCAGAATAAAGCTCCCTCTATACTGTCCCATCAAACACTCCCAGGGCAGGTATAGCACGGGTTAGATACAGAGTAAAGCTCCCTCTACACTGTCCCACCAAACACTCCCAGGGCAGGTACAGCACGGGTTAGATTCAGAGTAAAGCTCCCTCTACACTGTCCTTTCAAGCACTCCCAGGTCAGTGACAGCATAGGTAAGATGCAGCGTACAGCTCCCTTTACTCCATTCCACAAAACCCTCAGCTGAACCTTAATTGCACCATAAAACTTTTTTCCATTTCCCACAATTCAGCAAGCTTGCAATCTAGTGCCACTGGGAACTGGATCTCAGTTGGGGGAACCCTTTCGGGGAAGGAAAAATGAGTGGTCCAGTCTTCCATTTGACATGCTGTGGTGTGCAAAATCCTGAGAATTATTAAGAGAATAATCTAATCAAATCTGCTACCAACTCTAACAATTTCAGCAGAACCTTTGGCCTATTTACAACCAAATGTGCAGCTACCACAGCAGCTAGAATCTACATGTTGTATATAGTGTTTCCAGCCATCCTTCACCGCCTTAATTGGAGATCTGCTCAGCTAGTTACATTTTGCAATTTTCTTTTTGATGCCAATATACTGTTAGTGGTACCCTTTTTCTTGCCTTGCCTCCTGAAGGTGCTGACTTTTGCTGGGGCATGGGTTTACTGGTGTTCGTTGCATTCTGGCACCTCATCCAAATGGCCATGCTTCATGTGTGACCTTAAACAGGAGTGTTGGTAAGTTATTCAAACACAAGGAGGCTTGAAAGCAGAGCCCCATCCTACCCTTGCATGAGGTGCACATACAAGCACCTTCCAGCAGAGGTCACTAGGTAGCTATCAGAAGTGAGAACCCTGACTGATTTCCCACTCTCCAGCCCAGGGGCACCACAGCCAATTGTAACACCCCAACTGTCACTCAACAAGCTCAGCACAGACCAGGAATCAGCCATGTTCTCATTATCATAACAGAACTCGGCAGATGTAGGAGATTGAGACATTTACAATATTAAACTTGCTTTAAAAATAAAGTCAGGCAGAAGTGTAGCCAAACTCAAAATTAAAGCAAAACAGGAAAAAAAGATGGATGTACATAGGATAAACAGCACAAACAGGCCATTCGACCCAACCAGTCCATGCCGGCGTTTATGCTTCACTCGAACCTCCTCCTGTCTTTCCTCATCTAAATCTATCAGCATAACCCTCATTCCCATCTCCCTCATATGCTTGTCTAGCCTCCCCTTAAATGCATCTATACTATTCGCTTCAACTGTGGGAGCGAGTTCCACATTCTCACCACTCTTTGGGTAAAGAAGTTTCTTCTGAATTCCCTATTGGATTTCTTGGTGACTATCTTATATTGATGGCCTCTAGTTATGCTCTTCCCCACAAGTGGAAACATTCTCTCTGTATCCACTCTATCAAAACCTTTCATAATTTTAAAGACCTCTATTAGGTCACCCCTCAGCCTTCTTTTTTCAAGAGAAAAGAGACCCAGCCTGTTCATCCTTTCCTGATATGTATACCCTCGCATTTCTGGCATCATCCTTGTAAATCTTCTCTGCACCCTCTCCAGTGCCTCTATATCCTTTTTATAATATGGTGACCAGAACTGTACGCAGTACTCCAAGTGTGGTCTAAACAAGGTTTGATACAGGTTTAGCATAACTTCCCTACTTTTCAATTCTATACCTCTAGAAATAAACCCTAGTGCTTGGTTTGCTTTTTTTATGGCCTTGCTAACCTGTGTTGCAACTTAGTGATTTGTGTATTTGCACTTCGAGATCCCACCTAGACTCGCACTCTCCAAGTGATCTCCCTATTCTTCCTACCAAAATGTAATACCTCACATTTATCTGTGTTGAACTTCATTTGCCAATTATATGCCCATTCTGCAAGTTTATTAATGTCCTCCTGTAATTTGCTGCAGTCCTCCTCAGTATTGACTATCCCCCCAATTTGGTGTCATCCACAAATTTAGAAATTGTATTTTTGATTCCAAAGTCTAAATCGTTAATGTAAATTGTGAACAGCAGTGGTCCCAGCACTGATCTTTGTGGAACACCACTACCCACCTTCTATGTTAGAAGAAATATGCAACAGTGTTCATGCAAATACAAGCACCCAGGAATTGAATGCTGAGCTCCAGGTCCGTTGTATTCCCTCCCAGGTGAATCTGTTCACAGGATAGATGATTGGCTCCTTTACTCCCAACCTGGGGCTGAAACAGTTTTTGTTGTATTTCTATTACAGAACTGTTTCACTCTGTGAATGTGCTTAAGGGGGTGCTGCAGTTGTCCACAGTGCCTTTGCAGTTGGAGGAGGGAACAGCAGAAAGAGAAAGTCGACCACAGTTATCGCTCCTGATCACTGTCATGTGGCTTTCAAGATCCCTGCTGGAAAGCACACGTGCACGATTGATGAAGACCTATCAAACTCAGCTCTGACTCCCTCTAGGTTCATACATGAAATATGGCCACTTGGGAGAGGAGTTGGGCCATGGAAACATTCCTTGGCATGAATCACATCCTCAGGATAAGTGGGGCAAATTGAAAGTTTAAAAAAAAGCATTAGGGTTTGAATAGCAGAGACATTCAAATGTGGGGAAAAAGTGAACCTTAACAAAGGTCAGCACTGCAAAGTGCAATCCCTTTCCAGCTCTGAAAGCGGAGGTGGGTGACTGCTTTTTTGCCCACCATGTAATATTTTCTCTCCTCCATCTCTCTTGAAAGCACTTGCTTCTACTGTTTAGTTGCACGACACTGGTCACCCTCTAACACTTAACCCAAGTGGTCATTCTTCATGTGCGCTGAGTGTTCGACTATTCGAGCAGGGGAGAGCATGAAAGCTGTGCCAGTCCCTGTCCTCATCCAGTATCCACACAGGCACTTTCAAACCTCAGGCTCGTTTTCCTCTTCCGCGTCCAGGGGAATGGAGGACGACTGCAGCTCTCCTACTGTTGACTTGACAGATCAACTAACTCAGCAGAGTCTGTATGGTTCATTTACATGTGGCCTTTACTACCTGAGCAAGCCATCAGGGTAGCTAAACTTACAATTGTTTACTAAATTCAGTATTCTCACAAATTACACACTGTACAATTGCCACCTCAAGCTTTAACAACCAGACATCAAACCACATGGGGATTCATGTTTTCCAGCTGTCCATTCTCAAGGAATATGGAACCGATGTAGATGTGGAGGTGGCAGTTTAACCTCACTACCATGCAAGTCAGGATGTCCAAAAAGCATCAGTGAGCAAGTACCCTGGTATGTGTTAGCCTGATGAGTACATTCAGACAGCATACCATAACAGCCCTGTGCTGTCTGAACTCCAGCAAGGAAGACCTCATCTTTTCTCGGACAGGAATGATTCAAATTAATTCAACAAAAGTACCAAATTTCAGAATTATCCAGTGAACCACTGGCAAATAGGAGCTTCAGAAATGCTCAATGGCTAACAAAACCAAGACAGTGACACCATTCTGAATTGCTTCCTGCCACAATAACCACAGCCCTCACCATTCAGATTGTACATCGAGAAGCGATAGGAGAAGTTTGCGAGATTGGTTTCCTGCCGAAGCGGGGACTTCTTCAGCTCTTCGGGTTTCCCGGTGTCCAGACTCTGATTGGAGAGAAAAGGGAAACGTGATTCTCAATTTCATAAGGTACTGTAACAAGTCTTAAGAATTTGGCACTTAGCTGTGGAAAGTGCAACCATTACCATTCATTTCTGAAGAAAAGGGATTACAATAATTTACACAAAAAAAAATCACAGTATACATTAATTAACTTTCGAGTGCCTAGAAGTTCTTATTTCAGCAGAATCAGTGTTCTTACACTCCTGGTCATTATTCAGTGATCCCAGCTGGAAAGTGCGCACACAGACATTGGGCAATGATTGTAGCAGGCTTGGACTGCCTGCCAGCACCCATTGGCTAGTACTTGAGCAAGGTACTGGATGGTTTCCAGTGTCCATGGAACTGCAATCCAGCGAGAGTCAGCACAGTTAGTGATGGCCACAAATGGATCAGTCTTGGCATCTCCCCTCCAATAAAGCATCAGGTTGGCCCAATCAGGTCAAACTACAGCAAGACCCATGGGGGGGGGAAAAAAAGGCACCTTTGAAACAAATTAACAAGCAAATCCAACAGACTAAGTCCCAATTCAAATGGATACTGCAGGCAGGAAAAAGAGACTGCACGAAAGGAAGAGGCTTGAAACGTTCTCAGTTAAAGTAAAAGACAAGCGAGATCGGGAAAGGAAACTAATTTTTTTTTAATGGTTTTAGATTCACTTAATGTAGGATTTTATATTATTGCTGTAATGTTTAAATCAAGACTCCTCCTGAAGGCCCACTGATATTCTAGTATGTGTGTGAAGTGATCCTTCTAAAAATGGCTAGGCCATCAGTACTGAATTATCTAGAGACTCTGGTGCTGTCAGGGTTAAACATGGTGCAATAGAATACCATTAACGATGCCATTCTCCCAAGGAAATTGGGGGGGGGGGGGAGGGGGGAAGGAAAACAACAGGCAGCAGAGAGGACGGTGTGGGGGGTTAAGTAGAGAGAGCGCATGAGTGAGAGTGTGCAAGGACACAAAATAAAGTGATAGTAAGAAATCGGGTTTGAATTACTGAGATCAGAATGCTGGGCCAATGGCCTTTTTCCTGTTCCTAAAATTTTTTTAAAATTCTTATTACAGATTGAGCGTCCCGAATCCGGCAACCTCAGGACCGAGGCCGAGCCGGTTTTCGTGTTTTTCCGGACTTCGGAACGTGTTTCTGATGTCCGGAAACGCCCGAGCCCAGGTTGCGATATTTCCGGACATCAGAAACATGTTCCGAGTCCGGAAATGCCTGGGCCAAGGTTGCGATATTTCCGGTTTTTGGTAAACCTCCCTCAGGGTGTCCAGATTCCGGAACATGTTACGGATTCCGGACGACCCTGCCACCAATCGTCCCGGAGTCCGGATCTCCGGATTTTGGACACGCAACCTGTAGTTGCTAAAACTGGAGAATATCTGCAACCACTGCAGCTCTATTTTCCCCTCCCCCAAACTCTCCATTCCTATAACTTCAGCATTACGTGCACTCCCCCCCCACCTCCATTGGCTGCAGAGTCTTCAGCCAAATTAGTTCTCATCTCTGGAACTCCCTCTCAAACCATACATACCAATAGATACATAAGCACACGTATGTGAATATATATTGGAAGTACAAACATGAAGCCTAAAAGCTTGATTATACTATACATCAATTCCCCTACTGATTAAGAAGGAACACCCTTAATGTGTGTTCAGCTAAAATTAGAACAAATGGTCCTTTAAAAGGCATTTCACATCACTGGTATTCTTGGAGGTGGAATTGTGATGAATGCAATTGATGACCAGTTGAAGTGCATTTAACAAACAATCTTGTGAGCAGACTATCCACCAGAACCTCCAGATTAGATTTTTTTTTTGGCTCCTCGAGTAGTGATCAGCAGCAGATTCTCCTGCTGGTATTGCCCTCCCTAAGAAAGTGGTGCTGAAATTAACTTGGTACAGTCTATGGATCAAACACTAGGACCTTTTTCTTTACATCAGGAACTGCCTTTGCCTAATGAACCAACAGGAGAGCCCTTGGACCACCGTTCTTAATAAAGGTAGACAGAACGGGCAGACTCACATCTATAACTTGACAACTAATCACAAGTTTGTGTCAGCTGGTTAACACAGGGAAAGAGAACTCCTGACACAAGCAACTTGAACAGAGTATACAACTGGTTACAAATATTTGTACCTCTGAGCAATAAAGACAGTCAACAGACCACTCCCTGCACAGTTTGGAAGCCTTCTAACCTCAAATCAGGTTACTCCTGCTTACCTGAGTGAGCTTGTCGAGCTCACCGAGCCAGGCACCAAACATCTTATCCAAGTCCTGGTCCTCCTTATCACTGTCCTCCTCTGCGGCATGATCAACATCTTCATCTGAGGTCTGATCCATCTGTAACCAAAGGAACCGTCATCAGTGTTGTCACAAGGCTTATTTAAGCCATTACACTGCACTGCTTTCAATGCAATTCAGTATCTAACACCCTTAATACATCCCCTCCAATTTCTCCCACCACCAGTGACAGTACTGTACAACAATGTTAGGGACAGACCTGCACCCACCAGTACTGTACAAATCATGATTATAATTAACATGAAATAGCTGTTACTCGCCAGTTGGCATGAAAAGGCACCACACACCTTATTGTGGACGTTTATACATGGCGTAAGTCATCATTGAGTAAAGCATTAATGAGAACAAATCTCAGGTGTAAAATACTGCTCAAAGAACATTCCTGTCTGTTGGCAAGGGAACATAAGCTCAACTCATTGTATTCGCACACGCCAAATCCACAACTCCTCATGTGGTTTCACTATAAGGAGGGCAATCAAATCCAAATGGAAGGCACCCACTCATGTTCCACAATAGGTGGTTGCAGAGAGCACTGGCATGGCTGGGCAACAGTTTCGAGCCTGCTGTCCTGTCTGGGGATGGTTCACGATGTGATGAAACTATGGGAGGAACGAAAGAGAGCACATTCTCATGCTTTAGAGCTCTCAGTGCACCTCAAATTATGATGTGGAGATGCCGGCCTGAGGAAGGGGCGACAGCTCCGAAAGCTTGTAATTTTAAATAAATCTGTTGGACTATAACCTGGTGTTGTGCGACTTCTCATTTTTGTCCACCTCAAATTAGGTTGCCACTCCCAGAGAAGCCATTACACATCACTAATGAACACTGCTAAAATCACTAATGACCCTACTCCCTTCTGTGAAACTTAATTTCCTCCTGTGATCTGAAGCAATAAGGAGCCTTCAGCAGAATCATGCCAAACTCAACTACCATAAGTTTCTGCAGCCAAGACGTTAATATTGGTACAAGTGTGCAGAAGGAATAGTTCTGCTCAAAAGGAAGAGTAGAATGGCTGCAGTGGAGTGACAAATCCGGTGTACAAATTTAAAATTAAAGGCGTATATTAATCACTTAAACAGCACTCACTGGCAACAGGATTCTTTTCTTGAATATTCACTCCACAATTTTTATTACAAAATAGCAGCCTTGGTGCTGTAGTGGTACTTAATGGATGGTAAATATACCATCCGTGCATTTTTAAAGCATACAGATCAGGATAGTGCCAGGTCTGATCCCTGGTCTGTGCAGAGGCTAGCTGATCTCAGCTGGGGACACAGCACAAGGGTTACAATTGGTCAATGTGTCCCTGTTAGAAAGGGGTGAGGGTGAAGAAATCAACCTGCTCCTGATCACTAGTCAGTGGATCTTTCTGGCGAACGTGCAAATGGAAAGATTAGGCTCCGTTGTGATGCTCTTCATAGTTTAATTGCTTGCTGACACGCATCACCAAGGCTTAAATATAAAAATGGCCTCGTGTGCACTATCAGAAGCTTGCCAGCACTATGAAACTATAAGTCAGTAGGCTCAAACCTTCCTGGAAATGGGGAAATTGGTGGTGGCGGGGTGGGGGGGGAAGGAAGAGGGGGGGGCAAAGAGATAGAGAAACAGAGGAATTGGTTAAAAAAAAATCTGATGAATAGAATCACAGAGGAGAGGAGATGAAATAAGCTCAGGAGACTAAAAGAACTTTCATTTATATAGCACTTCTAAACCCACAAATTACAATCCCCCATCCCCACCCAACCCAAGTGTAGTCAGTTTTGCTGGAAACATGGCACCCAATTTGCCAACTGCAAGGTCCCACAAGATTCCAGTGAAGCTGGAATTGTTCTCCTTAGAGCAGAGAAGGTTAATGGAAGATCAAAGAGGTATTCAAAATTATATGGGGTTTGATAGAGCAAGTAGGGAGAAACTGTTTCCTCTGGCAAGTGGCTCGATAACCGGAGGTCTTAGATTTAATGTTATTGGCAAAAGAGGGGGGGAAAATTAGATTACTTTTTTTCCCCCATACAGTAGTGGAGTCAGATTCCATAGGAACTTTCAAAAGGCAATTGGACATGGAAATGAAAAGATACAGGGTTAATTTGCAGGTATGTGGGGCAAAATTGGACATCGCTTTCAAAAAGCCAGCACAGGCACAATAGGCCAAATGGTCTCCGCTGTGCTGCAAGATTTTATGATTCTATAAATGACCAAGTTAATCTGTTTAGCAGGTGTTGGCTGAGCAAATAAGTGTGCCAGGACCCTTTGAATAGTGCCGTGGGATCTTTGCTTTCAGTTAACCAGGCAGACCCTGGGTTACATCCCATCCCTCACCCCTTTCTAACTGAGGGACACTTTGACCAATTGCAATCCTTGTACTGGGTCCCAAGCTCAGATAAGCTTGCCGTAACATCTCATCTGAAAAACTATCACCTCCGACTCTACAGCATTGCCTCTGTACTTTTATTCATTTGTTTCTGTGACGTGTGCTTCGCTGACAAGTTCAGCATTTATTACCCATCCCTAATTGCCCTAGAGAAGAGGGTGGTGAGCCACCTTCTTGAACCGCTGCAGTCCATGAGGTGAAGATACGCTCACAGTGCTGTTAGGGAGGGATTTCCAGGATTTTGACCCAGCAACGATGAAGGAACGGCGATATACTTTCAAGTAAGGATGGTGTATGACTTGGAAGAAAACTTCGAGGTGATATAGTTCCCATATGCCTGCTGCCCTTGTCCTTCTAGGTGGTAGAGGTTGTGGGTTGGGAGGTGCTGTTGAAGAAACTTTGGTGAGTGGCTGCAGTGCATCTTGTAGATGGTACACACTGCAGCCACGGTGGGCTGGTGGTAGATGGGGTGCCAATCAAGCGGGCTGGGCTGCTTTGTCCTGGATGGTGTCAAGCTTCTTGTGTTGTTGGAGCTGCAATCATCCAGGCAAGTGGAGAGTATTTAATCACACTCCTGACTTGTGCCTTGTAGATGGTAGAAAAACTTGGGAAGTCAGAAGGCAAGAAACTTGTCGCAGACTACCCAGCCTCTGACCTGCTCTTGTAGCCACAGTGTTTGTGTGGCTGGTCCAATTAAGTTTCTAGTGAATGGTGACCCCCAGATTTGGCAGTGGTAATGCATTGAATGTCAAGGGGCGGTGGTTAGACTCTCTCTCGTTGGAGATAGTCATTGCCTGGCACTTGTGTGGCACGAATGTTACTTGCCACTTATCAGCCCAAGTCTGAATGTAGTCAAGGTCTTGCTGCTTGCGGACATGGACTGCTTCATTATCTGAGGAGTTGTGAATGGAACTGAACACTGTGCAATCATCAGCGAACATCCCTACTTCTGACCTTATGATGGAGGGAAGGTCATTGCTGAAGCAGCTGAAGATGGTTGGGCCTAGGATACTGCCCTGAGAAATTCCTGCAGCGATGTCCTGGGGCGGAGATGACTGAAACAACCACAACTATTTTCCTTTGTGCAAGGTATGATTGAAAATCCAGCCTAGATTATGCTCTCAAATCCTGGAGTGTGGTTGAAACTCAAACGATCTGACTGAGTGCACCACCAGTGAGTCAGGCTTATTCTGGGATGGACACTCTTACCTCAGCATATGGCGAAGAGTTAGGTATAAGTTTAGTTAAGGTGGTGATATGGGGGGGTTGGGGTGTGGGGAGATATACCCAAGGGCAGGAAGGAGAGATTAATGACAAAACTAGTGAAGGAAAGAAAAAAAATGGATAGGAAAGAGTACTGATCCAGTATAATGGAATCCCTACTAAAGGAGAAAATAGAACATCTAGAAACCAAAAACATAATGAATTGTCAGCATAGATTTCAAAAGGGAAAGTCTTGCTTGACCAACCTCATTGAAGTTTTTGAAGAGGTAACAGAGTAGACAATGGTAATGCAGATGTAATTTATCTAAATTTTCAAAAGGCCTTCGATAAGGTACCCCATAATAAACTAATAAATAAGGTCAGAGAATGCAGAGTCGGGACAAGTAGCAGAATGGATTGCTAGCTGGCTTCAACACAGAAAGCAGAGAGTGGGAGTAAAGGGTAGCTATTTACAGTGGCAGAAGGTGGGTAGTGGTGTTCCACTCTTGATAGAGAAGGACAGAAGTATGACAAAAACCAGGTTAATAGATAGGAGAAAAGCTGATTTTTGAGGGGCCGAGAATAAAACTTGGGAAGATAAAATGGGCAACAATATTGGCAAACAATGATGTAGAACGACAATGGGAAACATTTAAAACGGTGTTCAACAGAGTGCAGGAAAAATATATTCCGCTAAAAGGAAAGAACAAACTAAACACTAATGAGACTCCATTAATGAATAAAGACATAAGGGAACAATTGAGGGTAAGGAAAGAGGCATATATTAAGTACATGGACAACAGAGGAGTGCATGATGAGAGATTACAAAGGGATTAGGAGAGAAGTAAAAAAAACAATTAGGAAGGCAAAGAGGAACTATGAAATTAAATTATCAAGGAACATAACACAAAATAGTAAAATATTTTACAGGCACATCAATAAAAAAAGGTTGGGATGGGAACAGGGCTATTAAGGGATAGACAGGAGAATACCACAGGTAACAATAGGGAGATGGCAGAAATATTAAACCATTATTTCGCTTCGGTATTTACCAGGGAGATAGAATAGGTGGACATGACATTGAATGATGAAATGAGTAATGAGATAAGTGCATTTAAAATAAAAAAGGGGATATATCAAATAAACTAATCAAACTCAGGATAAAACCCCTGGTCTGGATGGATTGTATCCATGCATTTTAAAAGAATCTAGGGAGGAGAGAGAGGCATTACTACACATATTTGATAATTCGTTAGAAAAAGGTGTAGTGCCAGAGGACTGGCGGATAGCTAACATAATACCTATATTTAAGAAGGGGGATAGAACATGTCCAGGGAATTGTAGACCAGTCAGATTAACATTGGTGGTAGGAAAAATAATGGAATCCCTACTAAAGGAGAGAATAGAAGAACATTTAGAAATGAAAAGTATAATAATAAATAGTCAGCATGGTTTTCAAAAGGGAAAATCTTGCTTGAATAACCTTATTGAATTTTTTGAAGAGGTAACAGAGAGTAGACAATGGTAATGCAGTAGATGTAATTTATCTGGATTTTCAAAAGGCCTTCGATAAGGTACCCCATAATAGACTGATGAATAAGGTCAGAGAATGCGGAGTCAGGGGACAAGTAGCAGAATGGATTGCTAGCTGGCTTCAAGACAGAAAGCAGAGTGGGAGTAAAGGGTAGCTATTCACAGTGGCAGAAGGTGGGTAGTGGTGTTCCACCTGGATCAGTGCTGGGACCACTGCTGTTCACGATTTAGACTTTGGAACCAAAAACACAATTTCTAAATTTGCAGATGACACCAAATTTTTTTGGGGGGGGGGGGGGGGCGAGAAAGAGAGATAGTCATTACTGAGGAGGACTGCAACAAATTACAGGAGGATATTAATAAACTTGCAGAATGGGCATATAATTGGCAAATGAAGTTAAACACCGATAAATGTGAGGTATTACATTTTGGTAGGAAGAATAGGGAGGTCACTTATTACTTGGAGGGTGCGATGCTAGGTGGGGTAGAGGAACAAAGGGATCTCAGAATACAAATACACAAATCACAAAGTTGCGACACAGGTTAGCAAGGCCATAAAAAAAGCAAAAGTGAGAAGTCGCACAACACCAGGTTATAGTCCAACAGTTTTATTTGAAATCACAAGCTTTCGGAGCTGCTGCCCCTTCGTCAGGTGAAGTGAAGGAATACGAATCGGCAAAGCATATATAGACAGAGAACAATGCCTGTGTAGCGTACACTGTCAGACACCTACATTTAATCCTTCTGACTGCCTTTCGTCACACCTCGGCAGAGAAACAATCAGGTCAGCCAGGAAGGCACCACATCAAAGACATAGCAAGATACAACTGAGACAATGAGGTGGGGTCACAGGGGGTCTAATGTGTCAAATGCTGCAGTCTGTATGGAAAACCATAAACTTTAAAATGTTTACTTTTGTGTGACTGGAAATCACATCTGTGAACAAGCCAACGACGACTCGAGTCTGGATGAATCTACGTCATGTAGCGTGACATGAACCCAAGATCCCGGTTGAGGCCGTCCTCATGGGTGCGGAACTTGGCTATCAGTTTCTGCTCGATGATTTTGCGTTGTCGTGTGTCTCGAAGGCCACCTTGGAGAACGCTTACCCGCAGATCCGAGGCTGAATGTCCTTGACTGCTGAAGTGTTCCCCGACTGGGAGGTAACAATCCTGCCTGGCGATTGTTGCGCGGTGTCCGTTCATATGTTGTCTCAGTGTCTGCATGGTCTCGTCGATGTACCTTGCTCTAGTGCATCCTTTCCTGCAACGTATGAGGTAGACAACGTTGGCCGAGTCACATGAGTATGTACCATGTACCTGGTGGGTAGTGTCCTCACGTGTGATGATGGTATCTGTGTTGATGATCTGGCATGTCTTGCAGAGGTTGCCGTGGCAGGGTTGTGTGGTGTCGTGGTCGCTGTTATCCTGAAAGCTGGGTAATTTGCTGCGAACGATGGTACTTCTGAGGTTAGGCGGCTGTTTGAAGGCGAGTAGTGGAGGCGTGGGGATGGCCTTAGCGAGGTGTTCGTCGTCATCGATGACATGTTGAAGGCTGCGAAGAACATGGCGTAGTTTCTCCGCTCCGGGGAAGTACTGGACGACGTAGGGTACCCTGTTGGTTGTGTCCCGTGTTCGCCTTCTGAGATGTCAGCAACGAACCCAATGAGACAATCAATGATCCAGAACAGCAGACAGAGGGACTCGCAGTGCAGCAACCGAAGAAGAAAGAGTCAAATTGGACCCGTCCGGAGGGTCGCTGCCCTAAGCTTGACATGTATGCTCAAGCTGTCAGGAGATGCATCAACGCCAGATTCATCAGCCGCACTCACAAGACAGTCCAGAATGTCACCCGAGCACAACGCAACGCCATCCACGCTCTCAAGACCAACTGCAACATCGTCATCAAACCAGCGGACAAAGGAGGAGCCATCGTCATACAGAACAGAATGGACTATTACAAAGAAGCATACCGACAACTGGACAACCTGGAACACTACAGACAGTTACCCGCAGATCCGACCAAAGAACACACCCGCCAACTCAATAGACTGATCAAGACCTTCGATCCAGACCTTCAAAGCATCCTACACGCTCTCATCCCACGTACTCCCCGCGTGGGAGACTTCTACTGCCTCCCAAAGATACACAAAGCCAACACACCCGGACGTCCTATCGTATCAGGCAACGGAACCCTGTGTGAGAACCTCTCTGGATACGTCGAGGGCATCCTGAAACCCATCGTACAGGGAACACCCAGCTTCTGCCGCGACACCACAGACTTCTTACAGAAACTCAGCACCCACGGCCCAGTTGAACCAGGAACACTCCTCGCCACGATGGACGTATCGGCATTCTACACCAGTATCCCCCACGATGACGGCATCGCTGTGACAGCCTCAGTACTCAACACCAACAACAGCCAATCTCCAGACGCCATCCTACAACTCATCCGCTTCATCCTTGACCACAATGTCTTCACCTTCGACAACCATTTTTTTACCCAAACACACGGAACAGCCATGGGGACCAAATTCGCACCCCAATACGCCAACATCTTCATGCACAAGTTCGAGCAAGACTTCTTCGCTGCACAGGACCTCCAGCCAACGCTGTACACCAGATGCATCGACAACATTTTCTTCCTTTGGACCCACGGCGAAGGATCACTGAAAAGACTACACGATAACATCAACAAGTTCCATCCCACCATCAAACTCACCATGGACTACTCCTCAGAATCGGTGTCATTCCTGGACACACGAATCTCCATCAAAGACGGACACCTCAGCACTTCACTCTACCGCAAGCCCATGGACAACCTCACGATGCTCCACTTCTCCAGCTTCCACCCTAACCACGCTAAAGAAGCCATCCCCTATGGACAAGCCCTGCGAATACACAGGATCTGCTCAGATGAGGAGGAACGTGATGGACACCTACGGACGCTGAAAGACGCCCTCGTAAGAACGGGATATGACGCTCGACTCATCGATCGACAGTTCCGACGGGCCACAGCGAAAAATCGCATAGACCTCCTCAGAAGGCGAACACGGGACACAACCAACAGGGTACCCTACGTCGTCCAGTACTTCCCCGGAGCGGAGAAACTACGCCATGTTCTTCGCAGCCTTCAACATGTCATCGATGACGACAAACACCTCGCTAAGGCCATCCCCACGCCTCCACTACTCGCCTTCAAACAGCCGACTAACCTCAGAAGTACCATCATTCGCAGCAAATTACCCAGCTTTCAGGATGACAGCGACCACGACACCACACAACCCTGCCACAGCAACCTCTGCAAGACATGCCAGATCAACACAGATACCATCATCACACGTGAGGACACTACCCACCAGGTACATGGTACATACTCATGTGACTCGGCCAATGTTGTCTACCTCATACGTTGCAGGAAAGGATGCACTAGAGCAAGGTACATCGACGAGACCATGCAGACACTGAGACAACATATGAACGGACACCGCGCAACAATCGCCAGGCAGGATTGTTACCTCCCAGTCGGGGAACACTTCAGCAGTCAAGGACATTCAGCCTCGGATCTGCGGGTAAGCGTTCTCCAAGGTGGCCTTCGAGACACACGACAACGCAAAATCATCGAGCAGAAACTGATAGCCAAGTTCCGCACCCATGAGGACGGCCTCAACCGGGATCTTGGGTTCATGTCACGCTACATGACGTAGATTCATCCAGACTCGAGTCGTCGTTGGCTTGTTCACAGATGTGATTTCCAGTCACAAAAAAGTAAACATTTTAAAGTTTATGGTTTTCCATACAGACTGCAGCATTTGACACATTAGACCCCCTGTGACCCCACCTCATTGTCTCAGTTGTATCTTGCTATGTCTTTGATGTGGTGCCTTCCTGGCTGACCTGATTGTTTCTCTGCCAAGGTGTGACGAAAGGCAGTCAGAAGGATTAAATGTAGGCGTCTGACATTGTACGCTACACAGGCATTGTTCTCTGTCTATATATGCTTTGCCGATTCGTATTCCTTCACTTCACCTGACGAAGGGGCAGCAGCTCCGAAAGCTTGTGATTTCAAATAAAACTGTTGGACTATAACCTGGTGTTGTGCGATTTCTCACTTTTGTCCACCCCAGTCCAACACCGGCATCTCCGCATCATAAAAAAAGCAAACCAAGCACTAGGGTTTATTTCTAGAGGTATAGAATTGAAAAGTAGGGAAGCTATGCTAAACCTGCATCGAACCTTGGTTGGACCACACAGCACTGCGTACAGTTCTGATCGCCATATTATAAAAAGGATAGAGGCACTGGAGTGGCTGCAGAGAAGATTTACAAGGATGATGCCAGAAATGCGAGGGTATACATATCAGGAAAGGATGAACAGGCTGGGTCTCTTTTCTCTTGGAAAAAAGGCTGAGGGGTGACCTAATAGGTGTCTTTAAAATTATGAAAGGTTTTGATAGAGTGGATACAGAGAGAATGTTTCCACTTGTGGGGAAGAGCATAACTAGAGGCCATCAATATAAGATAGTCACCAAGAAATCCAATAGGGAATTCAGAAGAAACTTCTTTACCCAAAGAGTGGTGAGAATGTGGAACTCGCTACCACAGGGAGTGGTTGAAGCGAAAAGTATAGATGCATTTAAGGGGAGGCTAGACAAGCATATGAGGGAGAAGGGAATAGAGGGTTATGCTGATAGATTTAGATGAGGAAAGACAGGAGGAGGCTCGAGTGGAGCATAAACGCCGGCATGGACAGGTTGGGCCGAATGGCCTGTTTCTGCATCGTACATCCTATGTAATCCTATGTAGTATTTATATGCAAATGTACACAGCATGCAAAATAAAATCAGGTACCTGGAGGCACTAATTAGAACGGAAGGATGAAATATTGCTGCCTTGATGTTACCTTGGTTTCAGCCAGGCCGACTGAAAAACTTTCAGGAGAAATAGGAAAGAAAAAAGGGTGTGTGTGGCTTCATTAATTCAAGACATGATTACTGCCATAAAAAAAGGGAAGATTTTAAATTGATTGCGGTGCTCAGATAGAGTCCAGAAAGAATTAAATGAGAGATCTGTTACCATATTGGGAGTACATTATGCACTACTTAGTGGGAAAGAAATCAAGAATGAGATTTGTAGGTCAATTTAGAGAGATTTGCAGTAATGGAGAGTTTTAAGTGTCAGGTGGATGGAGGTTAAGACAGAAGTTTGCAGTTAAAATGCAGAAGACCTCTTAGGGATCGTTTCCTTAACGTTGCATCTCCAACAAGGGAGGATGCGATGAGATCTAGGCAGAACACATGACTTGGAGGCAGGAGAACACTTCGTAAATAGTGAGCACAACCTAGTAACATCGAAAAGAAAACTGCAAAATAAAGATGTTGAACTGGAAACTGCCTAAATTCAGTGGGATAAGGGGGACCTAGACAAGATCCATCAGTTAGAAAATGGCAGATCAAACAGCAGACCAGTAGACCAAGATATTTAAGTAAAAGATAGGGAACAAGTTAAATATATTGACCCACCTCTTCGACCAAGCTTTTGGTCACCTGTCCTAATATCTGTGTCGCTCAGTGTCAAATTTTGTCTGATAAAGGCACTATATAAATGTAAGTTAACGTAGTAAAATGTCCCAAGGCACTTCACGAGTGTTAGCAAACACAATTTGACACCAAGTCACATAAGGAGCTAATAGGTCTGGTAACCAAAAGCTTGGTCAAAAAGGTAGGTTTTAAGGAGTGTCTTAAAGGAGGAGGGGGAGAGAGCAATGTTCCCTTTAAGCTACGCTCGTGCGCAGCCATGTGCAAGTTCCCCCACAGACCGCTCACAAACTTTTACATTGGAAATACCACGCATGCGCAGAAATTTAAAGGGACCGCGCATTGAAAGAAACATCGCGCAGAACATAATGCAGCCTACAGGGAACAGTGGTAGAGAGGCGGAGGGGTTTAGGGAGGGAATTCCAGAGCTTAGGGCTTAGGCTGCTGAAGGCACGGTTGCCAATGGTGGAGCGATGAAAATCGGCGGCCTGCTCTCTCAGATGGGCAACACGGTGGCATAGTGGTTAGCACTGTTGCCTCACAGCGCCAGGGACCCGGGTTTGAATCTGGCCTCGGGCGACTGTCTGTGTGGAGTTTGCACATTCTCCCCGTGTCTGCGTGGGTTTCCTCCGGGTGCTCCGGTTTCCTCCCACAGTCCAAAAATGTGCGGGTTAGGTTGATTTGGCTATGATAAATTGACCCTTAGTGTTAGGGGGGGGATTAAATATGTGGGGTTACGGGGATAGGATGGGATATGTTAGGGGGAATTAAATACGTGGGGTTACGGGGATAGGGTGGGATATGTGTCGGTGCAGGCTCGATGGGCTGAGATGGCCTTTATCTGTACTGTGGGGATTCTGTGTGAGAAAGCAGGGACAGGGTACTGGATTTGGATGATCAGCCATGATCGTATTGAATGGTGGAGCAGGCTCGACGGGCCGAATGGCCTACTCCTGCTCCTAGTTTCTATGCCATGGCACTATTTCAAACAAGAGCAGTGGAGTTATACCCGGTGTCCTGGCCAATATTTATCCCTCAAATCAACATCACAAACAGATTATCTAGTCATTATTTCATTGCTGTTTGCGGGAGCTTGCTGTGCACATATTGGCTGCCACGTTTCCTACATTACAACAGTGACTACACCTCAACAGTACTTCATTGGCTGTAAAACGCTTTGGGACCTCCTGAGGTTGTGAAAGGCACTATATAAATGCAAGTCTTTCTTTAAATTGGTCAGAATTGGCAGAGCGCAGAGATCTCTGCAGGTTGTAGATGCTGGAGGAGGTTACAGAGACAGGGATAGAGATAACGCTCCTGTGAAGTGCCTTGGGACGTTTTTACTATGTTAAAGGTGCTATACAAATGAAAGTTGTTCTTTTTGTTGTTGCTCCACAAAAGAGACTTGTTGCAAAAATGATGGCACATGGTATTAAAGGAACTACAGAGATGGTTAAGGGACAGAAAGCAAAGAACAGATGTAGAGAGAGGCATTTCAGATTGACTGCATATGTGATAGAGGCATCTCCGCTGGTCCTCTCTTTCCATTTATATAATGGATTTGAATTATAAACACAAGATGAATGTCAGTTTGTTGATACCAAATTTGAAGGCATTGCAAAATGCAGGCGGGTAGACAGGTGGCAGATGCAGTTCAATGCAGAGCAATGTGAAGTAGGGAAGAGCACTGAAATGAAGTATACCCTAAACAATAAGATTCTTAGAGTGGAAGAACAAAGGCCATGAAAATAAAATGGAAATAGAATTCTGGGCAAGGTTCCCTTTAAGCTGTGCGGACACGCAGTGCTCCAGGGGTCCAGCGCAGCCAGTGAGCCGGCTTTAAAATTGAAAAACGCACATGCACGGACTTTTGAATGGGCCGCACGGTCCAAACAATAAATTACAGGGAACATTGATTCTGGGTTTTATTTACAAGTGGACTGAATACAGAAGCAGAGATATGTTGAATAGTACAAGATATTGATTAGGCTGCAACTGGAATGTTGGAATTCTGGGTACCTCCTTATAGATTGGATGTTGAAGCCATGGAACGGGTACAGCAAAGAATCACTAGATTATACCAGGAATAAGAGATTTATAGTTATGGAGAACTATTCAAAAATTGGCCTCCCCACAAAAAACAGAAGGCTAAGAGGAGATCCAAGAGTTTTTCCAAAAGGTTTTGAGGGAGTAAATAAATGAAAGGTTGCTTCCACTGGTTGGCAAATTGGTAACAAGGAGTTATGTACTAAAATGATTCCAAATGCAGGGTAAAGGAAGAAGAAATATTTTCACAGAGGGTTATTAGAACATAGATGCTTTATAACAAGTGCCCTTTAAAGCAGAGTCTATATAATTTAAAAAGGAATTGAAAAGAATATAAAAGATGCAAAGACATTGGATTAGATGGTTCTCATGAGCTAGCACTAGAACAGTTTGACAGAATGGCCTCCATCTATGCTGATTCTGAATGTGGTATAGTCACCTGACAGTACCACTTTACAGTATATAAACCTAAAACGGTTTGGTTCCTTATATATAGCTACATTTCCTTATTGCATAAAGACTACACAATGCATTCAGTCGCAAATGTGAAATACCAAACGCTGAAATACAAATAAAAAGATTTTTCCTCCTTAAATGGTCTGCCTCCACGCTGCCTTACTCATGGCTCCAATACAACTTCCCACTCTGCATTTCAATCATCACACTCCTCCTAGAATATATTGGCCCGAAAATTAGACCTAATACGCGAGAGTACGCACTGTGTACTCTCGCGTTTTAGGTCTCCAATTGCCGGTTTCCAGCATGCACTGCGCATGCGCGGGAAACCGGCACTTCGTGAATTCAAAAGGGGGCGGTTCCTAGGTGAACCGCGTGCGCGCTACAGGCTGCGCGCACGCAGTGCACTTAGTGCTTTGAACGCGCAGGTAAGCATGGAAGGTTTTACACAAAGAAAGGAGGCGTAAGACCCTCTTTTAACAAGGTAAGTAGTTAATTATTTTAAATTTTTTTCAACAGGTTTATCTTTTTTAGAGACTTTAAAGAAAAGTTTATTTTTATAACTTAAAAAGATTTTAAATTTTTTCAAAAATTTTATTTTTTGTTTAAAGTGGTTAATTTATTTAACTATACTTATTTTATTAATGTGATGGCTTTTTAAAAAAATTTAATTGAGGTTTAGCTGTTCTTTTGGGGGGGTATATTATTCATAGCTTTGACAGGTCTTCCTGTCAAAACTATGAATGAAAGATGGTGTGCTGCCATTGGCTCTAACTGAATCACGTGATCCCAGAGCTCGCACGAACTAATTGCGTCTCTGGGTCACGCAAGCACTGCACAGCTGCAGCCTTGAAACTAAAGTTCATGGGGGCCCGGAGGAAAAAGGTAGGCGCGGAGTGAGATATCGCGGGGAAGCCTTACCCCCGCGTCAACACTCAGTCTTTAATTTCTGGGCCATTGCTTTTAAAACTATTTGCAACATGGGCACAAACTGTAGTCCAACATACTATTTTACACAAAGAATTACTAAAATCTAATCCAAAAATCAATAGCTGGAGCTGAACTATGGGTCACAAGTACACAACCAGCACAGAAGTGCTCTCTCATGGTCCAGATGAGTTACTGGACTTCCAGTAAACAAATTGGTTATAGCAAGCTCTGATACAATGAGCCGGATTTTGCTGCAAAAATAATGGCGTGTTAACGACGTACATTATTATTAATGTGAAAATCTGCCAGCAAGTTCAGGGGATTAAGAGATACTCCATGAGTTTGGAATCGCCGGAACTTGCTAGCTGATTTACGCTGTTTCGTTGGATGCTTCACACAAATGGCATCTCGCCCATAGCCTCCCGGTTATTTAAGAGTTTGCTGGATTTTCACATTAATTGACCATTAAACACGCCACAGAAAGTTAAGTCTGGTAATCAACAGTACAAGTACCTTTTTAACAATGTGATAATTGTAAATGTAATACCAATCAACCTCTCTGGCCCAGAAATTGAACAATTTAAACCGTGGAATCTCATTCCTTCAGGTGGTAAATTGTTCTTGGAGATTTAAAAAAATTTCATATTTTACATTTTTTCTTACTTTTCCTTTGTCTCTTTTTCTCACTCTAAATCCAATCTTTCTTTCCCTTGGTGTACCTGATTTGACTAATTCACCCTACTTCTTTGTCGTTCCTGTTTCTTTCTCAATCCTTAAATCTCATTGGTTAAAAGAAAAGACTTGCATTTATATAGCGCCTTTCACGACCACCGGACGTCTCAAAGCACTTTACAGCCAATGAAGTGCTTTTGGAGTGTAGTCACTGTTGTAATGTGGGAAACATGGCAGCCAATTTGCACACAGCAAACTCCCACAAACAGCAATGTGATAATGACCAGGTAATCTGTTTTTTGTGTGTTATGTTGGTTGAGGGATAAATATTGGCCAAGACACCAGGGATATCTCCCCTGCTCTTTGAAATAGTGCCATGGGATCTTTTACATCCACCCGAGAGCAGATGGGGCCTCGGTTTAACGTCTCATCCGAAGACGGCACCTTCGACAGTGCGGCGCTCCCTCAGCACTGTACTGGAGTGTCAGCCTAGCTTTGTGCTCAAGTCCCTGGAGTGGGACTTGAACCCACAACCTTCTGACTCAGAGGCAAGTGTGCTACCAACTGAGCCACAGCTGTTAATTTTAAAAGGAGATACACTGTTGGTCCCGTTGTTCACCAAGGTCCCAGTTGCCCCGTTATCAGCTCAAACTTCCAGCAAGTTAAGGCGCAAAAATATTTTGAGCTGAAGTGCGTAGAAAAAAAATCTAAAGGCACACCCTGCGAGATGCGCCGGTCCAGCAAGATCTAGCCCATTAGACACAACTCCATGCTATGCTTCATTTACTACAGAAAACACCAATTCTCCATAACCAGCAATGGCTTTCCCACAAGGCAAAAACTCTCTGAAAACTTGTGGCAATTATGTTTTACACTATTGGTCCAACCACAATGGACAGGTCCAACCACAATGGACATTTTCTGGAATGATTACTACAATCAGGGCTGCCCTGGACAAGGCTGGTCCATGCATGGGTATTAGGCATCAGAGCACTTGAAATAATTGGTTTCCTTACTGAAACATGGAGACATTAGCTTGTGTAAGCTATGATTGGCCAATTGGGTTACACTCACATTGGACATCTTTCCATATTTTGTTCACTCACTCCCATGCAGTGCTTGCTTTCGCCAGTGTAGTATTTAAACAGAGCTGCCTGTGCCAAGTGTAGCAGGATAGGTTCAACACTGTAGTCATACCTGTTCTCACCAGTCCCATAAATATCCTATTAGTTTTTAACTGAACCTTTCCCAATTTTATATAACTGAGCTCTACAGTCCGGAAGGTCACAGGTTCAGCCCTGTTATGTGCTGAGTTAGCTGATCTATATACCTGGGCAGCTGTAGGAGTGCTACAAGGGGCCTCCGCCTCCCAAGTTTGGCTCAGTTATATGCTACCTTTACCAACTTAAGCCACGGGGGAAGCAGTTATTTTCTCTTCTTGCTGTTCCACGCAAAAAGAGCAATTTGAAATAGTAAGCACTCGAGGCAGCAACCAACAGAATAATTGAAAACATGCTTCTTGGATCAGGTTATTAAGCCCCTTCATGATTGAGTGTCCTGTTGACACTTACTGTCTCGGCTCACACCTGGAGAGTGACCACTTAGGCAAGGTTCCAGGTGACCGGCACCCATAGAACCTTTCCCCAGGAGAGGAGGGCTAGAGAAAACAAGCAGTGATCCACTCAACCCAAATGATTCTTAGTTTATACAGATGGAGGTGATGGGCTTTAATAAGCATTTGTTTGCAGCCCATCCCTATTAGCTCTGAGCAAACACACCACGTTTTGGAACCGAAGGCTAATCAACCAAGACCCACCTCCTGTACCTTGTCGAGGATGGCCGTAAACAGCGCACAATCAAAAGCAGATTTCCAGCCCACCCAGCTTGGAAGCTGCACAGTGAACAGTAAACATGTGAACACACCCCAGCTCAGATAAGCCAAATCGACACTAAATATTAACCTACATCACATTAACAAGACAATCTCCGTTTAATTAGGGAAACTGGGCCACAAACTCCTTTGGGCTCTACTTCATTTTTTCTTCAAACAATAAAATAAAATCCCTGATCCGAATGATGGCAGGCTGTCCATCCTGAGGGGGCCTCACAGCCAAACCCAATTTGGTTCTTGCCCTCACACCTTTCCAGTAACAGATAATGGATAGCAATCGGGGGAAGGAACCTTAATTGATTAATTTCCTCTTTAGCCCAGGAGGATTGAAGTCAATTGTAGCATCCCCTTCTTTCCCAGCTCAGATAAGCTAACTCGGCACAGGCCAGCCATGTGATCCTGGTACCCTCTGGTCTGTGTGGCTCTGTTAAACAGTGTCTTTACCAACTGAGCAGCAACCATTATTCTCCACTAAAAGAAAATACTGCAGATGCTGGAAATCTGAAATAGTGGCCTTCTTTCAGTAGAAGTTCTGATCCAAACCATTATTCTCTGTTGCTTCTCCATACAAAAAATGTTTCCAATAAAAGCAGCTGATACTTGAGGCATCAACCAATCCAACAGCTGAAACTCATTACATTTATGTTCATACCCCAAACTTTTAAACCATTTTGGCAACCGGCACTTTAACTTGGAAAGAAAACATTCCTTATTTGACTGTCACTGCATTGGGCACCAAAAATCACCCTCCATTTGGATCTCTAATTCCTGCAGGGCCCTTTTAAGTCAGTGCTGTAGCCAGAGACAAATCTTTACTTCAGCAAATGTGGCTGCCCACAGTTGGTGTGCTATTGCAACGATGTCTTTATTGTACACATGCAGTGAGGTTTTCCATCCAACATCTCAAATTCAAGACAGAAAAAGTGACTGAGGCAGCTGCGTGGGTTGCCTCAATAGTGGCCTACTTTCAGTAGAAGTTCTGATCCAAGCCAAAAACATAGCAGTAAATCAACAGTATTCTGAAACTATTGAACAATACTGCACTTGAAGACAATACTCGACAGTCTCAATTTTCAGTTTATTGCATTCAAAAGGTGCAGTTTGACAGATGGAAAGGGAACTAGGTAATATGAGGTCAAGGAGCATCAGCATAGGAACACCTGCTACCTGTGCTTCAGATGTGATAACAAGGACCTGTAATGCTGACCGATTCACTTGAAAATAACTCAGGAGGGTAGAGGGGTAAACTAAGCCAGTAGCAGCAAGATAGGTAGATTTGAGACCCCCACAGTGCTCACCACTTCAGACGGGTTTAGAACAGACCACATTACATTGGGTTTATGCTTAGATCAGCAATTTATTTTTGGATTTCAACAAAACATTTTACATCACTTTGCAAACTAAAATATTTGCGAACAGATACGACTCAACAGCAAATTTCAGTTAGCAGCTGCAAGAAAACCTTGAGCTGTCCTCACAACGGTCTCATTCAAGTACCATTTCTTCCCCGGCCTCGCCCCCAATCCTTCCCACTAAGGTTTGGATTGGAGCTGGGGTAGAGTTCCATGGCTAGCAATCACCCTCTGGTACTCAAGTATCAATTCATGAATCTACAACAGCAACTTGCATTTATATAGCGCATTTAAAATAGTAAAGGGTGCCATGGCACATCACAGGAGTGTAATCAGACAAAAAAAAGACACCAATCCCAAGGAGGAGACATTAGGACAGGTGACCAAAAGCTTGGTCAAAGAGGTAGGTTTTAAGGAGCAACTTTGAGGAGGAGAGAGTGGTAGAGAAGCAGAGAGGTTTAAGGAGAGAAGTAGCGAGATTAGAGCCTAGACAACTGAAGGTACGGCCACCAATGGTGGGCCAAAGGAAGTCGGGATGCACAAGAGTCCAAAATTGGAACAATCCAGAGGATTGTAGGGCTGTAGGAGGTTACAAAGATAGGGAGGGGCGAGGCCATGGAGGAATTTGAAAACAAGGATGAGAATTTCAAATATGAGGCGCTGGGGGCTGGGAGCCAATGTAGGTCAGCAAACAAAGGGGTGATGGGTGAACAGGAGTTGGAGAGAGTTAGGATACAAGCAGCAGATTTGGTGAGCTTAAATCTATGGAGAATGGAACGTGGTAGGCTGGCCATGAGAGCATTGGAATAGTTGAGACTGGAGGTAACGCAAGCATGGATGAGGGTTTCAACAGCAGATGGACTGAGGCAGGGGTGGAGACGGGCAATATTACGAAGGTGGAAGTAGGCGGTCTTAGTGATGGAGAGGATTAGGGGTCGGAAGGTTAGCTTAGGGTCAAACAGGACGTCGAGGTTATGAACAGCCTGGTTCAGCCTCAGACAATGGCCAGGAAGGGGGATGGAATTGGTAGCTAGGGACTGGAGCTTGTGGCGGGAGTCAATGACAATGGCTTCGGTCTCCCCAATGCTTAATTGGAGGAAATTTGTGCTGATGTCGGGGAACAGGCACTATGACAACACAGAGGCAGTGGAGGGGTTAAGAGAGGTGGCGGTGAGGTAGAGCTGGGTGCTGTCAGAGTACATGTGCAACTTAGACAGTGAGTTTTGCCCGGCAATTGCACATAGCAGAGCCTAACCCCGCCCCCCACCTTACTCCAATATCCACAGTACACTTTCCAGCAGGCCGTACTAGACAGCAATCAAGAGAAAGAACCCATGTGGATTTAGTGTTCCATTATACTTCCCTTACCGACACCCTAGCCACGACCAGTTGACTCACTGCAGACCGAGAGCTAAACTTAACACCTTTGGCTACTAATGGCTCAGTTTTATTAGCTTTACCATACGAACTATTTGGAGTTTGTTTAGCACTTCAACTGCAGTGCAGTGGTACTGTTACTGGACATAGAGAACAAAAGTTCAAATCCCAACATGACAATTACTTTTTTAAAAAAACTGGAGAGAAATAAAAGTTGCCAGATTGTCATAAATTACCAACTGGTTCACTAATGTCATTGAGGGAAGGAAACCTGTTGTCCTTACCAGTCTAGTCTACGTGACTCCAGACCCAGATCAACATGGTCGACTCTTAACTGCCTTGGAATTGGCCTAGCAAGTCACTCAGTTGTATCAAACTGCTACACCTGCAGCAGTTCAAGAAGGTGGCCCCACCACCACCTCAGGGAAACAGGGGATGATCAATAAATGCCAGCCTGATCCTGACAAAAAATATCATTTTGGCTGAAGGGACAGTATCCCTGATACTTAATCTGCAGAGGCCAGTCTAAAACTGTCACATCATCACAAATGGACAAGATATAAACAGCAGTCGGCCTGGACCATTGTATGGTAATAAAAACACAAAAATAAGATGAGATTATCCCTGGAGCACTGCAGGAAGAATGGGTTCCAACATCCAGGCTGTTTTACAACTGGTGAGCTCACAAAAGAACCGTAATCCCAACTTCTGTGCGTGAAATAAAAACAGTAACCACTGAAAATGTACAGCACAGAAAGTGGCAGAAAGACACCCAGGCAGATTAATGTTTCAGATGGGGCCCTCTATCAAAACCAATTTGATGAAGGAGTCCCACTTGAAACATTAACTTTTCTCCTTTCAGATGCTGTGTACTTCCAGCATACTCTATTGCAGATCTCCGGGACTGGCATTTTTTCCCTTTATCCTTGCTGAAAGTGTGATTAGTTTCGACGGGTGTGAAGCAGCCAGTCCAATGGTCAACAAACTTAAATCATTTCAATCAGACAGAAGTAGCAAATTTAAAAAAAAACTTAGTGTAACTTATCCTGTGGGCAAGAAGTGCCAGCTTTAAATGAAACCAAGCACAAACAAGGGACAAATGCAGCAAGACCTGGACAATATTCAGGCTTGGGCTGATTAGTGTAGGGTGACCATATTTTCTAAACCGAATCTGGGGACACAGGGTGGGAGCGCAGCAGAGTAGCCAGGACGGAAAATATAGGGAGTGAAGCAAAAATTGAGTCTGTATTTTAACAGTTGCACATATATACTACAAAATCCAAAACAAACGTGCATATAATTACTGCAGAGGTGACGTCACACTATTGAAATGCATTCAGACAGCGTTTATAAATAATACAACTACATGGTTTGGTTTCACAGGGCCTTCGATCTCCCTAAAGTTGCCCTTGACTCTTGGCTGCTAACACTGCTGCAGGCTCTTGCTGACACCTGTCCTTTTGACTCCGCTGCACTCTAGCATCGCTGATTTTTTTCAAAAATAAACACATCATATATTAACGGAATCACTGGTTGGTTATGCCCAATAGGCTTCCGAATTACGACCATTTCGAATTGAGGGGGAATGACTATATTTAAATTATGTTATTGTACACAAAAACTCAAAATAAATTAACAATCGCATCTGTTTGGCAAAGATTCCTTCATAAGATAAATTTTTAAAAATCTATTTTTTCTGGATCATAATTATATGATGCTGTTTGACAGAAAGCAATTCATATATGCATAAACTCTGAGGGAACTGCTATTATATAAAATTAATTAAGCTCAGTAACTTGTAATTATCACACAAACCTGCCAGCCAATTGGCTTGCGACCGCCTGTGATTCAAATTGGTACATCCCGTTGCGAAAGAAGAGGGGGGATAAAGTAGTGGGGGGTTTGGTTGTCGAGCGAGGCTGGGTCTGGAGTGCAGCCGAACTCGCTGGCAGCAAGAGCCCGGCAACGTTCCCTCTAAGCTGCGCAGCCATGCAGCTCTCTGCTGGTCCCGCACAGTCCAGGATCAATGTTTGCACATGAGCGAAATTGTGAAGGGGATACAAAAAAAAGTTAGGGGGAACATTGGTACCCACCCCTCAGCGCTTGATTGACGTGGATGCTAACCAATAGACTAGCCCCTTACGGAGGGCATGATCGACAGGGGACGCCCAGGAAGGAAACATGTAACCGGGGATTCCTCTGTGGGCATTGTTTGCCCAAGGGCACAGTACCTCATCCGGGGACTGTCCCCGGAAAACGGGGACCTATGGTCGCCCTAGATAAGTGGCAAGTAACAATCATGCCACACAAGTGCCAGGCAATGATCATCACCAACGAGAGTCAAGTCACCTCATCTCGACATTCAACAGGATTACCATCGCTGAATTCCCCAACATCAACATCCTGGGGGGGGGGGGGGTCACCATTGACCAGAAACTTAACTGGACCAGCCACACAAATACTGTGGCTACAAGAGCAGGTCAGAGGCTGGATATTCTGCGGCGAGTGACTCCCTCCAAGTCACACGTCATCTGACTTGGAATCATATCGCCGCTCCTTCATCGTCGCTGGGTCAAAATCCTGGAACTCCCTCCCTAACAGCACAGTGGGAGTACCTTCACTTCACGGACTGCAGTGGTTCAAGAACAGCAGCTCACCACCACCTTCGAGGGCAATTAGGGATGAGCAATAAATGCTGGCCTTGCCAGTGACACCCACATCCCATGAATTAATACAAAAAAGATAGGAAAGTCAAGTCTTGCTATTGTTGAAATCCATTACATGCAAACTACCTCGAACTTCAAAGGCAACAAACTGTCAATTCCATGAGTTCACTAATTCCTTTGAATTCAGCCATCAACACTGAAGCAAACTGGGAGATTCTTTGACAGTGTTTCCCCCCCCCTGGTTAAAGGCAGGTGCTATTACACCCAACTCCCCAGGGCACATGGCAGCCCAGTTGCAGACAAAATGCTTCATGTGTTTCAAGTTTGCTTTGTGACATGTGAAATCAGCAGGTGTTAAACAAAAATTAATTCTTGCAGAAGTATAATAGACAGCTAATATTAACCTGTAGACCTCTGCCTGCCGGCTTACACTGTCGAACTCTGATCTTCATTACTGAAAAGGCATCGGATTACTACAGATAATGAACAATAAGGTACCTAGAGGCTGATGTGACCACAGATTTCTATTAGATTCTTGTTTTAAATTATACTCGTTTTAAATTATACATTTTATACATATTCCCACAATTATTTTGTACACAGTTAACCAAGTGCACCAGACAGGGCTTTTAATGTCATTTACACTGTTGTATGTTACTGGCCACAGAAGTTCAGGTCAGATAGCATCGATCCCACTTACACTATAAAACATGGTCCATTTATAAATCATGCACCATCTGGATTCCTGCTCGACAACCCCTCCCCCTACCCCACATACATCTTTGATTTAGAATTTAAATAATTGGCTCCAAACACTTTTCACTGAAAGGCTAAATGGGGTATGGGGTATCTTTAAGAATGACTTTTGCCATCTATATTGAATTATGTTAATAGGAATTTCACCATAAAAACCAAACTAGCAGTCACCTATATAGAAAATAATAGACTCCCCATCTAAAATATTCATCACCTGATGTCACACTGGGCCACAGGCAACAATCTCAGGCTTAATTCCTGGTCTGTGACCTCTGCCAGGGCAGCAGTTGAAGCACAACAATTGACCTTAGTGTCTCAGGGCGAGGGAGTGGGTGGGGTGGTGCAGTGCAGAAAGAGAACACATCAGGGCTCCTGCTTCCAATTGCTATCACCTGCTAAAAATGTGTATATATGAAGGCATCGGGTGAAAACAGGATCGGGCCCATCTGTTGGAGCCTGCTACAGTCAAATAGCGTGCCAACATTCACACATGAACATGGCCACTTAGGCAAGGAACTGGGGACAACTAATGACTAAAAAGATACATCAGCGTGAATCAATCCCTCCAGGAAAAGGGGGAGGGCACACTGATGTGCGTAAAACAGCTGCAGTTCAAGTAAAAGGGTTCAAAAGGAGATGATAAACTATTCCTTGTATACAGGGGGTTCCTTAAAAGGGTGCGGGATTCTTTGGGATTTTCAGAGAAAGGGGTGCCAATAATACAACGCTATGGAATTATTCACGGGAGCACTCTGGAAAGCTCTCAATTTCCCTAATGGCCAGTCTGCTCCCGATTGTATAATGTAACATGATGCTTTAAATTACTGCCACAAGTGGACTGTGCAAGTTGAGTGCCTGTAAACGAATGTAACATGGTTGCTGTGGAAGTGCACTGTCATACAATTCACCCAAGGGTACCAATCATACAGTTGTGATGAAACACTACATGAGTCTCCCATTATAACACTGTAGTAGCAAGTGTGCAGGTCAGCCAGGAACCGCCGACAGGCCAGTCACAACATCCTCACAACAAATTCTACAAAGGCAGCCCTGTTACTCATACCTTCAGCGGTGCTGAAAAAATCTCATTACAATGTTTGAAACACAGAGCATTGCAATGAGCTGGATCTGGCAGAAGGGTGTGAATCCCTGCCAGTGAGACTTTCAGAAAACTCTTACTGCTCATTCCCAGTCACCAATTTAAAAGTCACTATTCCCAACACTTCTGGTGACCCAACCTTCTCTGAAGGCTGGGGAATATCTAAAAACTACACTAGAGGCCAAGTGGTCAGACAATATGGCCACAGTTAAGGTTGCAGCTTGGAGGAGCCTGGCAAAATGTTTATAGTAAAAACAGAAAACCTTGGTGGCTGTATGCTCCTAATCACTGAATTTGCACTAATAGGTAGGATCCCAAGTTGTTCTGTGGCAGTCGTAGTAAGCCCATTTCAAATACTACCTCTTCTCTTTTTAATTTGCTGCACAGTCGTCAGCCTCCTTCCTACTGTTCTTCACTTGTCAATTACCCACCCAAATTTTTATTTGTACCTCACAGAATTGCACAGCTTTGGAGATTTAAAAAAAGTAATTTCAAGTTCTGCACACATTACAAACCAGTTGGCCTGGATTGAGTTACAGACTGCACCACAACCTCTGGGTGTTTATGATTTACATAAACCGGCTGAGGCTTCAATCCCACAGGTCATGACATCATCCACACTCGCCTGCAGCTTTGCAACACACTCCAGATCAACTGTTAGGCTATATAGTTAATTTATCAGATTAATATATTCATAAAACCCAAATTCAGCCTGCACCAGAACATTTCTTAAAAGAGAATGCCCTCTTCCTCTGCCCTGTAATCCATTCTGAAGGGGTTGGCTGTGCTACGTGCTCCATATTCTGCTCCATGCTTCTGCCAAAGAATGTAAGACAGGAAATGAGAGAGCAGATTCGGTCAAAGCTTCAGCTTACATCAGAGGCTCTTTCTGACATTCAACTTTCCTCTTTACATTCACAAAATTTTACAGAATGGAAAAAGCTGCAGAAGTCTCAGCGCTGGACAAAACTTGCTTTTGACTCAACCCAACCTGTCATTACTGCAGTCTTGAGATATCGCTGTTTGCTCCCAAGCCTATTAACTCTATAGCACCTGGGCTGAATACTTAAAACGGGACTGCACTTTTTTTTTTCCACACCCTGTAATGGTGGCAAGCAGTTCCACTGAAGCAGCAAGCCCAGCCAACTCTATTCACACTCCTCCCCCCTTTTCAAATGCTATACATTTGTAACAAGCGTGTGTGAGAAATGAAGCATCACAGTGCTTTTAACTGGCCATCATTTGGCAGATTGCTGAAGTGGTGGAACAGGTGTACAGTACTGGCTGTAAGCACAAAAACATGAGGAGTCTGACCTTAAATGGAACCCACCCAACAAAATTGTTCGGTTAAAAGAGCTGAATACAATGCATGTTGATGGAAAGGGCTTGGGATTTTCAGTGAACTCAAAGCATTCATCATGCAGGTGTTCACGAGAGAAGACTGCAGCAATTTTCAATTCAGTTTTTTGCTGATGTTGAAAAGCACAACAGCTTAATAAACCTAGGCAATATTTCAACCAAGATAGTCAAAACAGTTCGGGATAAAAAAAATTCTACTGCCATTCTTGAATAAAACTCAGCCTGTGCTGGAGGTAGTTAGACTGCACAGAGCTATGTAAACACAGATGCAGAATCATGTTGGGAGTTCCATTTGATCTAGACTATGCACAAAGTCAGCTGTCTCAGTTGGTGAGACTCACTGCTGAAGCAGGTTTCAACACCCACTTTTCTCAGGAGAGCACTTCAGTGCAGTACTGCTGAAAAGGCTCCTTCTTCAGGAGACATTAAACAAGGATCATCTGCCTGATGAGTGGATTGATAACAATTTCAAGACCCATCAACAGTAAAGAGTGTTACGGATCCTATAAAGTATAGCAGCGTCCTATCTCACCCAATATTAAACACACATTCAGATGCACTTCACAAGGAACTACAAAGACACTAAACATTGAAGAGAGGCAGGAACAGAGTTCATGACTGATCCTTGTACAAATATAACCTTGAAAGCAAGAGATGGTATGACAGCTTTCTGCCTTAACAGTCCACAAAAGAAGGGCCAAGAGCAAGAGTGTCAGAAAGATGCACAGGGAAAAAGAGAGGGACAGACAGAACGGGCAACAAAGAACACACGAAAGATGAGATTGAGATAGCATCTCGGACTAATAGGAGGAGGAAGATCTTAAAATTATCAAATCAAAAAACAAGGTATGCAAGCTCCCATAATTGCTTGAGCACTGAGTTGAGCTGTGCAATCCCTAGTTCTTGGATTGAGTTAGCTCATCTCTTCATATTTGTGCCTAGCCAATGAGGGTCAGCAGACGATTAAATCAAGGGGCGTGGGGAAAGAGAAAAGAATGGCGACATTACCACCAAGGCTAATCCTGTCCTCACCAGACATTCACACGCATGCACTTTCCAGCAATGGTTGCTTTATGACCATCAAGAGCTAGAACCGTGGCTGATTTTCCCCTCTTTAGCTCAGGAATGCCAAGTTCAATTGTGGCACCCCTCCTGCTGCCTCAGCAGAGATCAGCTAACTCAGCACAGACCACCAATGGAGCCTGGGACCTTCTGGCTTGAATGGCTCACTTACCCATTACAGTTGGTTTCATCTTCTGGAGACAGAAGACTTTGACCATTACCCATAACAACCAGCAGCAACTATTTTCAAACCTCACTTAACAATGGAAAGTTTGATATCTTAACAGAATGCATGCTGGGTCCAATATGGGCACCATCTCAAACAGGCCATGAGAATTAAAGCATTGCTGCCATGCTTACTACACTCAGCATCCCGCTCAAGAATTTCAGACGTTTCCACTGCTAAATGTCAGCGTTGGCTCTGGTAGCACTCTTGCCTCTTGGGCAAAACATCGCATGTTTAAACCCTATTCCAAGACTTGAGCACGTAATCTAGGCCGACACTTCAGCGCAGGACTGAGGAAGTGCTGCTTTGTTAGATGTGCTGTCATTCGATGAGATGTTAAACATACTTTGTCTGCCTGTTCAGGTGGACCGAAAAGATCTCAAAAAGAGAAACAGGGAGCTCTGTGTCCTAGCCAACATTTGCACATAAAACACCAAAAACAGATTAAATGGTTATTAATTTGCTGTTTGTGGGATGATGCTACACACAAATTGGTTGAGGGGTTTGCCTACATAACAATGACTAGATTTCAAAAGTAATTATTTGGCTGCAAGGCACTTTGGGACAATCTGGGGGCATAAGGCACGATACAAATTTAAGCTTGTCCATGCTTACTTTCAGCAGGAATTTTTAGTCCAGTTTTTGGCTCAGTTCCAAAAGGAAGGAGCAATTAAATAAAGGAAACAGTTTATTAAATATGGGCGTGATTGGAAGATAAGGAGTCTGTGCTCGCGTTCTGGAAGTCACATTAAAATGATATAATTGGGAGCCCTTGGAAATAACAGGCTGAAAGGTTAAGTATTTTAGTACGAGACTCATTTTATCTTCAGCTGTAATTAAGGAGAAGCATACATTTGAGATTAGAATTAAAGGGTCACATCTTTGTGGTTTCTTCTGATCTTTCCTTCAAATAATTTTCCTTTTTAAAAAAAAATTCTAGATTTGAAGCATATTGCAGCTCTTTGCGCAAAACTAAAAATACACACTGTACTGGAGAACATGTGAGCTAGTGAAAGGACATTACAGTACAATGTCAGACATTTCCAAACCAAAATTTAACAATACTACATTCAATACTCTCACTAAGCTGTCCTAATCAGAGTGAGAAAAGGTAGTGCCTGGTGTGGTATGGAGTCACACAGACAAGCTGGTCCCACATTTAATCCATAGTGAGCTGAGTGATCGCATTGTAGCCAGGATAGCAGTAGGGGTGCTACAATTGGCATCAGAACCAATGGAGTAGGGCCAGAGAGGGAGCAAAAGAGAAGAGAAAAGGTGTTTGGGAGGGGAAATCACCCAGAGTTCCTGCTCTTTACCACAATTCACCAGCGCCTGCTAGAAATTGTGCATGCCACTGGACAAGGACAGGATTGGGTGATGACCTCTACAGCTATGTAGCCAGGTGCCTCTCACTGTTCATGGATAAATAGCCACTTTGTTGAAGTAATGTGGAGGGTCCCTAATGTCCATGGAACCAATCCCCAGCATTGTTAATGCCTTTAGGAGAGGAGGGGGAAAAAAGAAAAACCAACTAAAATATTCACCGTAATTTAAGCTTTCAAATATACGCTAAATGATGTACTATAAACTGAGTGCCGAGTCTTAGAAGGCATAGAATCAAAATATTCTTTGAATTCACAAGGTTGCTATTGAGAAGAAATTGCTACCTGATTACATTTAGACAATGGTGCAGAATTGCATCTGAACATAAAGGTTAAAAGATGTATACCAAATTGAAACTTCGGTGACAACAGCTTAGGTTAAATAATGCAGTTTAGAGGTGGAGGTGCAGGGACTCCAGTATACTCCGTTAGAGTGGTAGGGGTGAATGGGAGGTTCAAATCTGTGAATCCACAGAGCTGGACTCCGTCTCATCATACTGGATGTGGTGCTGAGTGGATGCAAGGAGCTCGCTCTAAGGAACTTGGTTAAAAAAAATTGACAGCCTCCAATCAAGTTATATACCCGCTCCCTTGGTTAAGAATGGTACATGACTCAGGGAGCGGTTGCAAAAATAAATAAATCACAACAAAAATCTTCAGCCTTGGTTCAGTGGTGGCACTCTTGCCTCCAAGTCAGAAGGTTGGAGGTTCAAGGCCCGCTCCAGGATTTGAGCCCATACCAGGGAACAGTAGCGTAGTGGTAATGTCACTGGGCTAGTAATCCAGAGGCCTGGACTAATGATCCAGAGACGTGAGTTCAAATCCCACCACGGCAGCTGGGGAATTTAAAATTCAATTAAATAAATCTGGAATATAAATATAAAGATAACCATGAAATCCTTTAGGGAAGGAAATCTGCCATCCTTACCTGGTCTGGTCTATATGTGACTCCAGACCCACAGCAATGTGGTTGACTCTTAACTGCCCTCTGAAATGGCGAAGCAAGTCACTCAGTTGTAACAAACCGCTACAAAACAAGAATGAAACCGGACGGACCACCCGGCATCGACCTCGCCACCCCCAGCCCACTCAACCCTGTAAAGTCCTCCTCACCAACTGGGGACTTGTGCCAAAATTGGGAGAGCTGTCCAACAAACTAGTCAAGCAACAGCCTGACAGTCATACTCACAGAATCATATCTTTCAGCCAATGTCCCAAACTCCTCCATCACCATCCCTGGAGGCAGCACAGTGGTATACAGTCAGGAAGGAGTGGCCCTGGGAGTCAACATAGACTCCGGACCACATGAAGTCTCATGGCTTCGGGTCAAGCATGGGCAAGGAAACCTACCACCCTCCCTTAGCTGATGAATCAGTAATCCTCCATGTTGAACACCACTTGGAAGAAGCACTGAGAGTAGCAAGGGCACAGAATGTACTCTGGGTGGGGGACTTCAATGTCCATCACCAAGAGTGGCTCGGTAGCACCACTACTGACCGAGCCCTGAAGGACTTAACTGCCAGTCTGGGCCTGCGACAGGTGGTGAGAGAACCAACACGAGGGAAAAACTTGCTTGACCTTGTCCTCACCAATCTACCTGTCTAAGATGCATCTGTCTACCACCGTGCTAAATGGGATAGATTCAGAACAGATCTAGCAGCTTAAAACTGGACATCCATGAGGCGCTGTAGGCCATCAGAAGCAAAATTGTATTCCACCACAATCTGTAACCTCATGGCCTGGCATATTCCTCACTCTACCATTACCATCAAGCCAGGGGACCAACCCTGGTTCAATAAGGAGTGTAGAATAGCATGCCAGGAGCAGCACCAGGCATACCTAAAAATGAGGTACCAACCTGGGGAAGCTGCAACACAGGACTACATGCATGCTAAAAAGTGGAAGCAGCATGCTTTAGACAGAGCTAAAGGATCAGATCAAAGCTCTGCAGTCCTGCCACATCCAGTCATGAATGGTGGTGGACCATTAAACAACCAATGGGAGGAGGAGGCTCCATGAAGATCCCCATCAGGTCAATCATCTCAGCCCCAGGACATCGCTGCAGGAGTTCCTCAGGGCAGTGTCCTAGGCCCAACCATCTTCAGCTGCTTCATCAATGACCTTCCCTCTAACATAAGGTCAGATATAGGGATGTTCGCTGATGACTGCACAGTGTTCAGTGCCATTCACAACTCCTCAGATAATGAAGCAGTCCATGCCCGCATGCAACAAGACCTGGACGACGCTCAGGCTTGTTCTGATAAGTGGCAGGTAACATTCGTGCCACAGAAGTGCCAGGCAATGATTATCTCCAACAAGCGAGAGTCTAAACACTGCCCATTGACATTCAATAGTATTACCATCATCGACTCCCCCACCATCAACATCCATCCACCACCTTAAATATTCACTCCCTCCACCACCGGCATACCTTGGCTGCAGTGTGTACCATCTACAAGATGCACTGCAGAAACTCGCCAAGGCTTCTTCGGCAGCACCTCCCAAACTCGCGACCTCTCCCACCTAGAAGGACAAGGGCAGCAGACACATGGGAACACCACCACCTCCAAGTTCCCCTCCAAGTCACACACCATCCTGACTTGGAAGTATATCGCCGATCCTTCATCGTCGCTGGGTCAAAATCCTGGAACTCCCTACCTAACAGCACTGTGGGAGTACCATCACCACACGGACTGCAGCGGTTCAAGGCGGCAGCTCACCACCACCTTCTCAAGGGCAATTAGAGATGGGCAATAAATGCTGGCTTTGCCAGCGACGCCCACATCTCAAACGAATAAAAAAAATCTAGAATGACTCTGCAATGCAGTAATGCACTGTCAGAGGTGAAGCCTTTTGGATGAGATGTTAAACCGAGGCTCCATCTGTTCTCAGCTGGATGTAAAAGCTGCCATGGCACTATTCGAAGAACAGCAGGGGAGTTCTCCCAGTGTCCGGACCAACATCACAAACAGATTAACTGGTCATTGATCGCAGTATTCTTTGTAGGACCCTGCTTAGCCCAAATTGGCAACTGAATTTCCCTATAAAACAATAGTGAATACACTTCAGAAGGTACCTCATTGGCTGTGAAGCACTTTGAGACGTCCTGAAGATGTGAAGGCACTATATAAATCCAAATCCTTTCTTTAAAAAAATTGAGAAAGGCAGAAAAGGATCTAATTTCTTCTATTTCCAATGAAGAAGCATGCTACAAATATTCCATAAAAGTTCTTCCGTGTCCTTGAACTGAGCAACAAGCCAATGGGGGAAGAAAATCAGTGAGAAGTTACTCAGCACAAGGCACAGACCCTGCTCACACTATATCCTGAAGCAAAAGCATGCTCAACCTACGGCTAACTGCCAGTGGCCTGGCCCTGTGTCAGCTGTGAATCATAAATCAGTGTTTGTATCATAACCAGCCAACCCAGCACACAAGCCTCTTGTTCTAACTCATGATCGACTGTTTCAACCAACATTTGGGCCCAAACAACTAATTCAACTGCCAGCGCAGTGATGATGTTACTTTGAACATTTTTAAAATCAAGGGTAGGTTGGAAGTGGGGAGGGTGTAGGATTATGATATAGAGCAAGATCATCCCCCACTTGCACTGATGCACAGCAGGCTCCTTTCACAATGCGGGGCTCAAATGTCCATTAACAAGAGGCTTATGAGTTTGGAAAGGGAGATGGAGATTTCACATCACTGCACGGTTAGTGTCTTCCACTCTATGAACCAGTCAACTCAGCCAACCAGCTCTAACCAGGCAGCCTCAGATGATTTTACATTAGATTTTTTCAGATATATTAAAAAGATGTTCAAAGCGGTCAGAGTTTCTGCAAAAGTAATTAGGGAAAAAATTATGGCAATTGAGATGTGCTAACAAATGAACAAAAGTAGTCCAGTATTAATGCATTTTTTTTTTGCATTTACAAGGTTGTTGCCACTTTCATCCTGTCCTTTTCTGAAGGTGCTGACTCTTCTTGGAGTACAGTCCACGAGCACCAGCAGCCCCCTGGTACCCAGCCCAAGTGGCTCTCCTTCAGTGTGAGGCTAAAGGGTCATTGTTGGCAGTATATTGGCCTGTGGATGAGCCCAACCCTGCTCTTTGCTGACATTCGCCTGAATTGACTAACAGGACTCAAACAGGGGCAGGAACCCTGTCAAATTACCCTTTCTAGCCCAGAGCCCAATTATAGCACCCCAGCTGATAAGCAAACTCAGCAGAGAAGTTACAAAATTTAAAAATATAGCAATTTTAATCTAGTCCCTGATAAAAGCTCCAGTCTTGACAGAAGGACCAAAACCCTACAAATCAGGTCACTCACTTAGTCGGTCCTCCTGTATTTTGAATAATTTGCAACACAGTTACATCAAAAATTCAAACTACAGGCACTATATCCAGAGTTGAAAACTCAGGTTTCCCTTATCTCTCCAACTAAATGCTTGAAAAGAAGTGTTGCCAATAGATGTGCTGCACTGGAGAGAAAAAAGTACAGATACATTTCGTTAACACTCCAAATTCAAATACACCATAATCTCCTACACCCAAGTTAAGCTTTCGGAAGGCACTTCCCTTTGATATTCAGGACGGTACATTGGTCCCACACTTCACGATAAAGGCCACTTGTATACCATAAGTAACTGTTTACCAAAACTGACCTTACAAGAAACCAACTTGCCAGGTGATAACATCCTTGAGATGCTCTTCATGACTGTTATCTTTGAAAATTGTTGGATTTGAATGTTTCTTACATCGAAACATAGAAGATAGGAGCAGGAGTAGGCTATTCGGCCCCTCGAGCCTGCTCCGCCATTTAATGAGATCATGGCTGATCATCCAAATTCAGTACCCTGCCCCTGCTTTCTCCCCATATCCCTTTAGCCTCAAGAAATATATCTAACTCCTTCTTGAATATATTTAATGAATTGGCCTCAACTGCCTTCTGTGGTAGAGAATTCCACAGGTTCACCACTCTCTGGGTGAAGAAATTCCTCCTCATCTCAGTCCTAAATGGCTTACCCCTTATCCTTAGACTGTGACCACTGGTTCTGGACTCCCCCACCATCGGGAACATCCTTCCTGCATCTAGTCTGTCTAGTCCTGTTAGAATTTTATAAGTTTCAATGAGATCCCCTCTCATTCTTCTAAACTCTAGCGAATATAAGCCTAATCGACCCAATTTCTCTTCATACGTCATTCCTGCCAACCCAGGTATCAGTCTGGTGAATCTTCGCTGCACTCCCTCCACGGCAAGAACATCCTTCCTCAGATAAGGCGACCAAAACTGCACACAATACTCAAGGTGTGGTCTCACCAAGGCCCTGTACAACTGTAGCAAGACATCCTTGCTCCTGTAGGCGAATCCTTTCGCTATGAAGGCCAACATACCATTTGCCTTCTTAACCGCCTGCTGCACCTGCATGTTTACCTTCAGCGACTGGTGCACAAGGACACCCAGGTCTCGTTGCACTTCCCCTTCTCCCAATCTATTGTCATTCAGATAATAATCTGCCTTCCTGTTTTTGCCACCAAAGTGGATAACCTCGCATTTATCCACATTATACTGCATCTGCCCAATCACCCAGCCTGTCCAAATCATACTGGAGTTTCTCTGCATCCTCCTCACAGCACACACGCCCACCCAGCTTTGTGTCGTCTGCAAACTTGGAGATATTACATCTAGTTCCCTCGTCTAGATTAATATATATATTGTGAATAGCTGGGGTCCTAGCACCGATCCCTGCGGTACCCCACTAGTCACTGCCTGCCACCCGGAAAAAGACCCGTTTATTCCAACTCTTTGCTTCCTGTCTGCCAACCAGTTCTCTATCCAAGTCAGTAGCTTACTCCCAATCCCATGTGCTTTAACTTTGCACGCTAATCTCTTATGTGGGACCTTATCGAAGATTCTGGTCTCCTTACCTTAGAGGGGATTGTTCTGAGGAGAGATTGAGGAGACTAGGCTTATATGCCCTACAGTATAGAAGAATAAGAGGTGATCTCATTGAAACATACAAAATCCTTAAAGGGCTTGACAGGGTGGATGCTGGGAGTATGTTTCCCCTGACTAGGGAATCTAGAACCAGGGGTCACAGTCTCAGAATTAGGGACGGCCATTTAGGACTGAGATGAGGAGAAATTCCTTCACTCAGAGGGTGGTGAATCTTTGGAATTCTCTACCCCAGAGGGCTGTGGAGGCTCAGTTGTTGAGTATATTCAAGACACAGATCAATACATTTTTGGATATTAAGGGAATCAAGGGATATGAGGATCTGGCAGGAAAGTGCAGTTGAGGTCGAAGATCAGCCATGATCTTATTGAATGGCGGAGCAGGCTTGAAGGGCCGAATAGCCTTCTCCTGTTCCTATTTCTTATGTTCTTAGAAATGTTACCACTTGACCAATTTTTTTTTTTTTTTTTTAAACAAGTTCAGCTTTAAGGCATTTGGGGAACCTCCCATCACTTAAAAAAAACATTAATATACTGGCAAAACACCATGGTGTTGCTCATGGGTGGTTTGGTATCTAGAACATGGTTGTGATGTTTTGTTGCCAACCTGGCCTGTGCTCTGCCTAGGAAAATCCTGGTTAAGTGTGGGACCTTATTAACTGCTGAGGTCAATCAGCCAATATGAAAATGGAATTTTAGTGGATAGAAGCTTTGTAATGCTGGCCCTTGTCTTATATGGCAATGCAGATTTTGGAATGGGGTGGAGTGGAGCCTGTCTTCATCTTATACATGGGTGACCTTCTACAGAAGATATATACATTAAATCGCTGCCACCCAATCAGTGCCAGCCCTCAACCTACAACTCAAATTGGGACTCGCAGGCGTTCCCATTTGTCAAATCGACAGACACAATAAGTTTGATTCATTTTATCATATCACTTCTATAAGGCCACACAAAAACAGAACAGACAACATTCAGCCACCTGAATGATTCCGGCCCCTGCCAACCCACTGAAACAATTCCGCTCCCATGCTTCGTTATTAAGTGGAGGAAGCAGCAAAACAGGCAACACGGAGATCTACACAGTAACGTAGCACATTTCATTCAAAGTAACCACTCTAGGACAGCACTAACCTACATTTACTGCAGATTTCCATGCCTCTTCTATGGCTTTGCAAGTTCGTACCTTAAGTTCCTGCATATTCCATCCACTCCCCTCAGCACAGCAGACTTCTCACCCACCACCCATGGGTGCTTGTTTTGCCACTACGTTCCTGCCCTTAAACTTTGCCTTGCCAGCTCCTTCGCCTGACCGTGCCTTTGTTTCCTTCTCCATTACCCTCCCCATTGCCCACGCTCATCCTTGTTAAGAGCTCTGAAATATCTTCCTGCCTGTGAGAAGTGCGATAGAAATGCAAGTTGATGATGTTGTGGTTTCATGCTTTTCTTTGTCCCATCAATGACTTTATATTAGCATGATACTCGGGCAAAGATCATCACAGGAAACAGATGTGGAGCTCAATAGAGACTGATCTAATTTCAATAATTCTCTTTAGAGAAGGGCAGACTTCTAACCCAGCCAATACATATACCATACATAACACACCCCAAAAATGCCATGGTGAGCCAGTAAAGCAGTTAAATTGGTTTACAGGATTTCTGGACATCTCAATTCTCCAACTATGTTCAGTTTTAAGATTCCACCCTCAGGGTCCCTCACAGGAAACTTGGCATGAAGTTCATCCAGCACGTAAGCTCCATGCTCAACATAACTGTCCAGCAGATTTCTGCCAACTCTCAAAGCATGCCAGAGCTCCCTAAAATTCTTTAACTCCCAGAGATAAACGACTTCCTCCGTCTAAAGTACTGGCTCAAATCCCAGAAGCACAGTACATTACATCAGCCTGAACATGGGGGAAGCACTTCAGCCAGGAATACTTTCACTTACATGTTGTGACATAAGATACTTTTTTTTTTTAAATCAGTAGATTTTAAGATTAACTATCCTGCTCCTACCCCCATCGCACACGCACACACCTCAGTTGGCAGCACCCTCACCTCGGAGTCAGAAGGTTGTGGGTTTAAGTCCCACTCCTGGGACTTGAGCACAAAAATCTAGGTTGACACTCCAGTGCAGTACTGAGGGAGTGCTGCAGTCAGGGGTGCCGTCTTTTGGATGAGATGTTAAACAGAGGCCCCGTCTGCCCTTTCAGTTGGACTTAAAAGATCCCATGGCACTATTTCGAAGAGCAGGGGGGTTATCCCAGGTGTCCTTGCCAATATCTATCCCTCAATCAACATAACTAAAACAGATTATCTGGTTATTATAACGTTGCTGTGCGCAAATTCGCTGCCACATTTCCTACATTACAACAGTGATTACACTTCAAAACGTACTTAATTGGATGTAAAGCGCTTTGGGACGTCCGGTGGTTGTGAAAGGTGCTATATAAATGCAAGTTTTTTTTCTTTTTACATATTTCAAACACCATAAACTTTTCAAATCCACTTAAACGAGAGGGCATTTTAACCAACTCAGTGTAAAATAGAGAGATCGCCAACATTTTGCTGTAGGATTAAAAGCAACAAAAGCAGCACTGTACATATTTAGGAACAGAAATTAAAAATACTGTATGTCCTCAGAGTTCAATTGAATTAGGTAAAACAAAAAACTTGTAATTAAATTCTAACTGAAAACAATTAAAACTACCAGGGTTTCATTATAGAATATTCCCCTAAATTGGGAGAATGCAGTCAAAGCTAGGATCTGTAATTACAAGTTCAACACTATACCATCAATAAAGATGGTCAATGCCACATAACCAATCATTCTGAAAGGAACAAACACCACGTTTTTTGCAAAAAGAGACACTTCAGGTCATTTAATGACAAAACTCAAATATCCCTTAATCTGTGTTTCGAAGAATTTGATATCCTTCTCGTTAAAAAAAGGACAACGTTGTTACTGCCCTAATGCCCACACACCAATAATCTCAATTTAGATCGTTTTAACCTCATCATTTTTAACATAATCCCTTTCATGCTGGGATTAGAGTTTGGCATTGCTCCCCAATGACCCAGTGGGTAAGGCAGTACCAGTGTAATAGCAAGCCATACAGACCAGAAGGTCCCAGGTTTGTTCCTCAGTCTGTGCTCAGTTAGTAGCAGTAGGGGCACTATAATGGTCAGTCGTAGCTCAGTGATTGCACGCTCGCCTCAGAGCCAGAAGGTTGTTGGTTCAGGCCCCACTCCAGACACTTGAACACAAAATCTAGGCTGACATTTCAGTGAAGTACAGGAAACTTTCGTTTATCCGGCACCCAAATATCCGGAATTCTCGCTTAACCGGCAAAAATCATCCTCCGAAAACTCCTCTCAAATAACCGGCAATGTTGCCGAGTCGCAGTCGAGTCTCCGCGAACGCCGAGTGCTCTGAAAAATCCTCTCAAATAACCGGCAATGTTGCCGATCCCGAGTCCGAGAACGCCGATTTAGTCAGTAGGGGTACTTTTCAAAAGTGCCACTACTCGGCCTCCTGGCGCTGTCGCAAGTCCGAAACATTGCAGTAGCTTGAATAGATTCTCCCGTGCTGCTTGGAGTCTCTTTGTTAAAAATAGCCTCGGTAGATATAACTCTGTTATCCGGTACTTTCGATAAACCGGCACCACGCCGGTCCCGTCGATGCCGGATAAACGAAAGTTTCCTGTACTGAGGGAGTGCTGCACTGTCGGAGCAGTCATCTTTCGGATGAAATGTTAAACTGAGGCCGTCTCCCTTCTTGGATGTAAAAGATCCCAAGGCTCTATTTCGAAGAAAAGCAGAGGAGCTTTCCCTGGTGTCCCGGCTAATATTTATCCCTCAACCAATAACACTGAAACAGGTTATCTGGTCATGATCACATTGCTGTTTGCGGGACCTTGCTGTGCACAAATTGGTTGCCATGTTTCCTACATTACAACAGTAACCGGAAGTGCTTCATTGGCTGTAAACGCTTTGGGACGTCCTGAGGTCATGAAAGGCACAATATAAATGGAAATAACAGAAAACGCTGGAAAAACTCAGCGGGCCAGACAACATCCGTGGAGAGAGAAAGAGAGTTAACGTTTCAGGTCGATGACCTTTCGTCAGAACTGGGAAGAGCCGGAAATCAAATAGATTTAAGGCCAGGGTAAAGCTGGGAAAAGGGGGCGGGGATAAAGGAACAAAGGGGGAGATGAAGAGACATTAGAGATATGCGAGGCTAGAGGTGGTGTAATGTGACAGATTAAGGCTGAAAGAAGTGTGAAATCCACTGGCAGAATGAAGGACAGCTGCCAGCTTCTAGGAGGAAAAAAAAGGTGGGGGGGGGGCCAAATAAAAGGGTGGAAAAAATAAAATATAAATGTGATTGGAGCTGAGGTTATGATCTAAAATTGTTGAACTCGATATTGAGTCCAGAGGGCTGTAGCGTGCCTAAACGAAAGATGAGGTGCTGTTCCTCGAGCTTACGCTGCGCTTCCGTGGAACAGTGTAATAGGCCGAGGACGGTGAGGTCAGAGTGGGAGTGAAGCGGTGAATTAAAGTGACAGGCGACCGGGAGCTCGGGGCCCCCCTTACGGACTGAACGGAGGTGTCCCGCAAAGCGGTCACCCAATCTGCGTTTGGTCTCCCCAATGTAGAGGATATAAATGGAAGTTTGTTTTTCTATAATTTTCTATAATGATATAACGTGGAGAGACTGGAGAAACTGGGGTTGTTTTCCTTAGAGCAGAGAAGGCCAAGAGGAGATTTGATAAAGGTGTTTAAAATCATGAACAGGTTAGATAGAATAAATAAAGAGAAACGGTTTCCAATAGCCGAAGGGTCGATAGTGAGGGGGCAGATATAAGGTGGTTGGCAAAAGAACCAGAGGTGACATGACGAAAAATGTTTTTACATGAGTGGTTAGGATTTGGAATGCACTGCCTGATAGGCTACTATTGAATCTGTATCCACCACCCTTCAAAATGGAATTGGATAAATACTTGGAGAAAAAATTGCAGGGATATGGGGGAAGAGCAGGGGACTGGGACTAACTGGATTAGATTGCGCCGGTTCACATAGACTTGATGGGCCGAATGGCTGTACTGTTCTATGACCCTCTGTGCAGCACTCCTGGGCTGGAGCCCTGTGCTCATTTCCAATTACGATCCGATAACACCAACTGCAACATGCAAGTGTGAGAGACCTGCTCAGCTATGACGTCCCCACAGTTGAATAGCCTGCTAACACTGCATCTCAGCTGATACACTGAGCAAGGTACCAGAGGACTGCCAGCACCTGTGGAAAGAGAAAAGTCAGCACCTTCAGGAGGAGGTGATAAAAATGGGGGATGGGGGAAATGATATCATGAAGCTACTAATAGTTCTGTCGTACAATTAGATAATTTGGCTTATATTTAGAAGCTTTTTGAATCTGTTCGGAAAGCTTTGTAGCACAGATAGTGAACATAAACTGTCTGCAACTTCATCTGACCCATATACAAGAATGCCATTAGTGCTGCAAGATAGCAAGAACCTGTTGGAATTTTCCAGTTACATGCCTTGATTCTATAAACTATTGCAAACTGCAATTTAAATTGCTCCCAAAGATAATAGGTGCACAATATTTCACACTTAAATAGAAAGATGGAGTTAATTTATCTATGCTCCTGCTACATATCCTTCCTCTAATCTCATGAGCCAACCTACAACAGCTCTGCAGGAAGTGGCATGCAATGAGTGCTGTGATGACGGCAGTCTAGTACATAAGTAACTAATTATTCCCATACAGAACCCCTCAGGAATAATTATCAGTTTAAAAAAAACATTACCGTACACCAGACCTTGAAAACATTACGGATTCTAAAATAGCAGTGGCCATTAGTAGCAATGCCACAAGAGGTTATCAAACAAGCCTCGAAACATTCCGTGTGGCATCTCATATCTGGACTTCTCCCTGCAAAAGAGGAAATGGATGTCGACTATTGGTCACTGAAGAGCTTTGAAAAACTATTATGTGCAACCTTCTTCCCCAACCCCCCAGTAAAAGATTTGCAGAAGTTCTTGATGATCAAACCACTCAGTCTATGAGCAAACTCCCATTAATTTTATAAATGGGTAGCAAGAAAAATATTTAAAATAACCAACTTGCATTTATTTAACGCCTTTCAGCCTCAGGATGTTGCAAAGTGCTTCAATTAACTACTTAAGCGTAATGACTTTTGTAATGCAGGGAAACAGCAGACAATTTGCACACAGAAAGGTCCCACAAACAGCAATGAGAAAAATGACCAAATGTTTTAGTGGTATTGGCTGAGGGATAAATGTTGCCCAGGACACAGATCTCCCCTGCTCTTCCAAAAGCACCATGGGATCTTTTACATCCACGTGAAGGGGCAGGCAGGGCCTCAGTTTAACCTCAACCGAAAAAAAAATTTTAATAAACGATTTAGTCGTTAAATTTCAACAAGCTCCCCAGTACAGCTGAAATCCTTGCCTTGTATATTAAAATTACCTGCTTCAATTTGTAAACACTGACTTTATTTCAGAAGTTATAAACTTGGGTTTCAAAAACATCTGCCTTTTGAAACCCCTGGCATGCCAACATCTAATGGATGTCATAAGAGCATACCTAAGAAATAGGAGCAGGCCATTTGGCCCCTCAAGCCTGCCCTGCCATCCAATAAATCATGACTGATCTTCTACTTCATCTGCACTATCCCCATAGCCCTTGATTCCCTTAATATTCAAAAATCTATCGATCTCGATCTTGAATATACTCAACAACGAAGCCTCCACAGCCCTCTGGGGTAGAGAATTCCAAAGACTCACCACCCTCTGAAGAAATTTCTCCTCATCTCAGTCCTAAATGGCCGACCCCTTATTCTGAGACTGTGACCCCTGGTTCTAGACTCCCCAGCCAGGGGAAACATTCTCCCTGCAGCTATCCTGTCAATCCCTGTAAGAATTTTGTATGCTTCAATGAGATCACCTCTCATTCTTCTAAACTCTAGAAAATGTAGGCCTAGTTTACTCAATCTCTCCTCATAGGACAATCCCCCCCATCCCAGGAATTAGTCTGGTGAACCTCCGTTGCACTCTCTCTATGGCAAGTATATCCTTCCTTAAGTAAGGAGACCAAAACTGTACACAATACTCCAGATGTGGTTTCACCAGGGCCCTATATAATTGCAGTAAGACGTCTTTACTCTTATACTCAAATCCTCTTGTAATAAAGGCCAACATACCATTTGCTTTCCTAATTGCTTGCTGTACCTGCATGTTAACTTTGTGATTTGTGTACAAGGACACTCAGGTCCTGCTGAACACTAACATTTCCCAATCTCTCACCATTTAAAAAATACTCTGCTTTTCTATTTTTCCTACCAAAGTGGATAACTTCACATTTCTCCACATTATTTTCCAAGTGCCATGTTCTTGCCCACTCAGTTAGCTTGTCTATATCCCCTTGAAGCCTCCTTGCATCCTCCTCACAACTAACATTCCCATCCAGCTTTGTATCAGCAAACTTGGATATATTACATTTGGTCCCCTCATCCAAATCATTGATGTAGATTGTGAATAGCTGAGGCCCAAGCACTGCTCCTTGCAGTACCCCACTAGTTACAGCCTGCCAACCCGAAAATGACCCGTTTATTCCTACTCTCGGTTTTGTCCATTAACCAATCTTCAATCCATGCTAGTATATTATCCCCAATCCCATGAGCCCTAATTTTGTTTAATAATCTCTTGTGTGGTACCTTATCGAATGCCTTCTGAAAATCCAAATACACCACATCCACTGGTTCCCCCTTATCTATTGTGCTATTTACAACTTCAAAAAATTCTAACAGATTTGTCAAACACGATTTCCCTTTCATAAATCAGTGTTGACTCTGCCCAATCCTATTATTTTTTTTTTAAGTGCCCTGTTACCACGTCCTTAGTAATAAATAGCATTTTCCCTACTATTGATGTCAGGCTAACTGGTCTGTAGTTCCCTGTTTTCTCTCTCCCTCCTTTCTTAAATAGTGGGGTAACATTTGCTACCTTCCAATCCATGGGAACTGTTCTAGAATCTATGGAATTTTGGAAAATGACAACCAATGCATCCACTATCTCTATAGCCACCTTTTTCAAAACCCTAGGATGTAGGCCATCAGGTCCAGGGGATTTATCGGCTTTCAGTCCCATTAATTTTTCCAGTACTACTTTTTTACCAATACTAATTTCTTTCAATTCCTCATCCTCGCTGGACCCTTGGTTCTCCACTATTTCCAGGAAGTTTTTTGCGTCTTCTTCCGTGAAGACAGACAAAGTATTTGTTTAATTTCTCTACCATTTCCTTATTTCCCCATTATAATTTCTCCTGTCTCAGCCTGCAAGGGACCCACATTTACTTCGCTAATCTTTTCCTTTTTACATACACTGAGTCATGCATGGAGACAATGACAAACATTTCAGTGCAGAAAGATTCTGCCACTGCATAGCAATGGTTGGATACATCACCTGGTTTCCTCCAATTACTAATTACTCGGAGTAAACTATCTTGTGGTGTAGAATTCAAAAGTAAAATGAGACATGGCATAGATGAATCAAGACTGGGAAAAACTATGGATAAAGGGGATGAACTGATAAGTTGACAAGAAATAGTTTGAGATGGTAATTGGGAAGGAAAAAGGAAAAAGCTTGGCCAAAAAATTAAGACAAGTGAAACCAGGAAATCAAGCCAGTATCTGTGCAGGCACCTATTTAAATGCTTTATTTCATCAGGTCCAACTATCCTTCCATCACACCATTACCTAAAAGTTTTTAAAAGTTTATTTTAAAACGAACAACATTTAAATGAATTACTCTCACTAGCCATTCAAGCTTTTCTCCTACTACTGAACTGTGATCGACATGCTGCCTTGTTTTTTTTTTAATTTAGAAAAAACATTACTGCCAGTCCTGGTCCAGTGACAGGAAAAAAGTAAAACCTTCCAGCAAGTTGCAGCATGATGGTAGCTCGGGACACCAGCATCGTATCAAAGCACATTCCAACATTGCTCCGGGCAGTCTGACTCGTTGCTTTTGTGTGTATACGTATCAAAACAAATCTAAACTTCTCAAATAACAGAAGAAAGCATTCCCACAGGCAATATTACATGGTCAACTGGCACAGATACCAACTGGTCTGCAATAGGGTAGAATTTTCTGTGCTGTAAGATTCTATGAACAGACACCAGTGAGCACATTCTTTCAAACTATGGAGTGAAATGAACAACTGACATTGTGATAATGGCATCAAATGTTTTAGCACAACCAGAGTGTTGGATTATGTTTTTTGGTGACTACTGATGAATTGGCACTAGGTTGTAGGTGGAGTGGTTGAAAAGATCCAAGAAACCAGCAATATTACAAAGGGATTCTTCCATTGATAGTATATACTAAGAAAACCAGCTCTCAGCATGGCTAACTTAGGTTTTGCAGACAAAAGCGTTTGAAATTTCTTTTCCCCTATACAATTTTCTTCTCTTCTCTCCTGAAGGTGTTGATGCATGAACATCGTGATACCCTCTTGTATCTCGCTCAAATGGCCATTCCTCATGTGAACCTAAATAGCGAAAAATCGAGCAAATCGAATGTGGGGTCAGTATAGCAGAGCACGATCCCGTCCTCACCCAAAGTCCATACATGCACACTTTCTAGTAGCAACATTGATAGCTATCAGGAGTGGGAACCCTGGCTAATTACCCCATCGCCCCCAACTCAGTCAACAAGACCAATAATAAATTGTACATAATGTGCCAAATATCCATTACGTTTGTTTAAATAATCCTGCACTCAGATCAATTATACAATATTTATACCTAGGAATCTTAGACTCAATGCTCAATATGCCAAAAGCAGAGAGTAATCTACCAAGATCATTAGAATGTTGAACTATATATCTAAGAGTGTCAGAGGAATTGGTGGAACAAACTGCAGAATGATCTGGTCAGACCACTCCTCAGGTTACTGTGCCAAGCTCTGGCCATCTGAGACAAGACAGACATTCAAGCATTGGAAGCACAAGCACCACAATGATCCCTAGTCTTAAAGTTCTTCATTATGAGGAGATATGGTAGAAACTTGGGCTTTTCAGCCAAGAAAGGAAACACCTGGTTCTCTTACAGAAGTATGATTTAGTATCAGACACGGACGGAGGGCGAGAGAGAGAGGGGGGGGGGGGGGGGGGGGGAGGGGCGCGCAGAGGGCGAGGGGGGGCGGGCGCGGAGAGGGCGGGAGTGAGGAGGGCGGAAGCGAGGAGGGGAGAGAGACACACAGACAGACAGCGGGGGGGGGGGGGGGAAAGGGGGGGGGAGAGAGAGAGAGAGAGAGAGAGAGAGAGAGACATGGAGGGAGGCGCGAGACAGAGGGAGGAGGGGGGGAGAGAGACACAGAGGGAGCAGGAGGGTGGCAGAGAGATGGAGAATTGGAACATGTTCCAAAGACTCTAGTGATCCATTTTAACAGTCTGTTGTGTGTAAGACTACAAGATTGCTTCTTTCTAAGTAAATGTATATGATGTCGATAATGCAGATCAAGAAGTCTGTAGTTGTTTAGGGTGATTTAGTTTGAAAAATTTACATACAGTGCATCCCTCCTAACTACAGCTTCTTCCTGCACACTTACCTATTCAGAGAAGTTCATCTAAGTACACTGTAGTACAAAATATATAATTTAGACGATAATTACCGTGAACAAAAGCAGACAAAAATGTTTTAGTTACCATAAATTAATGAAATCATTTAAAATTGACATTTTTGCCAAAGATGCCAATAATAAACAATAAGGTGTTAAGACTCATTTTGAAGTCTTTTACAAAAGTGGGAACAGGGTGATTATTTTGCAATATGTATGGGCTGCAGTATCATACATTTACTTGTGATTTTATAGAACAAAATAACTTCAATGAAAATGAGTAATGAATACTAGAGTGGGGCCCAAACCCAACCTTTCTGAATCAGGCAGGAATACTACCACTGAACCAGTGGTCACTCAATCTGGATGCCAGTATCCCGCAGGATATCAACCCAGTATTTAGAGACCATATTCTAGACTCCAATCACCAGGGTTGTCTTTAGTGGGGTTCGAACCCTTCACCTAATTCTATGGGGCGGGGGGTGGGGGTGGAGAATGCTACCACTAACTAAAGGCTCACCTGATTTTTAAGAGTTTGTCTGATTGTCTCATGATTTGAGACAGTGGGGTGGCAATATGGCATTATAATGTATATCCTTTTAAGTGGTTGTTGTTGTAAAAGTTGTTTTCGTGAAAGTTGTTGTAAAATTTGCCCAAGGACAAAAAGGTCATGCTCAAAGGAGTTCGTAGCCTGCTCAGTACAAAAAAAATTAGAGCGAACATTGCTGGTCACTATAGCAAATTTCTCTCCATGTCCCATGCCCCTCCCCCCAAAAGAAGGCTGCTCACATCATTTGACATCTGTAAAAAAAATTGACCACCATACAATATCACTGATGACCTGTGTGAATCTAGCGTGTAATTCTAACACTATATCTGGTCACAAATCAGGGGAACTCAAATTTCAGTATAGAACAAAAGCATTTTTCCAGTGCCAACTCCACATCAGAGCTGATCACAATCCCTGCCCATTCCCTGGAATCTTTAATATTTTTCTTCCAAGTGTTTATTTAACTCCCTCTTAAATGCTGTGATTAACTCAACTTAAAGAGCCAATGGCATTCCATATTCTGATAATCCTTTGTTGATTTAAAAAAAAGTCCTACCCTGTCCTTTATACTTAGAAAATACCCAGCTGGTTTTCTAAACAATGTCCATCGCAAATAACACAAAATATTTATGGCAATTTAAGCAATGAAAAAGCAATTGTTTAATCCAAAGGAAAACTTATGTTCAATTAGAGCAGGCAAGAAAACAAAAAAATGCAATTTAAAACAAGAAAAACACATTCTAATATTTCCAAGAGAATCAAAATAGCAATGGTTGAAGAACACAGTAATGGCTCACATATTGCATATATTCATATATCTCAAACCCATGACCTCTACCACCTAGAAAGACAAGGGCAGCAGGCGCATGGGAACACCACCACCTCCTAGTTCCCCTCCAAGTCACACACCATCCTGATTTAGAAATACATCTCTGTGCCTTCAGCGTCGCTGGGTCAAAATCCTGGAACTCCCTCCCTAACAGCACTGTGGGAGTATCTTCGCCTCACGGTTCAAGGCGGTGGCTCACCACCACCATCTCAAGGGCAATTAGGGATGGGCAATAAATGCTGGCCTTGCCAGCGACGTCCACATCCCAAGAATGAATTTTTAAAAATTGTAAGAACAGAAAATCCTGCAAATATAGAGCAGGGCCAGCAGCATGAGAAAAGATTGCTTAGCTGTCTTTTGTCTCTTCGAATACTGACAGACTTGCTCTGTACATCCAACATTTGCAGTTTCCATTTTAGATTTTGCAGCATTCAGTTTTCCTTTTTTTTTTTAAAAACTGCATCGTATTCCGAGCATCAGACAGTAGACCAAGACCAAATCTTCACCTCTCATCACCTGTAGAATCCACCATGACTATTAAGTTATCAACCTTACCATTTGTGTCTCAGTGATGAGAATTTGGATTCATGCAAATCCTTGGCAGCACTAAGGTAGATCCTCCCAATGGCTCTGGGTTAAATACAACACTGTGGTACTGAGCCAGACAGAATAGGACGATTTCATGTTCAATCCCAACTGGGGAGTGATGAGAGATCTAGATTGTCCTCCGCATTCCTAGGCCGAGAAAGGGCGTGAGGGCAAATCATTTTTTGAAAATTAGCTGGGTTTCCACCTGACTGAAATCCAATGCTGAGCTGCCATAAAGCGCTCGTTGGGTATGGACAGATTGGGCTCGGCTGGGATAACCCCTCAATTGATAACTTATCAAAACTCAACGTCTCGCCTCAAGTGGGGGACAGAAAGAAAAAAAAACAGGTCATGCGTATGAGATTGCACAGCCTTCTGCCATGCTGCAAAAAAGCAATTGGCATGCCCTTAATTAATTTACATACCAAGAGCTTTTTTTCCCCAAAAGCATATGCATATTAACAGGCTGAGTCCCAATTATGGTGCTTCTTCTCTGTATAAAAAGGCAATAGATAAATCAAACGCCCGCTGTAATATACAACAGGGATGATTGTTACCTCCTCAAGGAATTCTGAGGTCTGTCGAGCAGACATGATAAATGGGGGAAATGCAGTCGATGCAGTGTACAAGGACTTCAGGAAAGCCCTTAACAAGAGATTACTAGAGACGATTAAGTGGTATGGAATTAGAGACTGGAGTCAAAATTGGTTAGAAGGGAGAAAACAGGAGGAGTTAAAGGGAAATGTTTCCCCAGAGTTGTTGGAAGTGGGTAGTGGTGCCCCAGAGGGTTCAGTTCTGGGACCACTAAAGTTCACTGTGCGCATCAATGATTTGGATATAGGCCTAGAGGGAGTGGTATCTGCATACCACTCAAATTGGTAGTATAGTTAATTCTTTGGAAGACCAAAGGAAGTTGCAAAGGCATACTGATAAGATAGGGGGAAATGTGCTAAAAAGTGGCAGATAGAATTCATTGTCATAAGTGTGAGGTGATGCATTTTGGTAAAAAGTCACAATACTCTAAGTGGAAGTAGGCGCTGTGGAAGAGCAGAGTGCTTTGGGCTACAATTTCACAGGACATTAAAGGCAGCACCTTAGGTTGACAAGGTTGTAAAAAAAAATATAAAAGCTAATGGAATTCTACGTTTTAGTTCATAGAATCATGGAATCATGAAATTTATGGCACAAAAGGAGGTAATTTGCCCATCGTGCATATGCCGGTTGAAAAAGAGCTATCCAGCCTAATCCCCACTTTCCAGCTCTTGGTCCGTAGCCTTGTAGGTTACGGCACTTCAAGTGCCTATCCAAGTACTTGTTAATTGTGATGAGGGTTTCTGCCTCTACCACCTTTTCAGGCAGTGAGTTCCAGACCCCCACCACCCTCGGGAAAAACGTTCTCAACTCCCCTCTAATCCTTCTATCAATTACTTTAAATCTATGCCCCCTGGTTATCCACTCTATCTAGGCCCTCATAATTTTAAACACCTCAATTAAGTCTCCCCTCAGCCTCCTCTGTTCCAAAGAAAACACCAGCCTATTCAATCTTTCCTCATAGCTAAAATTCTCCAGTCCTGGCAACATCTCAAATCTCCTTAGTTCAAGAGGGAAAGAATACAAGAGCCAAGAGGTAATGATGAGCCTATATAAAACCTTACTAAACATCAGTTCAGGTATTGTGTTTAGTATTGGGTTCCACACTATAGGTACAGTGCATTCTCAAGGATGCGGTCTGGTGCGAGGAAATACAAGCATCATGAGAGATTTGAAAGAAATTAGGTCTTTTTTGTTGGAACAATGCAAATTATGGGGCAATATGATACAAGTGTTTAAAATTATGAAAGGATGGGGCAGAGTAGACAAACACAGACTGTTTCCAGTAGTAGAGGGGTCCAGAATGAGAGGCCATAAATACAGTATTAAATGCAAGAGATTTAGAACAGAGGACAGAGAATCTTCTTCAGACAGAGTTCTGAGGTTGTGGAATTTCCATCCAAGTTTAGTGGTTGAGGCAAAAATCTATGTTAACATTTAAGATTCGATTAGATAGATAAATGAAGGAGGAAAAGGAGTTGAAGGAATATGCAAACAGGGTGGGTAAATATGATTTGATCCATTTGCTCATGTGGAGGATAAAAACCAACATGGACTGTTAAGCCAAAATGGCCTGTTTCTGTGTCCTAGCTTCTATGTACAGCCCCAACAGGATTCCCAGACAACTTTGCAGAAAAGGACGCAAACCAACATTCAGAGATCCTGAGTTATTACCCAACAGCAGAGACTACAAGTCAGCAACAGCTATAAAAAAAACATCAAAATTCTGGATAGGTAGTGAAGGATTACAGAAATTCACCCTCAACATTGAGATGCACATCTATAAGCATTTTTAAATTGATGCTGCGTGCCAGGAGAGCAGCACCCAAGTAAAGACCCATGACCTTTGCATTCCTCTTTTTTCATCATGGTAGCAGTTCCCATTGGGCCTGCTGGAAGGTCAACAGAAAGGAGGCCTGTGTTTGGTGTTTACTCCAACAGCTGCTTTTGGAACCCAGGGAAAGGCAGGTCCTGGACACCACTGGGGGACATAGGTTGCCTTCTTTATAGTGACAGGATGCTGGTTGCAGACTGCTTACCTTATGCCTGCTATGGAGAGCACACTATCAATATAAAAATGCCTGAAAACACCAGCTGAATCCCAATTGGATTATTGCTTTCTAATTCACTCCAACTCTTCCTGCATTCTCCAAGTCACTTGCACATCAGCTCTACCTCTCTGATCTGTCGGACTAAATTTTAATTGTTGATTATTTGGTCTTGACAAAAATCAATAGAATAATTTATTACAGATCAAACTGCATCCTCTAGTCATTTCCCATGGCCTTAATCAGTAATTTGGGTCCCCAGGCTAGATTTTAATAAACAGCAAAGTCCCTGATCAAGCATGTGAAGAATCAGCAGTTCAGGCTTTACTTACAGTACCAGCTTTATCATGTGATATTAGTTTTGCCCTGCTCAACTATTTAAACAATCCCAAATAAACTGCGCACGTCTCAAAGAAATTGTATTTAAAACCAACAGCTAACACATGTTGACTTCATAGTTTAGAGCCAGCCATTACACAGGATATAATTTATAATTCCATGACTAGGCCCACCCAACAATACAAAATGTTTTCCCCAGTTCCATCTGTTCAGAGTTGCTCATATCTTTGAAATTATACATAATTAATGCATGATGTAAGCCAGGGTACACTATGTCCCAGAGGCAATTTACAACCCACCTTGCCTTCACCCATGTCCCCCCTATATTGCCCAATCCATGCATTTCATGGCCTTCCTCTCTGGGCATTCTCCAAAGGGCCCACTGAGGCACCAGTCACTGCCTCATGAGCAGCAAACGCAACTGCCCCATCCTTTTCTCCCGCCACCCTTTCCACCCAGCGTGCTCGCTGGGAACTAATTTTGAAAGCCTCCTTGCCATCCCTCACTCCATCCATCACCACCTCCTCCTCCTCCTCCTCCTCCTCCTCCTCATTTCATGCCAGAATGTCCAGACTCATGAAAAAGATCCTTTAATTGACAACCTTATTGTGGATGATTGCACTAACATGGCTTCGACAGAAACTTGACTCACAGGTGGCGACACCCTGCCCCTTCCTGATGCCTCCCTGCCTGGCTATACTTTCCATCACCTGCTCCACTCTAACAAGCATCTCTGCTTATTCCACCCCTCTCTTCTCCTCCTTTAAAATCTCCATTCTCTATCAGCCATCCATCAGCAGATCCAGCTGGACCACATCAAGCACTATCGGATCTCACTCTCCTCTGCCAAAACCGCACACTACTCGAGAGCAAAGGTAACGGTGTTGAATACCAGTGAGGGTGATGACACCTTGGGCGAGTACAGTCAGAAACAAATCCACGGCAACGTGGGAGACTTGGCTGCACAGTATTTGCAGAGGGGGGGGGGGGGGAAGGGGCAAAGGTGTAGAAATGCTATTGTAGGGAATTTGATAGTCAGGGGGATAGACAGGCAATTCTGCAACCACAGATGCAAGTCCTGAATGGTGTGTTGCCTCCCTGGTACCAGGGTAAAGGATATTACTGAAAGGATATAGGATATTCTGCAAGCAGGAGGGGAATAGTCAGGAGTCATGGTCCGTGTTGGAACCAATGACATCGAAAGGAAAAGGGTTGAGGTTCTACAAGCGGAGTTTCAGAAGCTAGGAAAAAGATTGAAAAACAGGACCTCAAAAGGTGCAAACATACCAACAATGAGGGCCAGTTAAGACCCATTGATCCATCCAACCTGTCCCAACAATTGTGATCATCACAGTATATACACTCTCCACCCCACCCAAAACCATGTGATCTCCTGGGATAAAAACCCAGGCCAATTATTTTTTTTTGGGGGGGGGGGGGAATCTGGGAAATTCCTCTCCGACCAACAAAGGCAATCAAAACTAGACCTGGAGATCACTCTAGCCCTGAATTCCCTGCAGTACCTACCTTTTGTAAGAAATAGACAGTTTCCTAGAAGTAAAGGGAATTAAGGGTTACGGGGAGCGGGCAGGAATTTGGACATGAGTCTAGGTTCGGATTGGTCATGGCCCTGTGGGTGGCATAGTGGGCCCAGGGGCCGTGTAGCCTGATCCTGCTCCTATTTCATGTGTCCAATTCTGTTAGGTTCAGGAGATGGTTCTGTGATAGTAGATTGGCGGTTAGGATCAGATCAGCCATGATCTTATTGAATGGCGGAACAGGCTCGAGGGGCCAATTGGCCTACTCCTGCTCCTATTTCTTATGTTCTCATGTGATGTCCTCCCAGGCCAGAAACCGGTCCAGCTCTCACTTGAAGGAATTCAATGAATCGGTGTCCACCACGAGACGGCAGCCTGTTCCAGAGGCAATGTTACCCTTAAGCTGCGTGGCCGCTGTTTATATTGCTGAATCTGCCCTGCACTGGACATCTAAGCATGCAAAAATGTATTGCTGAGGTTGGACCCACAATCATCTCCCACCAACAGCAACTGGCTAGCTTTGTAACCTCCAGCACTTTCTATTGGGAATAACCAGCAAAAGAATTGCAGGAGGATTTTGATACCTCCAACAGCAACAGCATTGCATAGTTTGCTTTACAGGGTTTCCCCTAAAGGTGCGGCTGCCATTGTAGGCATATAACAAGGCTTCACGTGCAATTCAAGTGTGGTTCCAAACTACTACAGCTTGGGTTGGCATTACTTTAGATAAACTGATCGTTCAATACAAACTTAATACTGTAGGCTTGCCTACAATGGCAGCAGCAAATTTAACTCCAACCTCAGCAATACATTTTTGAATGCTTAGATGTGCAGTGTGGGACAGATTCAGCAATATAAACAGCGATTTGGCCTTCTCAATTACTGAACTGTTTCAAAAATCCTCACACTTCATATGGCTGAATAGTGTCCTGACTGCACAGTAATTATTCTTGTATTTGAAACACTTACCATCTAACTAGATGTCCGATGGAAGGCTATATTTATTTGATACCAATGAGATTCTACCTCAAATGCCTATTTAAGCACAGAAGCAAAATGGATATTGACCATTTTAGCTATAATCGAAGCTGTTGAGGAAAGTTAAATGATAGTAATAATTTTACTATTTACTCTACACGAGCACAGCGTGTAAAGTAGACAAGGTGGCACCACTGCTTTTAGAGGGTCCAAAGCCCACCAGAAGAGGAGAGTTCTTTGACCACCTCCAGAGGCATCATTATCACTAATGCCATCTGAACACTGCTGTCTGAGGCACAAGTAGCCACGTTCCCTACTCAGCAGTTTTGTGCTCACTGGCAATATAATTTTTCTAGTCCTGGGAAAACAAACAATTAGGAGACTTCAAAGACAACGTGTGCACACTTGTCTCTGTTCCAGCTACTACGGAATACACCTCAATACAAAAAGACAGTTCCCACAGCCGAGACCTCGGACAGTACTGCAGAACAGTTTCTGCACCTACAGATGGAGCATGTGGCTATGAACTACCTGGAAGGAGTTGGGAATTTGGGGGTGGTGGGGGGGGGGGGGGGACGACGACAATAAAATGGAGGCCCATTCCTTTTAAAGAACATTGGAAAACAATTGAGTCACCAAGTTGAGATAGAAAAAAAATCATAAGCAACATAGACCTTCCCATTCAAAGACTAGGAAAACCCACTACGAAAGCGCTTAAAATCGCACCGACCATTCTGGGAAACAGCAGCCAATATTCATGCAGTTGATATCAACCCACTATCCAGATGGACAGAATCGTGGGATGCATGCAACATAAAGAACCAACACCTCATCACTGACCCAACAGCAGAGGTCCCTGGCTTCCACCTCTCTCGAAGACAGTGGACACCGCTCAACCGGATCTGCACAGGGCATGGACGATGCGGCCACCTGCTCCACAGGTGGAAGATGAGGGACGACCCGAAGTGTGACTGTGGCCATGAGTCTCAGACCATGGAACACATCACATCAACCTGCCCACTGAGATCTGCTGCAGGAGGCACCTCATTTCTCCACTCGGCATCTCAGGAGGCCATCGAATGGATAGCCAAACTAGATTTCCCATTATAAACTTTTCCAGTCATACGAAAGTAGTAGACAACCAAGCTCCTACCATATTTTCTAAAAAGTTCAATACACCAAATAATGCATAATCTAATACTGTGAGAACACACATGAAGCACATCTTCAGTCCTCTTATCTCGCAAGGGAGGAGCTGCAGCAAGTGGCACACTACACAATTTAACATGGCTAATCAATACTCTGAACAGCAAAGGAAGAAACAAAGGACTGAAGCCAGTGTTAGCAGCAGATATCTCCTACCAAGCTGCTGGACCGACAAATGCAAACCCAACACAACTTGAGCAGACACTTCAAGGCAGGAACAGTACTGGAACAGAATTAAAACCTGTATGAAAGAGTGCATACAGTTGAAATGCTTTAACAAAGAATATCTAAAATCCAAAGCCTTTGGCTAACTATGGTGCAAGACAGAGGATATTTCAGGTTTATACTGCACAGCACCAGGACTAAAGTAGTTAACAGACAGTGGGCTGTAACAGTACACCCTAGTCCCATCTGAAAACTGAATTCATTTTTGGGTGATGGGCTGAGAGATGTTGCTGTTGCACATTTAGCCTCAAAAACAATTCAGATTTCTGTAACATCACACGAACAAGGATTTTAGTAGTTTTGGTGATTAATAAATTCTGTAAATCTCACTAAAGATGATTAGTTGGGGGAAGGGAATAGAAGATAAAAAGACTACATACATTAATCCATACACTTCCAATAGTCATGAGAATATCAGACATTCCTTGAAGATGCATTCCATTTAGCTGCTGTTAGAATTCTCCAGAGGGCCAGCAGTCACACAGAACATATGGTAGCTGTTGTGGCCATAATGCGCTTGCAAAGCTGTATCAATCACGTCATTACAGGAAGGGGAGCATGAGAGTCAGGACACTGGGAACACTGCTTTGTCAACACATATCCCCGCCCAATGGAAAGGCAAAGGTCACCATCAGCCACCCAACAAATATTAAACAAGCAGGCAGTGGGTTATCGAAAAGAAACAAACTGAATGCTGGAGGTCTGAAATAAAAGCAGCAAGTCTGTCAGCATCCCAAAGAGATAGTTAACATTTTGGGTGGCACCTTTCATTAGAATCCATGTCAGGTCTTCGGTTATATTAGGCAAAGCAAATGGATGCTCGCAAGATAGATTTATGAATAGCTTATCCTCTTCTCCCCCCACCCGCCCGCTCACCACCAAATTAACATATGATTTCAGCTTCCAGCTCTCTGTTATCATCGGGGGTTTCCTGTGTTCTTCTGGGACAACAAACCAAAGGCCATAGGCATTCCAGTTCAGGGCATGACACAGCTATAATCATACCCTGACAAGCAGATAAGCAGCACTGACAGGAATTAACAATGGGCCACAGACCAAACCTCTGACTTCATTCACTCCCATTTGCTTCAGTTATATATACGAGCCTGGAGTCACAATAATTCCAGTTGACAAAAGGCAGATTCTCATTGCCCAATTCAGACTTGAAAAACTTATTTTGCCACAGATGCACACTTAACTCTCAATACATTTATGAAAAGCAACGTCACATGCCTATAACATCACCAAGATGCATTCTGAGTGCAAAATCTTAAAACAAAATCAGCTTGCCTTTCTATTTTCAAACCACACCAGTAGAAGTATTCATAAATAGCTTTATGGATCTTCAAAAACCAGCAAGTTAAATCAGCCTACAAGGCAAATGCCCACGTTTCACATAGTCAGTGATTTTCAGGCAATGACCATCTACCTGCGCTCACAAACAAAAACCAGTGGCACTTCACAGACCCTCATCAGTCATCCTGACTCCTACCTCCTATTACTGCTACAAGAGACTGAATGCCAATCTATGTTGTGGGTGGGAATTGTCACGAGATCAGAAATTCTCACCCAGTGTGCAGCAGCATTCGATCTCCTGGAGTAGCTGGGAGTGGAACATGTCCGGGGTTGGGGGGGGGGGGGGGAGGGGGAGAGGAGAGCTGGGGGGAGAAGGTGGAGAAGAGAGGAAGAGTGTTCACCAGGTTGGCATGTATAAAACAATATGGTTTACATAGTCAAAAATAGAGTTCTCATGCAGACCTGTGATGTTAATGTCCTCCAGCAGTACTGCTAAACAAGTTAGAAAGTTATTTTTTGTATTGAGACACGACATAGGGCACTTCACTACCCTCTGCCTTGTAATTAGTTACTAAGTAGGACTGTCATGGCTTATTCTCACCAATTGAGTGTACATCTGGAGACAAACAGATAGCTCAAAATCCCAGTCATATAAGGTAGCAATTCCTCATTTAAGTAACTGATCTTTTCAGAGCCTCCATCTATGCTCCCCTCACAATTTTAAGTATCTCTGGCAGAGAGAGATGGGAATAAAACATTACTCCCAACTGCTCACCACTGAGCGACAGTATCACACTAAGCAGTTAGATCATGCAAACAGTCCCCTGCCCAGCAAGATGCTTTCCTCAATATGTTGCAAGAGCAGGACTCAACAGAAACCCCAAGTGGGCCATCGGCATCAAAGATGGGGAGAAATCAAAGGCAGATATTTGAAATAAACACCAACCAAGTACAATTACTACATGGCTAATTCGTATTGCACAGAACCAATTCAAGCAGGCTGCATATGCATTGGTTCCTGGCACGTTTAATCCACTTTAATTACACTGCAGGTGGGTTGATATCAGTGTCAACACGACAACTTGATCTGCACAAGCTTGCCAACAGAAAAAAACTGTCTGTGGCTGTAACCTGCACCATTGGAGGCAGCCTTTTACTTTAGCCATTTGGAAAACTCATCAAGGTAGTACTCCACATTCAGAGGTACAAATGTGTCTTGCTCCCTATCTATACTGCAACAATGCTCCTGAAGTCAAGGTTGCCATTGACAGCAGTAATGTAGAGAGATTCTTTACTGGGGCACTAGTGCCACTGGCTACAGCATTCAGATCTTGCAAAGGCAGTGGCAACTCTAAAGTAAATTAACAGGATTCACAAAGGCCAGTCCCTGGTATATACTGCAAGACTGTTCATTCCAGCACACTCCTGGGTGGTGGTGGTGGAAAGGCTCACCCCCTCCCTAGCTCCCCACCACCTACAAGGCACAAGTCAGGAGTGTGATGGAATACTCCCCCACTTGCCGGGACGAGTGCTGCTGCAACACTTAAAAACCTTGACACCATACAGGATAAAGCAGCCTACTTCATCGGCATTTCACCCACTAGCCTAAACATCCACCCCCTCCACGTAGCTGCAGTGTGTACTATCTGCAGGATACTGCAGCACTGCAGGGAAACAGGTAAGACATTTATGAGCCATCCAAGTTCTGAGTGCCATTGGTGTCAAGGGATGTGTTAAGTTAGCACCAACCAGTGCTTTTGGCCACTTTCCTTGGGCCTGTCAAAACTTCAGAACAAATCAGTCTGTTATTTACAGTGTGACTTGTATATTAATGAAACAAACTGTGGGTTTTTTCCCCCCACAGTCACAAGATAAGTATGGATGAAGGAAGTTATTCAGTCCATCCTCTCTCATGCATCCAGAAAAAGACCTCGTCTTCTTAGAGCATCTAACTGCCCCTTAAACAATTTCAAATATTTTGCCTCAACTACATTACCCTTAAATCCATCCCACTAATTACTCTGAGCGTGAATAACTTCCTGACCTTAACTCCTAAACTCACCTGCATATCTGAACAGAACACTGGTCATCTTCAAGTGTGGAGACTGGTTCCAAGTTACTGTTTAGTTAAATATAAACTAAACTAGCTACAGTTCAGCTTAGGAAAGTGACCCCTTTCCAGTTTCCCTGATTTTCAATTACTTAGAAGGTGCAGATCATCAATTCTGGGCAGCAAGATTCATCCAAGCTAAAAACCAGTTTCTTTGCTGGACCGCATAATTTAAACCCGTAGTTAAACTACAGTTAAAGCTATGAAGTTGTACATTGTCAAAGAAAAACACACTGATCTACACATCACCTTTAAATCACAAGCATTTCCATTACTGAAAAAACCTGAGTATAAACTGTTACACCTCATCCACTCCAATGTCTTAGTGGGTGAATGCACCATGTAATCTAGTATGCCATCCAGACCAAGACCCAGGTGCAGTTCATCAACAATGGGTACACTAGTGCACAATGACATCAAGGCAATGGAGAGGGTAAAAAGACTTACTAGGATATCAAGAATGAGAGGCTTTAGTTATGAGGAGAGACGAGAAAAACTGAGGCTTTTTTCATGATCGCAGACAAGGTTAAGAGGAGATCTGATAGAGCTGAGGGGTTCTGATAAAGTATAGGGAAAAATTATTTCCACTGGCTGGTGAGTCGGTAACTAGAGAGCATAACTAATACAAAAGCAAAATACTGCGGATGCTGGAAATCTGAAATAAAAACAGAAAATGCTGGAAATACTCAGCAGGTCAGGGAGCATCTGTGGAGAGAGAAACAGAGTTAACGTTTCAGGTCGATGACCCTTCATCAGAACTTTAAGATCATTGTCAAATGAAATGAGAGGATAAGATAAATGATTTATAGTGAGTTGTTAGGCCGCAGAAGTTGCTATTAGAAACAGTGGTGGAAGAATCCATAATCGCTTTTAAAAGGAAAGTGGATAAATAACTAAAATTTTTAATTTTTTTTTTAAAGGATATAGGGAGAGGACCAAGTCCATAGCTCTTTTAGAGAGCCGGCTGTATGGAAAATATTAATAGATCTGGTGCATAAACACTTGGTAAAACACAACTTTAAAAAAGGCCAGTCAGCAGCAACACAGGAAAGAGATCAAGTTTAATCATCTACTGGAGCTTTTCTGAAGACATTACTAACATGATAAACAACCAACAATGAAACCAGATCCAGGAGGATTTAAAATTTAAGATGACTGAGCCGATAGATGGCAGATGCACTTGCATTACATTTAGGCATTTGTCCAGGCAATGCTATTGCGTTATTAATGGATGTGCTTTCATTCTCAGAGGGTGGCAACTCGCATTATGTTATGCATTTCGGTCTATAACATTGGGTTCTTCTCACTACGAATCCTTCCAAATTCCTCTGAAGCTATTTTCATTCAGCTGGTGGTGAATTTTCATGCCTCTTCTCCTGAAGGCGCAAACATGCTAGAGCACTTCCCACAGGAAGCCCTTCAGCATGGCATCCAAGTGGCCATTCTTCATGTATGATCCCAGACACGAGTGCTGCTAAGCTATTAAAACCATGAGGAGGATATGATTGGCTTCAGCTTTGCCATGCAAGGTAGACAAACGCAAAACCGCCAGTAGGCCTGTTCACTAACGGAAGTGCATATGCATACAGGGTTACGGTAGTGTATTGGTTATGTTACTGGACTAGTAACCTAGAGGGCTAGACAAAATCCAGAGAACATGAGCTCAAACACCACCATGGCAGAATTTGAATTCAGTTTTATTTTTCAATGTGAAAATAAAAGTTTCAGTAAAAGTGACCACGAAGCGGTCAGCTTGTCGTTACAAAGCCAACTGGTTCATTAATGTCCATTAGGGAAGGAAACCGGTTGTCCTTATCCGGTCTGGCCTATATGTGACTCCAGTCCCACATCAACGTGGTTGACTCTGAAGTGGCTCAGCAAGCCACTCTGTTGTATCAAACAACTAGAAAGGTGGCCCAGCACCACCTTCTCAGGGGCATCAAGGACGGGCAATAAATGCCAGCAACACCAGCATTCCGAGAAAGAATATAAAGTGAGAAAAATCGGGAGGAAATTGAAGAAACGAAGAGAGTAATTGGAGACCTGTCAAAACCACTCGTCACCAGATTTGTGAATTTAAAACTTTTTTTTTTTTTAAAAACACCCTTGATCACTTGGAGGAGTTCATGGAAACCGTGCCTCTTAGCTCATTACATAAAACAGAAGTGAAATCATAGTTCATACAAAATTTCTCAAAGGGCTTTTTCAAAACTTTTTGGAAACTATAGCCTGCAGTTTTCTGGGTCTCATGGAGGAAAAAGTTACAAAACAGCTGCCTGTGGTAATATTTTCAAATGCAATTTCAGCTACAATAGTGGGGGGGTTTTGGATCGCGAGTGAGCAGACAGCTCATTTTGCAGAAAATGGCGAGAAGGTTTCTTTCCTCAAGATTGAAATAGAATCTGTCGTACTCAAACATTCCAATCACAGGGAGGGAAGTAATTGGAGGGAAATAATTTGAGAAATTAAAAGAGCCAACAGTTGCTGGCCCTAACATACTCCTATAGCCCAGCTGTCACTCTTTCAAGGTCAAATTTAAGAGCTTCTTAAAAAGTTTGACAACCAAAACAAGCAATAATTAAATTTTAGATATTACTGCATTTTTGCCTTCCATATTTGTTATTTCCAATTTATTTTTGGTCAGCTGAGCATCTGACAAGATGTTTAAGAGTATCCAAACCAATCTGGTGAGATGTCCACACAAGATTGCCCTCGAGTGCAACCAAAACCCATAGAATCATTTAATACAATGAAGTTCCAAGGGAGATTGCATATTACTCTCCAACTGGGAAAAAGTGTACAGACAGTCCAATTTTTCAAACTACAATTTAAATTATCCCCTGGTCGATGCATCATTAAATCATTTATTTATTTTAAATTCAATCAGTACAACTTTACCAAGTTTTATTTGTGCATTGCTCACACACCAGCCTTGCACATCAGATACAGAAGACTAAGTCATGCACTGAAGATAGTTAGAATCATAGAAATTACAGAATAGATTCAGAAGGATTTAGATTGAAGCTATCTACTCATCCTTTCCCCTATGTAGTTCCTTGTCAAATACTTATCAATTCCATTTCAAATAATGTTAGTCTCTGCTTTCTTCAATCTACAGTAAAGTGTTAACGGTGGGATTGTCAAATTTCTATGCTAAGAACTACGACTGAGAATTATTTTTTTTTTTTTAAAGTGTGCGTGATTCTTCTTCCCTGCATCATACACAGTTTCATATCTGGTATTCTGGTTACGGCTGCTGTCTATTTCCCAGGTACAAAACCAAGTCCAGGGAGGAGAGGTGGGAGGGAGGAGATATGGAGCAGGGTTAGGAGTACGGCTTGAGTTGCAATATTTGCTTTGTTAACGATGAAAATTAATTGAAGACCTTAGTATAATAACGAATATCCCCATTCCATAAGACAAGTTAGCAAAACAAATTGGACTTTTATTTTGAAAAGTCACTTCTGTATGATATTTTGTTTCTAATCTGGAGCCAGTAATTTACATGCATCTGGTAATCTGCAAACATTTCCTTATCGAACAGCAATTCAACTCTGATTGCCCTCGGGGACTATTTCGGCCACTTCTTCACAAGGAGACACGAGCCATGTCCTAACGGGACAGATAGCAGTTAAACATCAAAGTTGCTGGGGACCTTCCCCCCACTCCATGTGAAATCAGATAGTATTTGAGAAATTTCTGGACAACCTACTCTGGGGTGGAAGAGGAGGAGTGCCCAAAACAGTACACAAAACCTGTCACTGATTAGGCTCAGCTGGAGTAGTATCTAATTCTGGGCACCACACTTTAGGAAGGATGTCAAAGCTTTGAAGAAAGTGCAGAGGAGATTTACCAGAATAGTGCCAGTGATGAGGCGTTTCAGTTATGTGAAGAGAAGAGAGAAGCTGGGACTGTTCTCCTTGCAGATGAGAAGGTTAAGGGGAGATTTAATAGAGGTGTTCAAAATTATGAGGCGTGGAGAGGAGAAACTGTTTCCACTGACAGGTGTGTCGATAACCAAAGAATTTAAGATAATTAGCAAAAGAACCAGAGTGGGAAAGTCAATTTTTTTTTCATGCAGCGAGTTATGATCTGGAATGCACTCCCTGAAAGGGTGGTCAAAAAAGTTTTAATAGTAACTCAAAAGGAAATTGTATATATACACACTTGAAAAGGAAACATTTGCAGGGCTGTGGGGAAAGAGCACAGGAGTGAGACTAATTGGATAACTCTTTCAAAACAACTGGCATAGGCACGATGAGTTGAATGGCTTCCTTCAAGATTCTATGATTCTACTCGCTAACTTCAACTTCAAAGATAGTCTACAGATTGTGACATGTTGCTGCCAAGCTGGACAATTCAAGTACTCCCTGACAAAATCCATGTTATTGTAGCAACTACATATCTGAGGTCCGTAAATTGATTGTAAATTTCAGGCTCCTCGTATTCAGATACATATTATATACACACTTTAGTATATCGCCTGTGATGTTGCTCACAAGAAGCCATGGGTCATGAAGAGTTGAGGGAGTTATGGTACCAGAAAAGGCCAATGGGAGACCAAGAAGAATTGGGTTTGGGTCAGCAAGAGAGGGCCAGAGACCAGGCGATTAAGCAGAGTCAGTTTATCTCCAAGGTACCTGGCCCTTACAAGAGGAAGCAAAGTATTGAGTCCAGAAAAGTCAGTAGCTGAGTGAAAGGAGCAGGCCACAGACGAGGCAGAGGGCCAAGGAATGGGGCCAGAGGCCGAGAAGGCCAAAGAATGAGACAGTTGGACTATGGAAGAGGCCTGCAACTACACTGACAGTTAAGTGTTTATATTGCAAATGCCCACTACAAAAGTTAACCTCCAATTAAATATGGAGAAGACTGAAGCCATGGTCTTTGGTCCCACCACAAACTCCATTCCACAGCCATCAACTCCATCCCTCTTCCTGGCCACTGTGAGGATAAACCAGACTGTTCACAACCTTGATATCCTATTTGACCCAGAGCAGAGCTTCCAACCCCATATCCTCGGTCCACCTCCGTAATAGCGCCCGTCTCCACCCCTGCCTCAGCTCATCTGCTGCTGAAACCCTCACCTATGCCTTTGCTACCCCTAGACTCAATTATTCCAATGCTCTCCTGGCCAGCCTCCCACCAAGCACCCTCGATAAACCTAAAGTTCCATTCACTCGTTATCCCTGTGCTCATGGCCTACATTGGCTCCTGGTCCGGCAACTCCAATTTTAAAATTCTCATCCTTCTTTCCCCCGAATCCCTCAATGGCCTCACTCCTCCCCCCAGCCCTACAACACTCAGACATCTGCACTCCTCCAATTCTGGCCTGATGCGCATCCCCAATTTTCAATCACTCCACCATTGGCGGCCGTACCTAGCCCCTAAGCTCTGGAATTCCCTCCCCAAACCGCTCCACCTCTACTTCTCTCTCCTCCTTTAAGACACTCCTTAAAACCTACCTCTTTGACCAATCTATTAGTCACCTGACCTGTCCTACTATCTCATGTGGCCTGGCTTGATAAAATTCCTATGAAGCGCCTTGGGACTTTTACTACGTTAAAGGTACTATATAAATGCAAGTTATTTTTGTATACAGGCAGCTTTAATTATAAATGCTGACATAAAAATGTTACTAAAAATTGAGATAATTAAGCTGCAATGGAAGTGCGCATATATGCAAGGCTTAATGCATATACAAGTCCTCCCAAGCTTGGGTTTGTGTCTGGAGAGCTGTATAACACTGAAGTGAAGTACTGATCGTTATAAATTGGTCACTGGTGGTAGTGGTGGAGATTAATTGAGAGCATCATGCCAGAAGTATATTGGCATTTTAAAGGGTATTGGCTTAAGTGCAATGTTATGTAACATATTGGTAATATATTAAATAAGCTCAGTGAAAATACTGCCAAAGGATTAATTCCAAGCTCAAACCAATAACAAAAAGAGTCTGCAAATACTCAGCAAGTCAGGCAGCATCTGTGAAGAAACAGAAGTCAGTCAATGTTTCAGGTCCCAAGACCTTCCTTTAGTATTTCCATCTTTTTCTGTTTTGGTTTTCAAAGTTCCATCATCTATAGTATTTTACTTTCTGTTCATTCCAAGCTCACCCTGGCATGCTGCTTCTAGATTTAATCAATTGCAGTGATCCCGAGATTCAGCACTCCCAGCAGAGAGCAGTGCGCACGGAGTGCATTTTGGCAGATTGTGGGCTGTGTGCCTGTGATTTCCAATGTGCTGCCTGTGAGCACCTGATAAGTGGAATCACCTCCAATGTGAAAACTGGCAATGGTGATGCTGGATACTACAACTGTTAACTGTCCACTTGTCCGCTGTGGGAGAGCAGAGCATTTTTGTACTCCAGTCCTCAGACACAATAGAATAGTGTACACAGTTATACATGTTGAAATTCCCACCATTTGAGCTCAGAAGAGCCTTCTCCACAGTAATGCACTGATCTGCCCAGCTCAACAAAATTCCTCACTACTGTCAATCAACAAATTTCTGTATTTATAACACACTGCCATCAGCACCTCAAGTGTGGCATCTTAATTCAGCTGTTTGGCCATTTAGCTGAACAACTGTGTATACAGAGGACATTCAGCTGTGGTGGTAGATTTTTATATCAAAACCAGCCAGAGAAACGGGAAGGGCACCAGTCGGTTGTACTGATCAGGTCTGCTTGGTATAACAGAATAAAATGGGAATTCTAGTAACAAAATTATCCATATTTCAGGCCGTACAAATCCAACTAGAAATTGGACAACCCAATTCTTTTTTTTAAATCCTTGCTCTTCCCTCCCTCACCCCAAAACTCTTGCTGGGGGATGGTTCTATGGCACTGGCAGCCCTCGACCCAAGTGTCCATACTTAAACTGTAAGCTTAAGACAGCAACTGTCTTCAGGCTATTCGATAGTAGAGGACTTTAGAAGCAAATTCCAATTCTGTTCTTGCCCGACAAACATATACCTTAACTTTCCACCGCAAACGTTCAAGCACAGCAAGTAGTCTGTTCTCACTCCAAGCTCGTGTGTCTAGCTCACACTTAGGAATTCCTGCATCCATCAAGACTGCTTACTTATCAAGAGTCACTACCAACAAAATTGTAATCTTTTCACTCCCTTCCCCACTCTTAAATACAGCACAATACACAACTGGGATTATAACGCATTGATTCAGCCAAGTGGTTCCACAGTATAAATCAGTGAAAGTCAAGTTGAAGGCCACAGATGAAACTGACAACTGGCACGGAGTGTCGAAGTAATCATCAGTTAGTCTTCAGTATTCTTTAGAGCATTATACTACAGGAAGGCTAAATGCATCAGAGGCACCCCAAGGAAACCATCCAGCAATAAAACAAATCGACGCCATACAGATGCCATCACTACAATCTCGTCTGTTTCTGTAGATGGTGCCTGCTGCACCACAAATTGTCATTGGCCAAAATGCAGACATATAATGCTATCAGGAGTAATTAGGTCTCATTTGATACAAGAACTTCAACCAAAAAATTAGATCCAAAATTAAGGGAAGGGGGGGGGGGGGGGAGGAGAAGAGAAAAACAGGTAAACGAGGCAACAATTCAACCAAACAAATTTGTACACTTAACTTTGAACAGAGGAGGCGGAGAGGAGACTTGATTGAGGTGTATAAAATTATGAGGGGCCCAGATAGAGTGGATAGGAAGCACCTATTTCCCCTAGCAGAGAGGTCAATAACCAAGAGACATAGATTTAAAGTAATTAGAAGGATAGAGGGGAGCTGAGGAGAACATTTTTTCACCCAGAGGGTGGTAGGGGTCTGGAACTCACTGTCTGAAAGGGTGGTAGAGGCAGAAACACTCATCACATTCAAAAGTACTTGGATATGCACTTGAAGTGCTATAACCTACAAGGCTACGGACCAAGAGCTGGAAAGTGGGATTAGGCTGGATAGCTCTTTTTTGGCCAGCAGAGACACAATGGGTCGAATGACCTCTTTCTGTGCCATAAATTTCTATGATTCTATGATTAACCCTGTCTTTTCCTGCTTATGATGCGAAGATGCCGGTGTTGGACTGGGGTGGACAAAATTGAGAGGTCGCACAACACCAGGTTATAGTCCAACAGTTTTATTTGAAATCACAAGCTTTCGGAACTTACTACTCCTTCGACGAAGGAGTAGTAAGCTCCGAAAGCTTGTGATTTCAAATAAAACTGTTGGACTATAACCTGGTGTTGTGCGACCTCAATTTTTTCCTGCTTACACAGGAAATAACGTAATTATAAACAAAATCAAAGATATATATACTGTATATGGCATTTTAAAAAGACTTTTATCTGGTGAATGTAATGTTTCTCCCGTCCCCTTTCCCTGAGGGTGCCGATTCTTTCTAGGGTGCAGTTCCAGAGATCTGCTGGTCTCAGATTCCTCACTTGTGGCCAATCTTCAGGTCAAGAATGCTGGTCAGCAGGTTTTTGACTGTATGGCACAACAAAGCCAAACTCACATCATCTGCCCTCAGCATGGCTCTCAGCCTACGAGTCAGAAGGAACAGGAACACCTGGTTGATTTTCTCTCTGCTACAAACAAGTGGGACAGAGGTCAAATGTTGCCTCGCCATCACTTGCCTGGCTAAAGTCAATATAGATCAGCACTTTCCTGGTCTGTACAGCAGTGCATTTACCCACTAAACCAAAATCGGGGGAGCTGAAGGGAAATGTCAGACCACATCAGTTGCCAACTCCAGGTGGAGCTAAAGAGGCTTACATAACCAAATCTCAAAAACTGCGAGTGTTTGGAAATGTCGCAACCAATAAGTCTTAGGTTTCAGGTGATAAAGATTGATGAGTAATAGTGATAAAGAACTAAGTTTTTAACTTCTGGTATTTATTTGGGAGGGGTGGACAGGGAGAGCACGAGATGAAAATATGATGAGTATATTCCTTTCCATACAGGTTACTTTTCAAAGCAAAACTATTCAGGGAACATAATTTAGGATTGCCACTCATGAAATTGGTACATATATACAGCCTCTCCCTAGTATCTTCCAAATAAACCTTTTCAGGCACAAGTAAAATGCATCGCGGCACAGTTTTCCGAAGACAGTTTCCCATTCACGACATAACGCCTTTCTCTTCAAATTACACAGAACACCCTCAATATTAGCATAAATTAACATTTTCTCCAAAATGAATTAGAAGTCCTCTGAATAAATTATTGTGTAATGCTAATCTGGTCAGCAGGGACTGCTCTATAGACCAAAAGATAGTTTAAAAGGTCCATCAGCTGTGTGCACTTGGGTGCGTGTATCCTTTTATATTGTGAAACCTAGTGAGGGGTCAAGGTCCATAATACAGTACCGCAACCAGGCTGAAAAAGTAGTAGGCAACGAGATTAAACAGGAAGTTGTGATTAGGTGGTGCCAAGCTTGGGGCTTAAAGGCCTAAAATTCAGAGGAAGGTCAGGCTGAGAGGGGGGAAGGAATTTCACACTTTCAGGTGCCTGGAAAGGATGAGTTAAGAGTAAGAGATTGTGGAATGAATCATGATCTGAACATTGTGAGGATGTGATGGAGGAAGAGTGTGCAAGACTACATCTTTTCAGCTCAGGAGGAACAAGAGGAAACTCCAGAGGAGCACTGGCCATAGAAATATCAATCAAATTTAAGTGTTGCCGCCCAGAATGAAGCCTTCCTTGATTTTAAGCATTAGTCACAGTACTTATTGCGTAACCTTATGGATTTCCTGTTTATCCGGTAGAGTACAAGACTCAATGAGTTGCACTGACTCTTCTTCCTCCTTTATTTGCAGAGTACGTGACTATTCTGGGGGGGGGGGGGGGTAAGTAAACCACACCATCAAGTCACAGGTTATTCAGCTCATGGTTTTTATTACTGAATCTAGAAAAAAAACCTCAAATCCACCCCCCCCCCCCCCCAGAGTTGACAATCCGAATCGAAAGGCGAAAGCAACAAAAAGTACACAGATCATAATTGCTTTAAGAGGTTTTACATTGCTGGCTGGCGTCTGGAATATTCATGTAGCTATGGTCCCACAGGGGTCTTCTCAACCCTGTACAGAATTTCTACACAATGCTAGAACAAAGAAAAATATCACTACGTTACAAGCATACTCGATGGATAATTAGCCCTATATTTTGAAAAATATAGTTGAAGTTGTCAAATATATGCACAGTGCCTGCTCATCGCAGCAGCAAAGCTTGTCACAAGTCTGGCCCCTTTTCTTCCCTCCTCTCCTGGAGGCACGAACTGTTGATGGGGTGAAGTTCCATGGACATTTATGGAAGTTGAGAGTTAACCCACAGAATATCATGTCCAATCTAAAAAAAATCCTCAAAAGCAGAGATCTTGCATCAGCTCTAAAACCTAGCTTAGAGACAGAGCTGGGAACCAAAGTGGTTTTAAAATATTTAGCTCCCTCTTTCACTATAATCGTGTGGTTCATTTCTGCCGCATTTTCTAAAGCCAAAGCTCCTGTAACTTTTAATCAGTGATAAACACGCAGTATCTAATACATCAAGTGGCCACAAGGTTTTCCTTCAAACAGAATTCAAGAGAAAAAACACACTGTGCATGCTGAAAACCTGAGAGCAAACTGGTCTTCTGATAATTAATCTATCTTTCCTCTTTCTAAATGCCGACAGACTAGCTATTTATTTCCAGCATTTGTTTTCTTCCTTCAAACGGTTTTGACAAGACGTGTCTGGGATGGTGCTCCAGAAGGGAATAAATAATTATATATGCATATTAATGCCACTTTTGCCAAAGTATTGCTTCTCCTCTACTCACCAGTGAAGCCACCCACCCAAAATAAAAAGGGTGGTGGCACCACGGAGAGGGATCAGTAAATCAAAAAAACCCTACCCACACTGCAGTTACCTTCTGCCGAGCTCTAACCTGGTAGCTGGTAGCGCTGGAAGTAGAAATCTCAGAAAACTGCATGGACAAGACTTAGAAAAAGCTGTTGTTAATGCTGGACATGTTAGCAGTACTCATACCACAGCAATCGATAGATGCTACCCAAATTACCAGACTGGACAATCTTTTCTGAAGCAGCTTAAATCAGTTTTGATGCATCAGCTACTGCTGGTTGTTGAGGTTATCACAGCGTGCTGCACTTTATCTTCCTCCTCCTGATAATTATCTACAATTTTGCTAAACAGTCCAGCTGGGCTGTGTCTGGATTCCACGATCTATCACAAAACCAGGGAGGGAGCGGGCCCGACGGGCAGGGAGGGAGCGGGCCCGACGGGCAGGGAGGGAGCGGGCCCGACGGGCAGGGAGGGAGCGGGCCCGACGGGCAGGGAGGGAGCGGGCCCGACGGGCAGGGAGGGAGCGGGCCCGACGGGAGCGGGCCCGACGGGCAGGGAGGGAGCGGGCCCGACGGGCAGGGACTAATGGACAGAGACAAAGAAAGACGACAAGCAGAAAAAAAACTGAAGCAGCGAAATGACAAGGAGGCCATGCCTTCCCCAACTTTCCAAAAGCAATGTCATGGGAGATCAAGCAGTATCTATAATACCACCACTCTGACCTCTGCCTCCTACACTGTTCCAATGAAGCTCAACGTAAGCTCAAGGAACAGCACCGTATCTTTCGATTAGGCACTTTACAGCCTTCTAAACTCTAAAACAGAGTTCAACAATCTCAGATCATAACCACTGCCCACATTTTTCCCGACAGCATCTATTAATGACTGATATTCCTATTTATACCTCTTCTTGAACCATCTTTTGTTTGTTTACTTGTCCCATTACCATCCCCTTTTGCCTTGCACCATCATCCCTTTTGTCATTTAATCTCTCCTGCCTTCCACCTCATAACAGACCATCCCTTTTGTTCTTTCCTCCCCTCCACCTGCCTCTTCCCTGCCTCTGTACTTGCTTAAAACCTGTTACATCTCTAACTTTTTCCAATCCTGATGAACGGTCATGGACCTGAAAAGTTAACTTTCTCTCACCATAGATGCTGCCGACTTGGAGTATTTCCAGCATTTTCTGTTTTTGTTTCAGATTGCCAGCATCTGCAGTATTTTGCTTTTGTATCTATAATATATTATAAGTCTTGCAAAAAGCACACGTCCAGTTGACATCACATTTCAGGTCAAACATTTGCATGTCCCAAGTCCCTGTGAGTAGTGCCATGGGAGATCTACTAACAGTTTTTTTTACGTTGGACTACAGCTCGAGGTACCACATGCAAAAGTGACAAGTGCTGTAGATGGTGTGCCCAGTTTCAGTAAACTTTTGTTCAAGTTAATTAAATTATAGGTTATTTGAAGGATAAGTATCCCATATACCAATTCCATTTCAAGCAGACAGATGGAGTTGCATTTTCCAATTGTTAAGTGTCAAAAACAGTCATCCAGAAGTCCACTTGTCCACTTAAGTGTAAAAAATGGTGAAAATTTTGACCATTAACAACTTGAATTTAAATCGTGCTTTCGAGGGAAAACACCCCAAGGCGTTTCAGAGGCAAAAATCACAGAAAAAAATTAACACTGAGCCAAAGGTTGGCCAGAGGTGGGTTTTAAGGATGTCTTAAAGAAGGAGGACCATGGTGGAGAGGCACAGTGGTTTAGGGAGAGAGTATGGGGCCTAGGCAGCTGAAGGCTCAGCTGCCAGTGGTGAGGTGAAGGGAGGGGGGAAATGCACAAGGGGCCAGAGTCAGAGAAACATAGATTTTGGAAGTGTGTGTAGGACTGGAAGAGCTACAGATAGGGAAAAGCAAATACAAATACATAAGGGATTTAAACATGAGGATGCAAATGTTACTTTGAGGAATTGGGTGACCAGGAGTCAGTATAGGTCAGCGAGGACAGGAGTGATGGGTGAGTGGGACTTCTTGTGGGATTGGATATGCGCAAGGTTTTGGATAAGCTGAAGGTTATGGAGGGCAGAGGATGAACAGCTGGTCACAAGAGTGTTGGAAGTCAAGTAGGGAAAATGACAAAGGCACAGATGAGGGTTTCAGCAGCAGATGGGCTGAGGTAGAGGCAGAGGTGGACAATGTTACAGAGGTGGAAGTAGGCGGTGTTTATGATGGAGAGTATGGGTCAGAAATGGGGTCAAATAGGACACCAACTCTGCAAATAGTCTGGTTGAGCCCAAGACAATGGCCAAGGAGGGGGATGGACTTGGTGTCAGGGGTATGGAGTTTGTGGCAGGTACCGAAGACAATGGCTTCAGTATTCCCAATGTTGAATGGGAGAAAACTGCGACTCATCCAAGATCGGATGTTGGAAAAGCAGTCCGACAACACAGGTAGTGCCAGGGATCAAGACAAGTGGTGGAGAGATAGAGCTGGATGGCTTCAGCGTACATGTGGAAACGGACCCCATTTCTGCAGATGGTACCACCAGCATGTAGATGAGAAAGAGGAAGGGACCAACAATAGACCCTTATGCAACTTCAGAGATAGCAGTGATATTCTGCAGGAATAGAAGCTATTGCTGAAGATGCTCTGGCTATGATCAGATAGTTGAGAGAGGAACCAAACAAGGACAGTCTCACTGAGCTGCACTTCAGGAGAGGCATTGGAGAAGGATGGTGAGGTCAACCTTGACAGAGCAGAACTGTTCTGATGCTGTTAAGAAACCATTTGATCTTCAAAAGGAAAAAGAAGTGTTTTATAACTCAAGACTTGTGGTTGAACTTCAACCACCTATATGACCTAGCTTTCATGTAGAGAGAAAATAGGAATGTAAATTTATACACTACCAACTTAGTAATTACCAAACTTTTGTTTACAAGACAAATCTTTGAAGCTTTAAATTCAGGTACCTAATCAAATAGTTTTCATGCAATTTCCATTAACAGCAGAGCTCACATGGCACTCCTGGAGATCAATTGCTGTCTGCATAAGAGGTTCCTCAGGTGTGACAGACAAGTCAAGATGGAACACAAGACAGTCAACAGCTTTCGCTGGGACCTCACTTGGAAATGGATTCCTGTTTCTGAATGTGACTCACTCACTGACCTCTACTGAAAAGTACCAGCTGTAGAAGTAATCACTATCAGAAAACAGGAGAAAATTGAAAAAATTGTTTAGACACAGTACTTGAGAATATTGTGTTTGAAATCAGGTTGCTGTTTATACTTACTGGACACCAATAAGTGCTTTCAGTAGGATGTTTTTAATGCTGCTTTCAATTGCATATACGTATTTTACAGGTTTACATCAGGAAGTCTCATGCCTACTTTCATTCACAGGATAAACTTGCCGTGGGTAAACAGCTTACAAGCAAAACTTGCAGTGCAATACAAGTTACTAACTACGGACAGTAGCTTGGCTCAAGCTGCCAATTTGGTTCTAAATATCTGGTAGCTGAGTAACAAGACTGGTTTTGACTGGACCACGTCATACCTCCAATTGTTAAGGTGGAAATGACTGACACATTGTCCAATCAACCTGCCTCACATTTCCACTTGATGAGAGAGCTTCCTGACTCAACTGAATGAATGGAAACTCTCTGAAAAAGGCTATACTGTATTTTAAAGTCAAAAATAGACACGGAGCAGAAATGAGTGACCTAACAGACCGCACCCTTCCTGTGGGTCTCACTACCACATGGCTCCTTTCCCCATCACCCAATGCTGTTCTCCCTCTCAGGAAATAACAGAATACTTGGCTTCCAAACAGGATTTTACTCTGCCATTCCAACGCAGTGCCATTACCAACCTCAGCTATGAGCACTCTTCTGAATGAATGGAGCCAGTGAGGGAGGGAGGGAAGGCAGACAATGACACGGATGCTATTTTAGGTAACAAGTAAGGGATTCAGATAAAGCTGGCAAACTGGAAGTCACTGAATTGAAAGCAAAACTCAAGTAAGGTTTTCAGACAAGAGCTTTTGACTCTTATTAGGAAAACTACATGGTATAATCACTAATGTTTGCTGCATTTCAAACACTAATTCAGATTTTTTTTTTTTATTTTTTTTTTATAAACACAATTATAATATCTCTCATCGCCAGATACATAGAAACATAGAAACATAGAAACTAGGAGCAGGAGTAGGCCATTCGGCCCGTCGAGCCTGCTCCACCATTCAATACGATCATGGCTGATCATCCAAATCCAGTACCCTGTCCCTGCTTTCTCACAAGCATATAAATTTTTTTGGGAAGACGGAAAGGCCAATATGTCCAAACCTTTTTAATTATAGGTCAACCTGCAAAGCAGAGGAAAAATAAGTGCTAATCCTTCCATACTGAACAGCACTGCCCCCAAACTTCCTCTGTGCCTGAATGTGAATAGGGTGCAGCACTGTAAATATCCTGCAAATTAATGTCAGAGGGCTTTGCACCCAGATTTCCTCTAATAGTACCAGGTGTAGTTCAGGGGCAAACTGCCCAACAACAACCAGGGACTACTGATTCCAGAGCGGTTTATCAATCTTAAGAGGCAGACTGACATTGTCAAGATAGTGTTGACATTTTGAATAACAGTTTTCCTGCTTCAGGACATGCTGTTGTTGCTCTTCTACACTTGGTCATGGAGGCAGCTTTTAGTTATATGTCTCCCTCCTTTTGTGAGGGTGGACTATTTGGAAACAAAGAGCAACAACCAGAAGTCAGTTTAACAGCAGAAGTGATACGCTCGGGCCTGCACTGAGTCAGTGACAATCGTTTCTCTACCAGAGTAGAGAATCCCCCTTCCTTGACCATACGCCTGCTCTATCCCCCCTGGTAGAGAGAGAAACCTTATTCAAACCAGCAACCCTCCCAATTCTCACATCATTCTTCATACCCACACTTATTTTCCCTATTCCTTCACCTACTGCTTGGCACATTCGTGCTGCCCATTTACCAACTCCCTCCAAGCAGTAAAAACTCATTCACAGGGGACAGCATCTTTAAATTAACATGAAGACCACCAACAGCTTCTGACACACATACATGAAATTGCTTTCCACATGTCATCGGAAGGTATTCAGAGGAAAATTGTGGCCCATTTCTTGCAAAAAGATATCCGACTCTCATGTGGGGCTTTAACAGTACCTGCTACTTCAATGGTGCTGCTGCCTTTTAAGGCCTGAATTGCTCTCGACCTTCCTGTTCCTGTGCTCAACAGATTGCCTCCAGCAGCACCCAACATCTGCCCTGTTCATGGTCATGAGGACCAACAGGAATTCCCAGAACTGCAGTGCTACTCTGAACACAGCGCACTTTCAATGTGCTTACGCCCACATTGTTTCCAGTCAGCGCTGGCAAAGGAAAATCGGCCCTTATTACACGAATCAAGATAAGTTCGATCCAACTTCCCTTCTTTTGGCACTTTTACTGTAGTGCTCGTTTTGTTTGGATCGTTGGAGCCCCCCATTCATGCACCAGCTTTCCAGGATTACATTGCTGAAACCTGAAAATGTGGGTCGGTGATTCTGTTACTAGGATAAAAGAACCTGTTTTTGCAATGTAAATGCAGGGATTTGCCGCACAACAATCCTCTCTACTATGATCCGAACTAAATAAAGTATCCATCACTCAACTCCCTAATTATTAAACTCATGGCCCCTGGCATTTGAACCCCATATGCATAATGGATAACTTCCTCAAGAACAAGTATCATCTCTTCTTTGAACCCCGAATTGTCACATTTGTTCTTCCCACATAACACAGGCGACAACAGCAAACTGATCAACATCAGTACCTGGCAACAAAAGATCTGAGCTATAAATAGATGTTCTCAGGTGAAAATCATCCGTTGCAGAACAGTATGGTGAAATGGCTTTTTTTAAATTTGACATTTTGAATGCAAGCTGTGTACCTGTGTCTCCCTTTAAGGATTACCATCAGGAATACCATACCTGCAATTAGAAACTTCTTGCCAAACATTTAGAGCACAAGCTCTTGACTACTTTGAGTGCCAGCAGACAACACGTCACTTCCCACCAAAATTATAGACTAAACCTTGTTAAACAGTCTTGACAAACAGGAACTTATACATAGAAAGGAGAAATCCATTCCAGCCAAAACAGACATCTAAAAAAGGATGAAAATAATTTAAACTTGTGGGAAGTCATGTGACCCAGGGGACTTCAGACAAAGTTTGTTCAGTGTTGCTATAGGGTGTCACAGTAATGTAGTTTCACGCAGCCAGATGCAATAGAAACTTAATACGATAGCAAAATACTGCGGATGCTGGAAATCCGAAATAACAACAGAAAACGCTGGAAAAACTCAGCAGGCCAGGCAGCATCCGTGGAGAGAGAAAGAGAGTTAACGTTTCAGGTCGATGACCTTTCATCAGAACTGGGAAGAGCCGGAAATCAAATAGATTTAAGGCCAGGGTAAGCTGGGAAAAGGGGGAGGGGATAAAGGAACAAAGGGGGAGATGAAGAGACATTAAGAGATATGCAAGGCTAGAGGTGGTGTTAATGTGACAGATTAAGGCTGAATGAAGTGTGAAATCCACTGACAGAATAAAGGACAGCTGCCAGCTTCTAGGAGGAAAAAAAAAGGTGGGGGGGGGACAAATAAAAGGGTGGATAAAATAAAATATAAATGTGATTGGAGCTGAGGTTATGATCTAAAATTGTTGAACTCGATATTTTATTTTATCCACCCTTTTATTTGTCCCCCCCCCACCTTTTTTTTTTCCTCCTAGAAGCTGGCAGCTGTCCTTTATTCTGCCAGTGGATTTCACACTTCATTCAGCCTTAATCTGTCACATTAACACCACCTCTAACCTTGCATATCTCTTAATGTCTCTTAATGTCTCTTCATCTCCCCCTTTGTTCCTTTATCCCCTCCCCCTTTTCCCAGCTTTACCCTGGCCTTAAATCTATTTGATTTCCGGCTCTTCCCAGTTCTGATGAAAGGTCATCGACCTGAAACGTTAACTCTTTCTCTCTCCACGGATGCTGCCTGGCCTGCTGAGTTTTTCCAGCGTTTTCTGTTGTTATTTTGCAATAGAAACTTGCCTGTTTGTAAATAAATAATTTCTATGACATCTAAAAGGTTGTTTTCAATTTTTTTTTTAATGATTCCAATATTTAGTTGCATGGGATTGACTCTCATTTGGAGATGTCATTTCATGTGTAGCACTTTGTCTTATTACTTCTCCTGTGCATTAAGCCAAGAAAAAGGCATATAAAACTGAGGTGAGTGGGGAAAGAAACATACGCACAGGAACAGCATTTAAACAGAGCATGTGTGCGCATAACAGATGTGACAATCTAGTTAGCGTGCAAATACTTGTTAATTTTATTTTTTAAATAGAGACTCCCTCTACAACCTTCGCCCAATTTTCACATGGAAAATTTAAAAACTGAAAATGAAAAAGCCTACTAAAATAATTTAAGTTCAGGAACATTGTGTGCCTTTGGGGCTGTTCCAGCCAAAGAGCAAAAGTCAGTACTGCAAGCACACAATCTCACGTCCCTGAAACTGGCTCTGGGAGCACTCAGAACTCATGGTGCAAGGCCAACATTTCACAGGTAGACTTCCATAACTCTGCAACACCTATAGGGCACAGCAGCTTTGAAAGATTAGAAGCTGGCATGACAGAACAAAATGTTAGGTGATATGTGGCCTTCAATACTGCACGTATGACAGGCGCAGTAAGTTCTATTGACAATGGTAGAAGCAGACAGGCCAAGAGGGAGGGTCTCTATCTATTCCACTGCAGGATTCTTTACTCTGTGCAGAAAGAAAGCAGGAAGAGGAAAAGGATGAAGACAAACATTATCTAAGAACTGATCAGACAGTCTCATTTAACATTTACCAGCCATTACAAGTGATGAAAATCTCTCCCCAATGGCTCAGTGGGTAAATGCAGCATCTTCTGTGATACAGTATCAGAGGAGGAAGGCCCCAGGTTCAATTCCTTGCATGTACAAAGTTAGCCAATCTGAGCCATGCTGTTACTGACATCAATACTCCAGCCCCTCTTCAGTGACTTATGCCAGGAAGCACAGACAGAAATTGTGTAGACCGGATCGAGTTTGGCTATGATGCCTCTATGGTAAAATAGGTTGATACTCAATAAGCTGTAGCAAAGCAAGTCAGTGATTTCAAGATAGGAGGGGAGAAAATGGAGGGGGAAAGGAACCTACTTGAAACAAAAGTTTTGAATGCTAGCAAGATCCAAACAAGAAGTGGTAAACTAAGTGAAACAAGCAAGTTTCAAAAGCAATAGTTTTTTTGGGATGGAGATGGAGAGTCCCATTTTGGGTCAACTTTTAGCATTACTGCACAAAGTCAGATCAGGTGCAGGTACTATCTGGACATTTGTCAAGACACACCATTGGCAGCTAGCCTATACTAATAGCACTCCCTTCCCTTATCAATTCTCAGCAGGCACTGAATCATAGGCAGAGTAAATGCTGGCTCACCCTTCCTCACATTAACAATCTTACTGCTTCAGACTGTTCGCTTTTAAAAAAAAGTTTCCACCTTCCAATCTGAATTTGTCACTATGTGGCTCTTACTAATTAAAAAGGTTGAGGTTAGAAATTAGAGATGGCTTGCTGGGGATGTCTGCAACATTTTACAAACCTATTCAATGATGAGCAGGAAAAAGCTACCACATAGCTATCAACTGTGACATTCAATGCCTTTTTCTTAGCCCTTTCTTCTGTAACATTTTTGGCCTCATATTTCCTCCAACACCAAATAAAACTCCCCTATCTGCTCCATTTCTAAAGCTGCCCCAAATAACTCATTTTTGATACCACTCATTTTCCCCACGACTCTTAACTCACTATAAAACCCAAGTTCATCCCAGACTTGAATATTGTTCCTAGATCTGGAGAGGCTCTTCCAACACCTTTCCATTTCCTGGACAGGATACAATAAAGAGTCAGTAATCTGGCAGACTATCCTCCTCTTGCCTCCAATCCGTCTCTCCCAGTAGGAACCGCTCATCTTCCTCTATTTTATCAACACAATTAGAACACTAATTGTAAGAAATTAAAAAATAAAAACACTTCTAAGATCCAAAAAGACCCTTCCTCCTCCCTACATCCCCAATCAAGACAACACAAACTCATTCTTTCTCCTCGATATTGGGACACTCCTGAGTTCAGTCAGTCTTCCCGCATTCCTACAATCATCAGGTTTTTTTAAAAATACACTGTTGATATCAATAATCTTTATTTTCTGATGTGCCTTATTCTTGTGTTATTTTCAATGAAATGCTTCAAGTTATATCAAGGAGCTGGTAGGTCCAGTCAAATATTAATGGGCTTTTAAACCAAGGGGCTTGACAGGGTAGATGTTGGGAAGCTGTTTTCCCTAGCTAGTCTAGAACTAGGGGGTCACAAACTCAAATAAAGGGTTGGCCATTTAGGACTGAGATGAGGAGAAATTTCTTCACTCAAGGGGTTGTGAATCTTTGGAATTCTCCACCCCAGAGAGCTGTGGATGCTCAGTCATTGCGTATATTCAAGACAGATCGATAGATTTTTGGATACTAAGGGAACCAAGGGATATGGGGATAGTGCGGGAAGGTGAAGTTGAGGTAGATCATCAGCCATGATCTTACTGAATGGCGGAGCAGGCTCAAAGGACCTACTCCTATTTTTTATATTCTTATGTTCTTAAGTAGAGCTCATTTTTAAAAAATATGAATACTTGATTCCTGCTTTACATTAAAAATCTGGTTTTACATTTAGCTCTGGACCTCTGTCTGCCAGATATTTCTAGGTATTCCATTGTTTTTCTTTAACTCCCCACACAAGGGGTTTGATTTCTCCGTCCTTCAGTATTTGCATATAGGGAGGATTTTTCTTTGCCAATTTTCTCCGTTAGTGACTCTTGTTAGGGGGTATGGTTCCAAGGGCCCTGCAATACCACGTGCATCTTTCAGTCTCGACATCAAATGTTGGTAGCCTATTCAACTGCAGGAGGCATCATAGGCAAGCCGATTCCTATTCTCATCCAAGTCCACAAATTTGCAGTTTCTAGCAGGCTTCACTGGGTATTGATCAGGAGTGGGAACACGGGCTGTGGTTTTGCCCCCTTCTTAACCCAGTGGTAGGCATAACATCCCAACAGCACCTCTAGTTTTTACTGGTTCTTCCTGGGGTTCAGCCTTAGAGATTTCGGCAAATTAACATTGAGGTTGGCAATAGCTATGCAAGGTGCATGTGCCAGGAGCCTATAATGCTAGTACAGGCCTCAGGCAGTCAGTTTTATTATTCTAGACGTTCCATAGAAAACAAGTGTTCCTACAGCAATACATTCCCCACTGCTAACAGCCATAGTTCACATCCAGAGGCACATTACAATGGAATGTGGAAGGTGGAGTAAGAAAAACAAGAAACACCCAACCTCAGACATAACCAGTCACTGTTGTTACCACATACCCAGTAGCCAGTTTCACAGCAGCATTAGCAGAATCCTGGGAGTCCCCATTACGCTCTCAATCAAAACTCTGGAGCACAATTGCAGGGCGACACCACTCCCAACCTGTGATGTGTTGTGGGCACCTGAAGCATGAAAGCAGAGGGAGGCAGGACTGTGAAATCTGTATTCGAGAAATGGTCCAAGCTTGTTTAATAAAAAACAGGATCCCAAGCCACGGGGACAGGAGCATGTCCTACACAAATGCTTATATAGATATGGAACAAATGTATTTTTCTTTGGGGGGTTTGACATTCCATCCCAACCCTAGAGGTTACACTACTTTTTCACATAACCCTTCTTGAACCCAGGACCACATGTCCTCAACACCCGTGCAACTGAGGTTTACAACCCACAACTTCTCTTCTGAAACCTTGCAACAAGCACTCTGCAAATTCCCATTGCTGAAAGTTGCACAGTGCAGCCCAGGGTAATTAAATCCAGATTCTCCATTCATCACTTCTGCTAAATGTTCTATGTATTTTTTTCTTATTACATATTTCCTTCTGCCATTTTTTAGTGCAAAAACACACCCAAGGAATCAAGTTTACTGTCAGAGAAAGTACGGCAATATCTAATTAAATCAATTACCAGGGCTCTCCCTAGGAACATCAGTGAAGGCTGTGGATTCAGCCAAAATTACTAAGGTAACTGGTGTAGATGGCAGTCTTTTTTTGGATGGGAGGGAGGGGCATCCACCCAAGGTGATACTGTGGCGGATCGCCACCTAAACGGGCATTATCCACTTTTCCATCCGTGGACAATATATCGATGCACCTTACCTTTAAGGCAGGAGTGGGCAGGGCCTCGGTTTTTCCAGAGAATTCTGGGAGCAGTCTGTTCAGCCATTTTGGACCATGCAGTTGTATTAAAAAAGTCTCTTGTTTTCCACACATGGATTCAGCCTTATTTCGTGTTTCGCGGCAGCCTCAACATTGGTGACCCCGACGCTCAGAACGTATTCCGAGCACTGCAATGGCGGACACGAACGCAGTTTCCGTGAAACTGCCGGAGTTTTGGGAAAACCAGCCCGAAGCCTGGTTTCTCCAAGCTGAATCTCGCTTCCGGCTGCGAAACATCACCACAGATGGGACGAAGTACGACTACCTCGTCACATCACTCGGTAGCGCCACAGTTTTGAAGGTTTGGACAGCGCTGCAGAACCCACCAGAGGAAGTCAAGTACGCACATCTCAAGACAGCGCTCCTTAAAAAATTTACGGCCTCGGCATATCAGCGAAACTGCCACCTCCTTGACCTTCCAGGCCTCGGTGATGCCTCACCGTCAGACCTCCTCTCCCACATGCTCTCCCTCACCGACGAGAGCCCACCTGGATCCCTCTTCCGCACGCTGTTCATCCGCCAGCTCCCTCTCAGCATCCGCCCAGCGATCGTGGCGTCCGGCCTCACGAACCTGGAAGCCCTGGCCGATGAGGCCGACAAGCTGCTGTCCGCTCACTCCAGCCGCGACGTCACTCCGGACCTGGCAGCCAATGCCTGGGCGCACCCCTCACCGGCCACCACGCGGCCACAAGGGCCTGTCACCAGGCCCACGGGGCCTTCACGCCCCACTAACCCGGGCCACTGTTACTACCACGCACAGTTCGGCGCCAGGGCACAACGGTGCACACCTCCCTGCTCTTTCAAGTCCGCCCCCGTACCAGCCCCCGCGATGGCCGTGGGCCACGCAGGCTCCCTGCTGTTCGTCACGGATGACAAAACCGGCCGCCGGTTCCTGTGCGACACTGGGGCTCAGCACAGCATCATCCCGGCCTCCTCCCTCGACATCCAAAAGGGCGAACGAGGACCGGCGCTGGCTGCTGCGAACGGCTCGGAAATCCGGACGTATGGCACCCGGACAGTCACCCTCGACCTCGCTGGTCGCCGCTACCGATGGGAGTTAGTCACTGCCAAGGTGCTCTCCCCTCTCATCGGCGCAGATTTCCTGTGCGCCCACGGCCTACTGGTAGACATCCCCCGTCACCGCCTCGTGGACATGAACACCATGTCCCCCATCCTGGGCGCCATGGCCCCCCGCCGACATGGCGTCACAGTGCCACGCCCGGGCCACGGATGACTACTCGGCACTCCTGGCCGAATTCCCGGCCCTTACCAATCCGACCTTCTCCGCGGAGGCCGCCAAACACGGGGTGGAACACTTCATCCCCACCACAGGCCCCCCAGTGTACGCCCACGCCCGCAGGCTGGACCCGACCAAACTGGAGATTGCGCGGACCGAGTTTGCCACCATGGAACAGCTCGGCATCATCCGCCACTCCAACAGTCCCTGGGCCTCCCCACTCCACATCGCCCCCAAACCAGGCGGAGGTTGGCACCCCTGCGGGGATTACCGCCGCCTCAACGACGCCACCACATGCCGCACATTCAGGACTTCTCGGCTAGACTGGCCGGACGCTCAGTCTTTTCCAAGGTCGACCTGGTGCGCGGCTACCACCAAGTCCCCGTCCACCCCGCGGACGTCCCCAAGACGGCCGTAATCACCCCCTTCGGCCTGTTCGAGTTCCTGCGGATGCCCTTCGGCCTCAAAAACACGGCCCAGGCATTCCAACGGCTCATGGACTCGGTCCTTCGGGACCTGAAGTTCCTGTTCGTCTACCTGGACGACATCCTGGTAGCCAGTTCCTCCAAGCAGGAGCACCTCGAACACCTTCGCATCCTGTTCGGGCGCCTCAGCGACCACGGGCTCATCCTCAGCCCAGCCAAATGCCAGTTCGGCCTGGACAAGATCGACTTCCTCGGCCACCACATCACCCATGCTGGGGCCATTCCCCTGCCCACCAAGGTGCAGGCCGTCCAACAATTTCCCCGCCCCACCACCAAAGGCCTCCAGGAGTTCCTTGGGATGGTGAATTTCTATAACCGCTTCATCCCCAAAGCGGCGTCCCTCATGAGGCCCCTGTATGAAGCCCTCCGGGGCAGGAGCGGCAAGATGGCGGTCGAATGGACGGCAGACGCGTCAGCCGCCTTCGACTCCACCAAGACCGCGCTCGCCAACGCCACCCTGCTCGCGCACCCACGGCCCAATGCCAGGGTAGCGCTCACCACGGACGCCTCCGACCACGCGGTCGGCGCCGTGTATGAGCAGTGGGTCGACGGCGCCTGGCAACCACTTGCCTTCTTCAGCCGCCAACTACGCCCCCCGGCGGTCAAGTACAGCACCTTCGACTGCGAGCTCCTCGCGCTGTTCCTGGTGGTCCGCCATTTCCGGTTTTTGCTCGAGGGCCACCCCTTCACTGCGTTTGTCGACCACAAGCCTGACATTCGCAATGGCAAAGACAACCGACCCCTGGTCCGCCAGGCAGCAGCGCCAGCTCGCGGCAGTGTCCGAGTTCACCACGGACATCCAACACGTCGCCGGCCGAGACAATGTGGTAGCCGACTGCCTCTCCCGCCCCGCCATCCACGCCGCACACCAGGCAGTCGACTACGCTCAACTCGCAGCAGACCAGATCACCGACCCTGATCTGCTCTCCGCACCTACCAACCTACCAGGGCTACGCCTGGCCGACGTCGCCTGTGGCCCGACCACAGTCATGGTCAAGTGCGACATATCCCTATGTCAACCTCGGCCCGTCGTCCCAGCGCCGCCGGGTATTCGACATTCTCCACAACCTCTCCCACCCCGGCGCCCGCGCATCCATCAAATTGGTAGCCAACCGCTTCGTCTGGTGCGGCCTTCGCAAGGATGTGCGTACTTGGGCCAACTCCTGCCCAGCCTGCCAACGGGCCAAGGTACAGCAACACACGAAAGCACCCCTCGAGGAGTTTACCGTCCCCTCGCGTAGATTCGACCACATCCACGTGGACATCGTCGGGCCCCTGCCGCCGTCGCAAGGCCACACGCACTTGCTGACCATGGTTGACCGCACCACACGCTGGCCCGAAGCAATTCCACTGACCTCTACCACCACCGCCATCGCCAGAGCCTTCATCAGCACCTGGGTCGCACGGTTCGGCGTCCCCTCCGACATGACGTCGGACAGAGGTCCGCAATTTACCTCTGAACTCTGGACCGCCGTCGCACGCAATCTCGGGGTGACCATTCACCGCACCACAGCGTACCACCCCCAAGCCAACGGACTGTGAGCGGTTCCACAGATCCTTGAAGGCATCTCTTCGAGCCAGCCTCCACGACGGTGCCTGGACCAACCGACTTCCGTGGGTCCTCCTCGGCCTGCGCACCGCGGTCAAAGAAGACCTCCATGCATCGGCAGCAGAGCTCGTGTACGGTCAGCCGCTGCGCGTACCCGGCGAGTTCCTGCCCACCGCCACGACACCCTGGTCAGCCGACCAGCAACACCACGACTTCGCCTCACCGGCGCTGCAGTTCGCCCCGGTGCCCATTGCCCGACACGGCGAATCCACCTCACACGTCCCACTAAGCCTGCACCAGGCACGGTTTGTTTTCGTCCGGCACGACGCCCACCGCGGACCCCTTCAACCCCCGTACGACGGGCCCTACAAGGTGCTACAGGCTGGGGACAAATTTTTCACCCTGCAAGTGGGCGACAGGACCGAAAAAGTGTCAGTTGACCGACTCAAGCCAGCACACTGAGCCCGGTGAGCAGGTCCCTGTAGCTCGTCGACCTCCACGTGGCCGACCTGCCCTCAAGCCGGTTCACCCGGCTGCTCCACGCCCGGCCGTTCCACGTCCACCGGCGTCCTACAAGAGCCGCTCCGGCCGGCCCATCAGACTGCCGCACCGTCTCGTCCACACCTCCTAAGCGGATTCTGGGGGGAGCTGTGTGGCGGATCGCCACCTAAATGGGCATTATCCACTTTTCCGTCCGTGGACAATATATTGATGCACCTTCCCTTTAAGGCAGGAGTGGGCGGGGCCTCAGGGTTTTTCCAGAGAATTCTGGGAGCAGTCTGTTCAGCCATTTTGTGCCATGCAGTTGTATTAAAAAAGTCTCGTTTCCCACACATGGATTCAGCCTTATTTCGTGTTTCGCGGCAGCCTCAACAATACACTATTACTCTTAAAAGCAATTAGGAACCAACACTATCGCAATCTAAAAGGCTAAACCTTGCTATAGACTTGTCGCTTTCTGGGGCTCAAGTAATCAAGATTTAAGCACTCAACTTTCAATAAATTTCAATGCTACTCACTCAGTCAGAAAAAAATAATGGCCCCAGATCAGTTAAAATAAGACACTTTGACTAAGCTAATGTTTTTCTGACAAATCTACCGTAACGTGAGAAAACAGACCATCTGGTTAGAGAATGTGCTGATAGTCGGGTCGCTGCTTCCCAGTACGGGAATGGTAGCATAGCGGTAATGTCACTGGGCTAGTAATCCAGAGGCCTGGACTAATGATCCAGAGACGAGAGTTCAAATCCCACCACAGCAGCTGGAAAATTTTAATTCAGTTAATTAAATAAATCTGGAATAAAAAACTAGCATCAGTAATGGTAACCATGAAACTATCGGATTGTCGTAAAAACCCATCTGGTTCACTAATGTCCATTAGGGAAGGAAATCTGCTGTCCTATATGTGGCATATATGTGACTCCAGACCCACAGCAATGTGGTTGACTGCCCTCTGAAATTGCCTTGCACGGACCACCTGGCATCGACCTCGGCACTGGCAATGGTACACCCAGCCCAGTCGACCCTACAAAGTCCTCCTCACTAATATCTGGGGACTTGTGCCAAAATTGGGAGAGCTGTCCCACAGAATAGCCAAACAGCCTGACAGTCATACTCACACAATCATACCTTTCAGCCAATGTCCCAAACTCCTCCATCACTGGCAGGAGGTGGCGGCACAGTGATATACAGGAGGGAGGGAGTGGCCCTGGGAGTCCCCAACATTGGCACCGGACCCCATGAAGTCTCATGGCTTCAGGTCAAGGAAACCTCCTGCTGATTACCACCTACCGCACTCCCTCAGCTGATGAATCAGTACTCCTCCATGTTGAACACGACTTGGAAGAAGCACCGAGAGTAGCAAGGGCACAAAATGTACACTGGGTGGGGGACTTCAATGTCCATCACCAAGAGTGGCTCGGTCGCACCACTACTGACCGAGCTGGCTGAAGGACATTGCTGCCAGTCTGGGCCTGCGACAGATGGCGAGGGAACCAACACGAGGGAAAAACCTACTTGATCTCATCCTCAACAATCTACCTTTCGCAGATGCATCTGTCCATGACAGTGTTGGTAGCAGTGACCGCCGCACAGTTATTGTGGAGACGAAGTACCGTCTTCACACGGAGGACACCCTCCATCGTGTTGTGTGGCACTACCACCGTGCTAAATGGGTTGGATTCAGAACAGATCTAGCAGCTCAAAACTGGGCATCCATGAGGCGCTGTGGGACTTCAGCAGCAGAATTGTATTTCACCACAATCTGTAACCTCATGGCCTGGCATATCCCTCACACTACCATTACCATCAAGCCAGGGGACCAACCCTGGTTCAATAAGGAGTGTAGAAGAGCATGCCAGGATCAGCACCAGGTGTACCTAAAAATGAGGTGCCAACCTGGGGAAGCTGCAACACAGGACTACACGCATGCTAAAACAGTTGGGCAGCATGCTATAGACAGGGTTAAGCGATCTCACAATCAACAGATCAGATCAACGCTCTGCAGTCCTGCCACATCCAGTCGTGAATTGTGGTGGACCATTAAACAACAGGAGGAAGAGGCTCCATGAATATCCCCATCTTCAATGATGGTGGAGCCCAGCACGCGAGTGCAAACGACAAGGCTGAAGCGTTTGCAACCATCTTCAGCCAGAAGTGCCAAGTGGATGATCCATATCGGCCTACTCCTGAGGTCCCCACCATCACAGAAGCCAGTCTTCAGCCAATTCGATTCACTCCACGTGATATCAAGAAACGGCTGAGCGCACTGGATACAGAAAAGGCTATGGGCCCCGACAACATCCCGGCTATCGTGCTGAAGACTTGTGCTCCAGAACTAGCCGCGCCTGTAGCCAAGCTGTTCCAGTACAGCTACAACACTGGCATCTATCCGACAAAGTGGAAAACTACCCAGGTATATCCAGTCCACAAAAAGCAGGACAAATCCAATCCGGCCAATTACCGCCCCATCAGACTACTCTCAACCAGCAGCAAAGTGATGGAAGGTGTCATCCACAGTGCTATCAGGCAGCACTTACTCACCAATAACCTGCTCACTGATGACCAGTTTGGGTTCCGCCAAGACCACTCGGCTCCCGACCTCATTATAGCCTTGGTCCAAACATGGACAAAGGAGCTAAATTCCAGAGGTGAGGTGAGAGTGGCTGCCCTTGACATCAAGGCAGCATTTGACTGAGTGTGGCATCAAGGAGCCCTAGTAAAACTGAAGTCAATGGGAATCGGGGGGGGGACTCTCCACTGGCTGGAGTCATACCTAGCACAAAGGAAGATGGTTGTGGTGGTTGAAGGTCAATCATCACAGCCCCAGGACATCACTGCAGGAGTTCCTCAGGGCAGTGTCCTAGGTCCAACCATCTTCAGCTGCTTCATCAATGACCTTCCCTCCAACATAAGGTCAGAAATGGGGATGTTCGCTGATGATTGCACAGTGTCCAGCGCCATTCACAACTCCACAGATAATGAAGCAGTCCATGCCCGCATGCAAGACCTGGACGACATTCAGGCTTGGGCTGATAAGTGGCAAGTAACATTCGTGCCACAGAAGTGCCAGGCAATGACTGTCTCCAACATGCGAGAGTCTAACCACTGCCCCTTGACATTCAACAGCATTACCACCACCGAATGCCCCACCATCAACATCCTGGGGGTCACCACTGACCAGAAACTTAACTGGACCAGCCACATAAATACTGTGGCAACAAGGAGGTCAGAGGCTAGGTATTCTGCAGCGAGTGTCTCACCTCCTGACTCCCCAAAGCCTTCCCATCATCTACAAGGCACAAGTAAGGTGTGTTTTGGAATACTCAATAACAACTTGTATTTATATAGCACCTTTAACGTAGTAAAACATCCCAAAGCACTGCACAGGAGTATTTTAAGACAAAAAATTTGACACCAATCCACATAAGAATAAATGAGAACAGAAAACGCTGGAAAAACTCAGCAGGCCAGGCAGCACCCGTGGAGAGAGAAAGAGAGTTAACGTTTTAGGTCGATGACCTTTCATCGACCTGAAACGTTAACTCTCTTTCTCTCTCCACGGATGCTGCCTGGCCTGCTGAGTTTTTCCAGCGTTTTCTGTTGTTATTTCGGATTTCCAGCATCCGCAGTATTTTGCTATCGTAAGAATAAATGAGGGCAGGTGATCAAAAGCTTGGCAAAAGAGATAGGTTTTAAGGAGCATTTTAAAGGAGGAAAGAGGTAAGCAAGGCGGAGAGGTTTAGGCAGGGAATTCCAGAGCTTAGGGCCTAGGCAACAGAAGGCACGGTCACCAAAGGTTGAGCGATTATAATCAGGGATCCTCAAGAGGGCAGAATTAGAGGAGTGCCGATATCGGTTGTGAGGCTGGAGGAGATTAGAGATATGGAGGGATTTGAAAACAAGGATGAGAATTTTGCAATCGAGGCGCTGCTTAACCGGGAGCCAACGTAGGTCAGCGAGCACAGGGGTGATGGGTGAACGGGACTTTGGTGCGAGTTAGGACACGGGCAGCCGAGTTTTGGATGACCAAGTTTACGTCGGGTGGAATATGGGAGGCCAGCCAGAAGTGCGTTGGGATAGTCAAGTCTAGAGGTAACAAAGGCATGGATGAGGGTTTCAGCAGCGGATGAGCTGAGGCAAGGGCGGAGACGGGCGATGTTACGGAGGTGGAAGCAGGTGGTCTTTGTTAAGCTGCAGATATGTGGTCAGAAGCTCATTTTGAACAGTGTGGTTCAGCCTCAGATAGATGTTAGGGAGAGGGATGGAGTCTGTGGCTTGGGAATGGAGTTTGTGGCAGGGACCGAAAACAATGGCTTCGGTTTTCCCAATATTTAATTGGAGAAAATTTTTGCTCATCCAGAACTGTATGTCGGACAAGCAGTCTGACAATTTAGACTCTCCACTTGCCTGGATGAGTGCAGCTCCAACAACACAAGAAGCTCGACACCATCCAGGACAAAGCAGCCCGCTTGATTGGCACCCCATCCACCACCTTAAACATTCACTCCCTCCACCACCGGCGTACCGTGGCTGTAGTGTGTACCATCTACAAGATGCACTGCAGCAATGCGCAAAGGCTTCTTCGGCAGCACCTCCCAAACCCGCAACCTCTTCCACCTAGAAGGACAAGGGCAGCAGGCACATGGGAACACCACCACCTCCAAGTCACACACCATCCTGACTTGGAAATATATCGCCGATCCTTCATCATCGCTGGGTCACTGCTACCTAACAGCACTGTGGGAGTACCTTCATCACACGGACTGCAGTGGTTCAAGAAGGCAGCTCACCACCACCTTCTCAAGGGTAATTAGGGATGGGCAATAAATGATGGCCTTGCCAGCGATGTCCACATCCCATAAGCGAATAAAAAACACATTTTCCCGTTATTAATTATGCTCCTATTCCTTCATATACCTCAACCAACATCACAAACAGATTATCTGGTCATTTATTTCATTGCTGTTTGTGGGAGCTTGCTGTGCGCAAAATTGCCTGCCATGGTTCCTACCTTACAACAGTGACTACACTTCAAAAAATACTTCATTGGTTGTGAAGTGCTTTGGGACGTCCCAAGGTCGTGAAAGACGCTATACAAGTGCAAGTCATTCATTCTTTCTTTCCTTTGCTTAATAATGTTTTCATTTTAATCTCCAGTTACTTCTAGCAAATCGATAAACTTGTTTTTTTTCAATTAAATTGCTTTTACTCTACTACCTAAATTGAAGAATAATGCAGTTTTAAGACAGGAGTGTCCAAGACATTTGTTTCCCTGGATCGCTCAACTGGGTGCCATTGAGGCTGGTGGGCATCTCAAGCTGATGAAACAGGATTTATTCACCGATCAGGCAACAGAATCAACAGCCCTTTCCAAACCACCAGGCTCACGAAATTCACAACAGGACAAACCAGCAGGTAAGAAATATAAACAATAATAACTGTGGTGTCTTGGCTTTGTGGGCCAGATTGCCATAGCTCACAGACCATTGTTTGGACATCCCTACCTTTAAGTTACTCTCCCTAGAGATTGCTCATGGAACAGATGAGACGTTCAAGCCAGGAATAGCTTTGAGCCCCTGTCTGGGTTTAACTGATCTCTGCTAGGACACTACTTGGTATTTGACTTAAGCAGGCACAAATGCAATACTACTGACAATTTTGGAACTCCCAATTTTGAGTCAAGAAATAATCAAGCCTCCATGATTTATTTGGATTAAGCATTTAAGCTTCTACACATTAAACAGAGGTATATAGTGGGTGCAGCACTAATTTGATACTTCCACCAGAATGGGTCTGATTAACAACAGCTAGTCAGAAAGAAAATAGGAAAGACAATTTTAGTAAAATTGTGATCACATTGCCCCTCAATGTGCATTAGGGAGAAAGGTGGGAAGGAAAACAGCATACAATAGCAAAATACTGCTGATGCTGGAAATAAACAACAGAAAACGCTGGAAAAACTCAGCAGGCCAGGCAACATCCGTGGAGAGAGAAACAGAGTTAACATTTCAGGTCGAAGACCCTTCGTCAGAACTGAGAAAAAAAGCAGGAAATGAAACAGATAAAAAAAGCAAGTAGGAGGCTGGGGGAGGAATAAAAGAACAAAAGGGGAGGTCTCTGATAAGTAGAGACATTAAGAGATGCTCAAGGCGAGACGGTAATATGACAGGTTAAGAAACAAAAGATGGCTCAGAAGTGTGAAATGCTGGCAGAATGAAAGACAGCTGGCGTGGGTGGGGGGGGGAGGAGAGAGAGAGAGAGAGAGAGAGAGAGAGAGAGAGAGAGAGAGAGAGAGAGAGAGAGAGAGAGAGAGAGAGAGAGAGATAGATGTAGATATAGATAGTTGGGGCCGAGGTTATGATCTGAAATTGTTGAACTCGATATCGAGTCCGGAAGGCTGTAAAGTGCCTAATCGGAATATGAGGTGCTGTTCCTCGAGCTTACGCTGAGCTTCCGTGGAACAATGCAAGAGGCCGAGGACGGCGAGGTCTGAGTGGGCGTGGAGCGGTGAAATAAAATGAAGCTCGGGGGTCACCCTTACGGACTGAACGGAGGTGTTCCGCAAAGCGGTCACCCAATCTGCGTTTGGTCTCCCCAATGTAGAGGAGACCACATCGTGAGCAGCAAATACAGTATACTAGATTGCAAGAAGTACAAGTAAATCACTTTCACCTGGAAGGGGTGTTTGGGGCCCTGGAGAGTGGGAAGGGGGGGGGATGTATAAGGGCAGGTGTTGCATCTCCTGTGCTTGCACGGGAAGGTGCCGGGCGAGGGGGAAAGGGGTGCTGGGGGTGATAGAGGAGTGGACTAGGGTGTCTCGGAGGGAGCGGCCCCTACGGAATGCTGAAAGGGGAGGTGAGGGGAAGATACGTTTGGTGGTGGGATCACGTTGGAGGTGGCGGAAATGGCAGAGGATGAGCCGTTGAATGTGGAGGCTGGTGGGGTGAAAGGTGAGGACAAGGGGAACTCTATTGTGGTTCCAGAAGGGAGGGGCCGGGGTGAGGGCAGAAGTGCGGGAGATAGAACGGACACGGTCGAGGGCCGTGTCGACCACGGTAGAGGGGAATTCTCGGTTGAGGAAAAAGGAAGACATGTAGGAAGCACTGGTATGGAAGGTGGCATCATCGGAGCAGATGCTGCGGAGACGGAGAAACTGGGAGAAGGGAATAGAGTCCTTACAGGAGGCGGGGTGGGAGGAAGTGTAGTCCAGGTAGCTGTGGGAGTCAGTGGGCTTGTAGTGAATGTTGGTCAATAACCTATCCCCAGAGATGGAGACGGAGAAGTCGAGGAAGGGAAGAGTTGGAGATGGACCATGTGAAGGTGAGGGAAGGGTGGATATTGGAGGCAAAGTGAATGAAATTGTCTAATTCAGGGCGAGAGCAGGAAACGGCACCGATACAGTCATCAATGTACCGGAAAAAAAGGTGAGGGAGGGGACCCGAGTAGGACTGGAACAAAGAGTATTCCACATATCCCACGAAAAGGCAGGCATAGCTAGGATCCATGCGGGTACCCATAGCAACACCTTTGATTTGGAGGAAATGAGTGGAGTCAAAGGAGAAGTTGTTCAATGTGAGAACAAGTTCAGCCAGGCGGAGGAGGGTGCTGGTGGATGGGGACTGGTTGGGCCTCTGTTTGAAAGGTCAGAAACTCTACATAATTTCAGTGACATAACTATCAATTACATTAAATGGGAATGTGTATTCCACTGAATTCATGCAGCTGCAGAGTTAGGATCCAAGCAATTTAAACAGAAATGGATCAAGTGAGGGGGCAATACCCTCCCTGCAATACTGAAAGCACGTCCACTGAGGGTGGTGGGGACAAAATATAGCAACCAGATTTCAGCAACATGCTTTGGCAGTCACACTGTTGGATTTCTGATATTAAAACTGGAGCTACACATTAAAAATCACAAGTGCACAAACTGTACTAATTTCACAACCAGAATTTTGATAGTTTTTTTGGAAGTTACAGAAGAGCAGAAAATGCCCAAAGAGTTTCTGTCATTGATCATTGAAAGATATGGGTTTGTCATTCTTTCACATCTTCCAATTTTCTCCCTTGCTCTCATCAAATCTTGTGTCATTGAAAAACAATCTTGGCCGATTATTCCCCTCCTAAGCACATGGCACGGAGATCAGCTAATTTAAGACATCACAAACTCAAGACCTTCTGATCTCGATAGCTTAGTAATAAACTGATTGGTTGCCTTTACCTACGAGAGCATCTGGCCAGCAAACTCATAGGGTTTAATTAGCACTTTAAGATGGAACCAGTTAAGGTACTGAATAATTTTCACATGTGACATCCTGTATTATATTGAAAAGGAAATTACAAAAGAGGAAGTAATAACAGTTTCTGTTCTAGCCTAATTACTTCAGGGATGAAAATACCACCTATGAATAATCATTCCGCAAGCACTAACACTTACTCGTGATTCCAAACGATTCATAGGCTTAGCTAAAGGTCACCAGACACGGAAATGGAGATAGGGAATGTCTCACACAAGCTGGCTAAAAAGGATTCATTGGTGTAGAATTTATCTTAAAGTTAATTGCCAACACACAGAGCAGGAATTTGAACTAAAATGATACCATTTGATATAAAAATGTTAAGTTCTTGCAGATGCAGTTTTTCAAATTTATTGTTCTTTGATGACAGATTCAGGAATTTTATTGGATCTCAAAGAGCAGGCATATGCTCACCAGTTTTCACATTTCTTAACTGGTTTAAAAGCATGTTACAAGTAAGGTGTCCGTGCGCAGCCATCACCGTTCTTAATTTTAAACCTTCTATCGCTTAGGATAGTATTATGTAGATCACAAACTCCTTTCTAATACACCACCCAAAAGAATCGGATTTTCTGAGGGATCCACTTCATTCTACACCACCTAACGGTTGCAGCAAAGGATGGGTTGTAGAGGATTATAATCAATGTCAGGGTCTAGATAACCACCACAGTTTAAGGTCTCATGAGGATCCCATAGTGCCCTTAGTGTCAGCCGTGGCTCAGTGGGTAGCACACTCTCCTGAGTCAGAAGGTTGTGGGTTCAAGTCCCACTCCAGAGACTTGAGCACAAAAATGTAGGTGACACTCCAGTGCAGTACTGAGGGAGTGCTGCACTGTCGGGGGTGCCTTCTTTCAGATGAGACGTTAAACAGTCTGCCCCCTCGGGTGGATATAAAAGATCCCATGGCACTATTTCGAAGAGCAGCAGGGAAGTTATCCCCGGTGTCCTGGCCAATATTTATCCCTCAATCAACACAACAAAAACAGATTCTCTGGTCATTATCACATTGCTTTGTGGGAGCTTGCTGTGCACAAATTGGCTGCCGCATTTCCTACATTACAACAGTGACTACACTTCAAAAGTACTTCATTAGCTGTAAAGCTTTGAGACGTCCGGCGGTCGTGAAAGGCGCTATATAAATGCAAGACTTTCTTTCCTTTCTTTCATAGAATTCCCACCCATCCAGTACCCACTATATAAAGTGAAAGAAATTTCACAAACATCCTGATGTGTAGCTCTATGACCTTGGATCTAACACACACAGGGCTGATAGGGTGTGAATTTGGTACTTGGCTAAAATTTCACTACAATTGTAGATGGATAACTCGAAACAAAATTTTACCACTCATCAGAAAACTGAACCACAAAAAGCAACTCTTCAGTGTTCAAATGGGAAAATATTGGCTTTGAGTTTTACAAAGCAGCCAAACAATCCTACAGTGTTTCCTACAGGTGCCCTATTTGCCAGTACCAATATGCTATAGAGGGAAAAATATATTTGAGCTAGTAACTGGAATGTTTATTAAACCCTCCCAATTGCTCTCACCATTAGTGACAGACCTACCTCCCAGTACTTTACCTCAGCGTTTTACAATGACTGTACCCACCAGTACTGCACCTTAAATGTTACCTAAGCTCTAGTTGCTCCCTCCAGACAACCCAAATTTGGAAGCAAATACACAATTGTATCACTGGTTGTTTTTCAAAATTCAAGTGGACAGTAAAAATTTTACATACCCACCTTTACACTGTATTAAATTGCAGTGACAAACTCACCAGCCCTTTCATACTTCTACAACCAAAACACTCGTGTCAATTGAAAGAACTGAGGAGCTGCAACCTCAGTTATGAAATTTGATTCCGCTTACCAAAGATTAATCACCTCTGACAAAATCACACTGAAGGAGACTCCTCTGCTTGTGTAACAGCAAATGCAAGCACGTGTTGCGAGAAGAGAATTTCACAAATGGGCTTCAGTACTGGAACCTAATGATACACAAAAGCGACACACAGTCTAGCCCACAGAGGATATTTTTTTTTATATAAAGAGCCAGCAAGCATCAGCAGGTTTATTTGAAACTGAGGGTAGTCATTTGCATGCCTCTTTATTGTGAAATTTGAGATCGGCATGTTCCATCAAGAAGCAGCGTTTATAATTACTCACAAGTGCCATGACAACACAGATAGTTTGAAGTATTGTAAGGAAGGAGGAAAAGAATAACTCTAATCAATGACTCAGACAATAAGGGCATATTTAACAGATCTCTCAAACCAGAAGATGTACTCGAATGCCAATTTCATCCATAAATGGGGCTGGTTAGCTGCTTGTCTTGCAACCTGACTGTTCTGGTTACTGAGCTGTGACTTTGACTTACAACAAAGTTCAAGCCAAAAAAAATCAATCACATAACTGGATTTTGGGCAGAGTCAGCTCAAACTGTCAGACTGCAGCTAATGCAACACTGCTGCCCACTTCTGGGTGGGTCTCTGAGATGGTGCAGCTGAAAAGAGCAAATTTCAGTTGCTCTAAACCATAACAATGCATTAAAAGGCTCCCTACTTGGCATGTCACTGTACAATTCAACCCCAAATGGAAGTCTGCTTTTGAGATTATAAAAATATAGCCTGTGGTATTTCTACCCCCGCTCAAGAAGAATGGGCTCCTTCCACATTTTTACTGTGACTATTGCATGCTAACATACTTAATACAAATAACTTTTCTTTAAAAATTAATTGAAAATTTCAAAACAGATTGATAGATATTTGTTAGGCAAAGGTATTCAAGGTTACAGAACCAAGGCAGGTAGATGAAGTTAAGATACAGATCAGCCATGATCTAACTGAATCACTCAAGGGGCTGAATGGCCTACTCCTGGTCCTAACGCCGAATCCAGCTCAACAAGTCACCTAGCTGAAGCAAATAGTTCCTTTCCACCTGCGAGATCCAACATGGCAGACATCTAGCAGGATGCAGAGCGACTAATATGAAATGAAATGAATTTTCTTTAAAAAATTTAGTACTTTAGGTTAAATGTAATTTTTCCTCCACGCCCTTCCCCCACCCCACTGGCACTGTCACCAGGATTTCAGGAACATGCAATAGTTATGCTGTGTCCATTCAAACTGTGAAAAACATTTAGTGGTTTAATTCTAGATCTTGTCTTTGAAATTATAAGTGCCTTTATATTCCCAAGACCCATGCTAGTGCCACGATGTTCCCCAATGCTGGCTGCAATCAAATGTAAAACTGCCACTGCTAATACCAACTGCCAGGAAGACCTGTTTGTAGCACAATATAAATGAGGCCTTGGTTTGTGCATCAGGAGAAAGCATTATGAACACTGAGGTGTAAAGCAATTTGAGGTGATGAGTATATTGCACATTAAAGCATATTGGTACAACTATGCAAAATAAGCCTAGATACATATAGGAGCGTTTTGGACAAGCTGGAGTTTGAGGATAGAAGGACAGGATTAGAGAAGTCATGTCTGGAGGTGAAGATGTGTGTAAGTATTTCAATGGTAGAAGGACCATGTTATGGTTGCAGACGAGCAATGCCGCGTAGGTAAAAGTAAGCTGTCTTGGTGATGGATCGGATGTGGGATTTAAAGCTCAGCTACAAACAAGATGCCAATATTGTCTGGTCAGCCTGAGTGGCATGGAATCAGTGGCAAAGGAGCAGCATTTATGACGGGGTCTGAAGACAATAGATTTTGGTGGTCTTGATGTCCAACCGGAGAAAGTTCCGACTCACCCTTGACTTGAAATTGGACAAGCAATCTGACAGCACACAGGCAGCCAAGGGAGCGAGTGAAGTGGTGATGACGAGCAAGGTATCATTGGCATACATGTGAAAGTTCATCCTGTGCCTGCGAATGATGTGGTCAAGTGGCAGCATGTAGATAAGGAAGAACAACGCAGGGATGGAACTTCGGAGGACCCAGAAGTGACTCATCTCACGTATGGAATTTTTAGCGACCATCCCCAGTTCAAACTTTGTGTTGCTTAAACTAGATAGCAGATGCCAATGCAATGTTGACAGTGACTGTCTGCAGACTGAGTCTCCCAACATTTAATTTCATGCATTTGCTTCCAAAAACACAGCTCTAATTCTTCTCTTTAAATTATAATAGATTATTCCCAAAAGGTTTTCCGTGAAGCATGCTGTAGGGTGTTGCAGCTTTACTGATTACACTAAGCCAAGGTATTTCTTGCCATCCCAACTCAAGACTAAGCTATTTGTACAACTGTTTACGTATAGTTTACACCCAGAAATCCAATTTCCTGGTTGCATTAGCACTGCAATTGGATAGGGAAGAATTCCATTGATTCCCACAAGTTTTTATGATGAAATTTGTTGGCTCGAGTCCTCACCACAGCAATTTACTCTCAAAAGGTATCTGCAATCCAACCTGAAGATCATAAGCCAAACAGACACTTATGAAATCTATAACTGTAAAGCACATTGCTAAAGGAAAACACCAGCAGAGCTGGTGTGGAGCACTTATCACACCAAAAAGCAGCACAGTTTTCATCTCTACTCCTGAGGATACCAACACTTTCTATGTGAGTTCCAGTCACAAGATCACCTATTCTACCTCTCCCAAATGGCTATTCTTGATGTATGAGCTTAGACAGAGTGTTAAGACATGTTACTATGGCCTGCATCACAGCCAAACCAATCCTGTCCTCATTTAACAGTCACTCATGTACACTTTTTAGCAGGAGTCAATGTTCCAGGAGCAGGAACTCAGGCTGATTTTTCCTCTACAGCCTCGGCCACAGAGGCTAGTTGTAACATTCCTACGACCACCCTGCCTGATTTCAGCTAACTCGGCACAGACCAGGGGGATTTGTATGGCTTAGTTCCACATTCTGTAGTACATTTATAAACTAAGCAAAGTTGAGGATGCCAAAAGTGGATTGGTTTAATTTACCCCTATTTGATTACAGGCCCCAGTGAAACAAGCTCCCAGCCCAGCTTGAATGATGACCCCAGCGGGCAACAGTGCTGTCCAGTGCAACATTAAGCAATGCAGGCCTGAAAGTCCCAAGTCTGATTGGTGATGTGAGGAGCTAACAGATCGCCAAAGTAGCCACTCTTCATTGGTGAGATGAGATGGCAGCTTAGTTGACCCGAGGTTGCAGAGCACTGGGCATCACAGCCAACCCCAAACCTGGCAAACTAAAAGTTAGCAGAATCTGATTTTCTTTGACATTTTCAGCTTAGAGGAAGCCTCAACTTTCAAGTTTCCAGCCAGAAAAAGGAAGGTGGCAATGGAATATTAAGGTGGGAGGGGGAAGAAGGGAAACAGGTCATTTAGATTGTAGCTAAACTAGATACAAATTTGAATTCTGGAAGTATACGGTTTCCTATCCTTTTCTCTTTCTCCCCCACCACCACCCCCAACAAAAACAAAACACAAAGCTTTTAGTTCTATCACCATCTTTGTTAGAGACTCTGTACTATTCAATATAGTACAGAAATTATAAGTTAATTAGTGTTGGAGAAAACCATTTTTTGACATTACAGGGAGATGTTTTAAAAAATAATTTAACGTGATACAGAACCAGTTTATACTTGAGGGGCAAGTGCTCTACTTGCCAAAAAAAAGTGTCATGGACAATTAAAGAGGTAAGGAACAGCATAAAACTAAAGGAAAGGACATACAAAAATGCAAAAATATAGCGCAGATCCTGGCGAATGGAAAAGATACAAAGAACAGCAAAGGGTCACAAAACAGATAGTAAGAGCTACAAAAAGATTGTATGAAAAGAAACTTGCAAGGGATATCAAAATCGATACAAAGAATTTTTACAATTACATTAGAAAAAGAGGGTGGTCATGAGCAATGTTGGCCCCTTAAAAACTAAAAGTGGTGATATTGTCAATGACAATGGGGAAATGGCAGACATGTTGAATAATTATTTTGTATCAGTATTTACAGTAGAAGAGGATAGCATGCTGGAAATCCCAAAGAAACTCATACCGAATCGGGGATAAGCACTCAATAAAATTACGTAGATAAAATAAAAGTAATGTCACTCCGCTTTTTAAGAATGGCAAGAGAGGGAAACCAGGGAATTATAGACCAGTTAGCCTAACATCTGTTGTGGGGAAATTGCTAGAGTCTATAATTAAGGATCGGGTGACTGAACACCTTGAAAATTTTCAGTTGATGAGAGATTTGTGAAAGATAGGTCATGCCTGACAAACATGATTGAATTTTTTGACGTGGTGATTAAAGTAGTGGACAGGGGAATGTCTATAGATGTTATTTATATGGACTTCCAGAAGGCATTTGATAAAGTCCCACATAAGAGACCGTTATCTAAGGTAGAAGCCCACGGAGTTGAGGGCAAATTATTGACCTGGTTAGGAAATTGGCTGAGCGGCAGGAGACAGAGTAGGGATAATGGATAGGTACTCAAATTGGCAGGATGTGACAAGTGGTGTCCCGGAGGGACCTGTGTTGGGGCCTCAACTATTCACTATTTATTAACGACTCAGATGATGGCATAGAAAAAGGTCATATATCCAAATTTGCCAATGACACAAAGATAGGTGGCACTGTAGGCAGTGTAGATGAAAGCATAAAATTACAAAGGGATATTGATAGATTAAGTGAATGGGCAAAACTCTGGCAAATGGATTTCAATGTAAGCAAATGTGAGGTCATCCACTTTGGACCTAAAAAGGATAGAACAGGGTACTTTCTAAATGGTAAAAAGCTAAAAACAGTTGCTGTCCAAAGAGACTTGGGGATTCAGGTACATCGATCATTAAAATGTCATGAACAGGTACAGAAAATAATGGAATGTTGGCCTTTATATCTAGAGGACTAGAGTACAAGGGGGCAGAAGTTATGTTGCAGCTATACAAAACCCTGGTTAGACCATACGTGGAGTACTGTGAGCAGTTCTGGGCACCACACCTGAAAAAGGATATATTGGCCTTGGAGGGAGTGCAGCGCAGGTTTACCAGAATGATACCCGGACTTCAAGGGTTAAGTTACGAGGAGAGATTACACAAATTAGGGTTGTATTCCCTAGAATTTAGAAAGGTTAAGGGGTGATCTGATTGAAGTTTTAAGGATATTAAGGGGAACAGATAGGGTAGATAGAGAGAAACTATTTCTGCTGGTTGGGGATTCTAAGACTAGGGGGCACAGTCTAAAAATTAGAGCCAGACCGTTCAGGAGTAAAATTAGGAAACACTTCTACACATACAGGGTGGTAGAAGTTTGGAACTCTCTTCCGCAAACGGCAATTGATGCTAGATCAATTGTTAATTTTAAATCGGGGATTGATAGGTTTTTGTTAACCAAAGGTATTAAGGGATATGGGCCAAAGGCAGGCATATGGAGTTAGATCGCAGATCAGCCATGATCGCATCGAATGACGGAACAGGCTCAAGGGGCTGAATGGCCCACTCATGTTCCTAGGTGTGTATCCTTCATCAAAACTAGGACTGAAAGATAAACAGGCACTTTAGAAAGTTTGTTTGGCGGGGGGCAGGGGTTAAACAGAGAAAAGAGGGAGGGAGAGAATCTGCAGATACGCCGGAGAGTGTAAATGGGTTGAATGACCCGAAAGCTGCTCAATAGAAAATTGTTAGATGTTACAAAAGATCAGTACAGTGATGGAGAAACACAGCAAAAATGCCAGGAGCTGACTGACTTGCTGCACATTCCAAGCATTTAATGTTTATATTTCAGATTTGTAGCACTTATGTTTTTTTCCCCCCTATTTATGATTTTTTTTTTATATAAATCGGTTTTAAATTTACTTTTCACCAAGTTTAAAGGATCAGTGACATCTCCTTCCCCCCACCCCAATCTCTCTTTGCGGCAAGATATCTCCACAACGACAGCTAGGAGGTGAAATGAGTCCAGCCCAGGCCCCGTCATATTTGCAGCATCAGAGAACATGCTACAACAGCTCTGCTCCTCCAACTTGTCCAAGCATTTTTTGGCACGCAACTGTTCTTAGAACAGGGTGAGATTACGAAAAGGTTACAGACAGACAGTTTTCATTCAAACACTTGAGGCTGAAACAAAAAAATGCACATCACAATTAGACATTAGCACATTCTATTTAAACAGACTGCTAACATCCAAGATCACAGCCAATTAAATATTCAGGATACAAAATGTTGCCCCTTTCATTAAAATAAAGAGATATGGAATTTATTCTTTCCTTATCAAATCACAAATAAATATAAAGCACTCAGAAGCAGGCGGTTTGCCCTTTCAGAAAGAACAGCAAAAGACAAACCAATTCAGACTCCCTCGATGGCTTGCCAGGTAAACACATGTGCATGGTACTGAGACAGATACAGGTAGGCCAGTGTTCAACCTCTGGTCTCTACTGAATCAGCAATGCAGAGGATCAGGGTACTACAACTGGCTTCACTGTCCCCAGGGTTGCAGGGAAAGGGAAAAATATCAAAGTTTCAACCTGATTCCTACCCTCTTGCTGGAGGACACGCATGGGCAGGTACCAGGTGAAGACAAGATCAGGCCCAAGTGCAATGCTCACCAAGACCAAATAAACTGCTGACACTTCCTGTCTAGATGCACGTGCGAAAAGGCCTTGTTCATTACAGATTGCAGGACGTGTGCCAACACTTCATGTTTACACTGAAAACTGGTTCCCTTACTTTGGCCGCAAAACTGTAGAAACAGGTGCAGAACAACAATCTTACACACAGTGTGTTCAGAAGCATTTTTTTCTTTACTTCGCAGGACAGAGACTGTGATTGGACTTCCCTAAAACTTAATTATGATTGCAAAACAGTTACTTGTCCATGGCCTCCTTTCCCTCTGGAATATACTAGTGGATAGCCTCCTGCTTATTCGGAGATTATTTTTTGCAGCTTAGACACTACAGCACTCACTCCATTACCAGGGTTGCAGAAGTGCAGCTTCAGCTGAATTGACATTTACAGGAACACCTAAATTTAAACTGCAATTATTGAAATTGACACCATCAATTTCAACTGAATCTCCATAGCTTTAAAAGATGCTGCTTGTGAACTGGAGAAAAAGCTCAAGGACCCATTTGCCACCACAAGATATGATGAGACATCCTTGTCCATGCTGCATTCCTTTTAGTTTGAACAGCTCCCCTGCTAGTCGAGTGACCTGGTCTGTATACTTAGTATGGCAATACTAAGCATAGAGACCACAAGATCACAGTTTCAATTCAGTTTCAAGAGCCCTGGATGGTTTAAATACAATTTGAAGCCATGGGCTCTTGTAGGAAAAGCAGCATTGGAAGCAGTTTGGTTTGGACTCACTCAGGACCTTTCCACACCCACTGATATAATAACCCTTCAGACACAAAGTCTGGACTTCAACTTGCATTTATATAGAACCTTTATCATAGTAAAACACCTCACGATGCTTCACAGGAGCATAACCAAACAAACTGACACCGAGCCACAGAAGGAGATATTAGGACAGGTGACCAAAAACTTGATCAAAGATAGGTTTTAAGGAGCATGTTAAAGGGGGCGAGAGAGGTAGAAGGGAGGGCATTTCCAGAGCTAAGGGCCTAGGCAGTTGAAGGCACGGCCACTAATGGTGGAGCAATGAAAATCAGGGATGCGCAGAGATCTCAGAGGGTTGTTGTGCTGGAGGAGGTTGCAGAGATAGGGAGGGGTAAGGTCATGGAAAGATTTGAAAACAAGGATGAAAATTTTAAAATTTAGTAACATGCAATGTAACTCCAAGTAAAGGAACGGTGATCATAGGGACTTCAATGCAAGTGTCAGCTTGGTTTAGGTGGTAGTACTCATGTCTGGATCAGACAGGTTGTGGGCCCCACACCAGGGGTTGTGCACATAAAATTAATCTGAGACTCTAGTGCAGTATGGAGGGAGAGCTACACCATTCTTCAGATGAGATGTAAACCAAGTTCCAAGCTGCAGGCCAAGGTGAACATTAAGGCTCCATGGCACTATTTGAAGTACAGAAGTTCTCCAAGAGTCCCAACCAACATCCCTCCCTCAATGAATACTACATAAAAATAGATTAACTGGTCATTGTTGCTCTTTGTGAGATGTTGCTAGGTAGAATGACTGCTGGATTTGCCTATAAAGCAGTCCCTCTGCTCCATAAAAGTAATTAATTGTGAAGTTCTCAGTTTTTTGAGATGAAAGGCACTATAGAAACACAAGTATTAATAAAGGGTAAGTCATAATCTGCCATCTTTTTCTGAAATCTAAGTATTTCAACATCCAAATTTTGGGGCAGATAATCAACTCAACCATGCAACAAACAAAGGACTACAAAACCGTGCACAAATCTTCAAACTCAATTTGGTAGTTTATTATTATCTCTAATTTTCAGAAGCACAAACTAATTGTTTTACTGTGTAAATTGTAATATTCAAGTGGAACAGATCACACCCAACCTCTGTAAGCAGGTGCTTTACACCCAGACAGCAAGGTAGGCGCTAAGTGACTGGAGAATTCTCAATGACTCAGTTGGTAACTGAACCACAAAGACAGGAAGGCAGGCTGGACCTTTGGTGCAAGCTATGTTAGACGACTTCAGCCAGGTAAACAGTAAAGGCACTACAACTGGCCTCAAGACCTTTGGAGTTAACGTTAAAAGAAAACTCAGCTGGGTTTCCCACTCCTGACCACTATCCAGTGATGCCTTATTAAAAACATAAATAGACATCTAATGAACACAGGGGTGGGCTCAGCTTCGATGCATCCCACAGTTGATTAACCTGCCAATCTCGCTATCTAAACTGATCATTAACAGCAGTTCCCATTCGTGGACCTCATCACCTGTACCTTTTCTGTAATCCAACCTGCAGAAGAGCCCACACCAAGGATTAGCAATTATCCTTACCATAAAATACTACGTGGATGCAAGTCTCATGCTACACTGTGCAAAACACTTCTGAATGATAGATGTTAAACAGAGGGATTTGAGGCTAAAATAAATATATTTACTTACAGCTAAATAGAATCATGAAGAAAAAAATTCAGCAAAAACTAGAAGAACAAGAAAAGTTCATATTGGATCAGTTACCCTTTCTTAGAACTCCTTCAGCCAGAAAAGCCCCAGTTTCTGAGGAGACAAACTTAGTCAGTTTTATTTCTTCGTCCCAAACACAGCATTGGCGTGCATTATAACTAACGCTTCAAGCAGAGGTACAAATGGAGTCACGGTCTCAATGCATAACAGGATTCCAAATGAACTCAACTAAAGCCTACTCCAGCTTTTAAGTACTGTACTTAGTTCTAGTCAATTAGTGATTTTCAGACAAATTTATTATATTCAAATGGACAATGCACAAAAATACAAGCTATAGTATGCAAGTGTGGAATTCAACATAATTCAAACAATCACAGCTTTACACAAATTTGCCTGAAACGATGCAATCAATAAATAGGTCCAATCATTGGTTTAACAGACACAATCTGCTCTTTAAATATAATGCAAAGCGATTCAAAATACATGATTTTGCACACATGAATAGGCTTCTTAGCAAGGTACTGAAGAGCAACCAGCACACTCATGCAATCCTACCCCAACACAAGTCAGGCAAGGAGAGGAGGAAAACTGGAGTGGGAGTAGGAAGAAGGGATGATGTGTATATTTCAAGCAGGTTATACACGATGACTCAAGAAAACACTCATTAAAAAATATAAAATAAGGTGACAAAATATTAAAATTTAGTTGCGAAGTTCAATTTCCTACCACATGGATTTTCAGGATGGAAAACAGTTACTTCTCAGAATACATAGCAGTCCTCAACTACATATTACATAGGATATACAGCACAGAAACAGGCCATTTGGCCCAACTAGTCCATGCCAGCGTTTATGCTCTACTCGAGCCTCCTCCCGTCTTTCTTCATCTAGATCTATCAGCGTAACCCTCTATTCCCTTCTCCCTCATATGCTTGTCCAGCCTCCCCTTAACTGCATCTATACTTTTCGCTTCAACCACTCCCTGTGGTGGCGAGTTCCACATTCTCACCACTCTCTGGGTAAAGAAGTTTCTTCTGAATTCCCTTTTGGATTTCTGGGTGACTCTTATATTGATGGCCTTTAGTTATGCTTTTCCCCACAAGTGGAAACATTCTCTCTGTATCCACTATAAAAACCTCTCAATTTTAAAGACCTCTATCAGGTCATCCCTCAGCCTTCTTTTTTCCGAGAGAAAAAAAGAGACCCAGCCTGTTCATCCTTTGCTGATATGTATACTCTCGCATTTCTAGTATGATCCTTGTAAATCTCTCTGCACCCTCTCCAGTGCCTCTATATTCTTTCTATAATATAGCGACCAGAACTGCACGCAGTACTCCAAAGTGTGGTCTAACCAAGGTTCGATACAGGTTTAGCATAACTTCCCTACTTTTCAATTCTATACCTCTAGAAATAAACCCTAGTGCTTGGTTCGCTTTTTTTTTTATGGCCTTGCTAACCTGTGGCGCAACTTTTAGCGATTTGTACTCAGAGATCCCTTTTGTTCCTCTACCCCACCAAGACACTCACCCTCTAAGTGATAAGTGACCTCCCTATTCTTCCTACCAAAATGTAATACCTCACATTTATCTGTGTTGAACTTAATTTGCCAATTATGCAAGTTTATTAATGTCCTCCTGTAATTTGTTGCAGTCCTCCTCAGTATTGACTATCTCTTCCCCCCCCCAACCCCAAAATTTGGTATCATCTGCAAATTTAGAAATTGTGTTTTGATTCCAAAGTCTAAATCGTGAACAGCAGTGGTCCCAGCACTGATCCAGGTGGAACACCACTACCCACCTTCTGCCACTGTGAATAGCTACCCTTTACTCCCACTCTCTGCTTTGTCTTGAAGCCAGCTAGCAATCCATTCTGCTACTTGTCCCCTGACTCCGCATTCTCTGACCTTATTCATCAGTCTATTATGGGGTACCTAATCGAAGGCCTTTTGAAAATCCAGATAAATTACATCTACTGCATTACCATTGTCTACTCTCTCTATTACCTCTTCAAAAAATTCAATAAGGTTATTCAAGCAAGATTTTCCCTTTTAAAAACCATGCTGACTTTATTATTATACTTTTCATTTCTAAATGTTCTTCTATTCTCTCCTTTAGTAGGGATTCCATTATTTTTCCTACCACCAATGTTAAGCTGACTGGTCTACAATTCCTGGACATGTTCTATTCCCCTTCTTAAATATAGGTATTATGTTAGCTATCCGCCAGTCCTCTGGCACTACACCTTTTACTAACGAATTATCAAATGTGTAGTAATGCCTCTGCTATCTCCTCCCTAGATTCTTTTAAAATGCGTGGATACAATCCATCCAGACCAGGGGTTTTATCCCCTTTGAGTTTGATTAGTTTATTTGATATATCCCCTTTTTTATTTTAAATGCACTTCTCATTACTCATTTCATCATTCAATGTCATGTCCACCTATTCTATCTCCCTGGTAAATACCAAAGCGAAATAATGGTTTAATATTTCTGCCATCTCCCTATCGTTACCGGTGGTATTCTCCTGTCTATCCCTTAATGGCCCTGTTCCCATCCCAACCTTCCTTTTTTTTTTAAATTGATGTGCCTGTAAAATATTTTACTATTTTGTTTTATGTTCCTTGATAATTTAATTTCATAGTTGGCTTCCCAATTGTTTTTTTGACTTCTCTCCTAATCCCTTCGTAATCTCTCATCATGCACTCCTCTGTTGTCCATGTACTTAATATATGCCTCTTTCCTTACCCTCAATTGTTCCCTTATGTCTTTATTCATTAATGGAGTCTCATTAGTGTTTAGTTTGTTCTTTCCTTTTAGCGGAATATATTTTTCCTGCACTCTGTTGAACACCGTTTTAAATGTTTCCCATTGTCGTTCTACATCATTGTTTGCCAATATTGTTGCCCATTTTATCTTCCCAAGTTTTATTCTCAGCCCCTCAAAAATCAGCTTTTCTCCAATCTATTAACCTGGTTTTTGTCATACTTATGTCCTTCTCTATCATCTTAAAGCACATTATATTATGGTCACTATTGCCTATATGTTCCCCTACTTTTACTTCTCATCTGCTCTGGCTCATTCCCCATAACTAGATCCAATAGCGAATCCTCCCTTGTTGGGCTTTTTACATATTCGGTTAGAGAGGAGTCCTGTAGACATTGTAGGAACTCCATTCCTGTATCCCCTTTTCCTACTTTTCTGTCCAATTAATATCAGGGTAGTTGAAATCCCCCATGATTATTATTCTATGTGTTTTTACTCATTTCTCTAATTTGTCTGCATATGTCTTACTCCACCTCCCTTCCACTATTAAGTGGTCTGTAGACTACACCTATTAGCGTGATTGATCCTTTATCATCTTTTATCTCTATCCATATGGATTCTATTTTTGTCTTGCTGACATCTACCTCCCTTTTTTCTACTGCCATTATGTTATCCCTAATAAGTACAGCTACTCCAACTCCCCTTTTCCCCCCTCTATCTTTTCTAAATGTTATACACTGCAATGTTTAATTCCCAGTCCTGATTTTTCTGTAGCCATGTCTCAGTAATCCCTACTATGTCTGGTTCCTCCCAACGCATGATTGCCTCCCGCTCCCCCAGTTTACTACTCTCATTATACTTTATTTTTTATAAATTAACCATTCTGTGTAGCACTAAGCAAGGTAAGGCAGCATCAGGCTCAACCATGAATACCCTCCACAGTTCAATAGTCTGCCAACATGCACCGTCTAGGCTCAGAGATGAAGAATGCCACTTGGGTTGCCATGGAACCAAACCCCAGCAGTCCGGATTAGAGGCATTCTCATGTTTAAATCCCTTCACAGCCTCACCCTTCCCTATCTCTGTAACCTCCAACAGCCTTACACCACTCCCCTAACTTTCTGTTCCTACAAATCTGGCCTCGTGAATGCCCCGCTTCCCTCGCCCCAGTATTGGCAACCTTGTCTCAGCCCCCCAGGCCAACGGTCTGGAATTCCCTTTTCTCTCAATCTCCATCGACTCCTTTAAGGTACTCCTGAAAATTCAAATCTTTGTCCAAGCTTTTGGTCACTTCTTCCAACATCTCCTTTGGCTCAGCCTCGATCTTTGCCCGATTACACACCCATGAAGGTTGGGATGTTTTGCTACGTTAAAAAGTGCTATATTCGAGTCAATTACTGTTCCCTGTGCCTTCAGGAGGAGCGAAGAAAAAAAGTTTAAAAAGTAAAGCTTTTCCACCACCTACAAAGGCACAAGTCAGGAGTGCGATGGAATACTCTCCATTGTCTGGATGAGTGCAGCTCCAACACTCAAGAAGCTCGTCAACATCCAGGACAAAGCAGCCCGCTTGATCAGCACCCCATCCACCACCTTAAACATTCACTCCCTCCACCACCAGCGCACCATGGCTGCAGTGTGTACCATCTACAAGATGCACTGCAGCAACTCGCCAAGGCTTCTTCGACAGCACCTCCCAAACCCGCGACCTCTATCACCTCGAAGGACAAGGGCTGTAGACACATGGGAACACCACCAGTTGCAAGTTCCCCTCCAAGTCACACACCATCCTGACTTGGAAATATATCGCCGTTCCTTCATCGTCACTCGGTCAAAATCCTGGAACTCCCTCCCCAACAGCACTGTGGGAGTACCTTCACCTCACGGACTGCAGCGGTTCAAGGCGATGACTCACCACAATCTTCTCAAGGGCAATTAGGGATGGGCAATAAATGCTGGCCATGCCAGCAACGCCCACATCCCATGAATGAATTTAAAGTAATCAAAACATAATATTTAACACTATATTAATTACACTAAGGATTGTTTCCACTTCACAGCAAGAGTTGCAGTATAACGCCAGAGTCGAGGGCTGACCAAACTCCAGAGTCGAGCAGTGGGAAGGTAGTTTCTCACAGTACAACAACTGTGCAATGTCAAAACTAACTTGAAATGTGTTTAGGTTCAGCGACACTTTTTAAATTGACCTGGAGTTGAATTATAAATGTTTGAAGAGTTCAGAGGTAGAACAATTTAATTTCTGAAAGAGGAGCTCCATGCACTGGAAAATTGCAGTTGGTTCTAGTCAGTATAAACGAATGACTGCCCGCTGGGACAGATACTGCAGTTACCAGGCTCAGATTATATTGGACCGTAAAGTACTCAATCTCACCCTACTGCAAGCAATTGGCTGGGGTACTGGAAAGGTTCACTGGTGGTTAAATACAGTACAATTGAAGACACCAACCCAGAAACACCAAAATATAGCTCTCGAAATTTACCCTTACTTTACTAGAGTAAACCTAAAACTAAATCCACCATCTGCACTCACTAATATAAAATGCTGGGTCAACAGCAGCATGGATCAAGATTATCCTTGGTCTCTTGAGCTGCTGCCAAATTTGGCACCTTTGTTCTTGCTTCTGTAAATAGAGAAAACAAAAAACTGCACTTCAAATAATTCAAATGTCCTCCAATGGGCCTATGGAGGGCAGAAGTAGTTTTTAAATATAGAACAGGAGAGCACAAGTCACAGACAGCACTCTCCAAAAACCAGATAGAAAGAAATGCAAAGGCACCCTTGAAGGACGCTTGGAGCTATTGGCCCAAGTACAAGCACCCAGCTCTAAGAATTCCTTTTGTTTTATGCTTTATTTTGGTTGCTTGGAATTATTGAACCTGATGTACTATAATTATATTGGACAGTAAGGGTACTGAAGTAGATCCATATAGAATAAGACTTTACTACAGGCCGGCACCAAATGGTTTTGGTTCCACGGTGCCTAAATTTGAAATTCTGTTCTTGGCAACGTAAAAATGAAGGTGAAGGGCCAAGACCAAGTGCAAGAAAATGGCTGGAAAGAACAGGAGAGAATAAGAGGAAAATTAAGTAAAAGTTAAGTGACACCAAGCTTTGATTTTAAAATCTTGTAGAAGGAAATAACTAAAGGACATAGAAGGTTCCACTTTCGAAAACCTGGGAAAGAATGGGTTAGAGTAGGAGATGGTGGGATAATTCTCAATTTTAACATTGAGGATGTAGGGAAGAAAAAATGTGTAGGACAGGGTATTTAGGGCTTAGAGGGGAGAGGAACAGAGAAGTTTGTTCAGTGATTAAGGCAGTTTTTCACCTTTCAAACAAAATATAAACTGACTGCAGGTGTACTTTGAGACACTTTCAATGTTTTAATCACACCAACCTATCTGCAAAATATCTCGTGCTAACTAAAACTGCAGTGGCTCAGCACTGTGCAAGAAATGGAACCGATAGTGCCACTATAACAACTTGCATTTGTATAGTGCCTTTAACGTAGTTAAGCACCCCAAGGCACTTCACAGGAGTGTAATCAGGCAAAGCACTACTGTACCAGGCATATTTAAGGTAATTTTGCATGATAATACTGTAGTTAAAGGCAAATGCCTCTCTCTCTCGTGCCATGGAGTGCACTCCGAAATATTGACAGTCCAACTTACTTTGTTCCGGCAGCAGAGACCCACTTTTCATGGATCTTAACTACCATCAGCACTGCTTCTGCTCAGCATCTGATGGAGAAATGATCTGGTGGAAATGTAAACAGAGCAGCAGCACTGGGATGCTTGTCTGATGTGGCTTTTCTGATACCAGCCCAGCACTGCAAGAGCCTCTTTTAGAGTATCGTCATCAATATACTACAGAAAAATAATCTTCATGGGTGACGTACTTCTAGTGAGATATTCTGAATTCATCGCTGCAAATTGTCTGCACCAACAGACCAAGAACCAACAGTACTTGGAGAACCGGAAGGGTAAACCATGATGGATTGTTTCCTATGGTTGGTGTGACAGTAATGAGAGGGCACAAATTTAAGATAAACAGCTGAAAAAGGTTCTCTCCAGACAAGTTTGAAAAGTCAAAATCTGTAATTACTAGGTGACTTTTTATACAGCTCAAGTAGATACAATCTGAAAATTTCACACTCACTTACACTGTGCTAAAATCTCAGTGACAGTCCTAAGCAACTTCTCAGTACCATTTCAAAACACTGCACCTTTCAGTATGCTGCAGGGGAGTGGCTAATAAAATGTCTGCTTTGCCGGTCTACTACTGATTCTTAAAGGGGAACTGCCCAATCAAATGTTAAAATTACAGATTTTATCAGAAACCAACAGGAACTGTTCATTAGTCTGTCTATTCGTACACATCACCAGCTACCCTACTCAATCTTAATAAATCAGCCACTACCTTTTAGAAAAATGTGCTATTCACCATTCATAGGCAGTTTCCTGCTGCCTTTTCTCAAACCTCCTCTTGACTATCTGAAATGTAATGACACCCTTGTGTATCTTGAAATTATGTCACCCCCTCTCTCCCTCCATTTCCCCTCCCCTTGATGACTGATACTATGGAAATATCACATTGCAAGATCCCACTCCAGAAACTTGAGCACAAAAATCTAAGCCAACACTCCAGTACAGTACTGAGGGAGTGCTGCACTGTCGGAGGTGGTGTCTTTCGGATGAGACGTTAAATCGAGACCCCATTTGCCCTCTCAGGTGGACGTAAAAGATCGCATGGCACTATTTCTAAGAAGAGCAGGGGAATTCTCCCCAGTGTCACTAACAAATATCTGGTCATTATCACATTGCTGTTTGTGGGAGCTTGCTGTGTCAAAGTCAGCTCCACTATACACGGTACAACTTTCAGACTCTTGCCTTGTGGGATATGTTGCACAGAAAGAACAGGCTCCAGCCACACTGCTCCTGAACCAAGCTGTTCCACTGTTTAACTTCTGGAAGGATTTTAATCAGCTACTCTACATTTACGGTACTGGTATTGCCCACAAAGCTATTCGGATACCAAAAACACACACACAGCAAGCATCTGAGCAATACAGTTTTGATCCCTGGTTTGTATTGAGTTAGCTGATGTCAGTCAGGGCAGTAGTACGGGCTCAGCAATTGGCCTCAGTACCACTGGACTAAGAAGAGGGAGGAAAAAAATATCAGCCACCTCCTGATCAGCATCTGCTCGCAAGGGCCTTTCTGTGCGCATTGGGCAAGGACAGGATCCGGTTTGGCTGCGATGTCCCCCAAATATCCCACTGACACTCACCATCCAGCCTCACACATGGTGAATGGCCACTGGGGCAAAGGCCTGGAGAACAACCAACACCTGCGGGACCATTCTCCATCACCAGTCAGCACTTTCAGCAGAAGGAGGGGGAAAAGTTGGAGGGCAATTTAAAAAACAAAATGGGTGCATGCAATTTGTAGACTGCTGTCAGGCACTGCCCAGTCCTAGTCTGGCAGAAATTTGTCCTTTTTAAAAATACATCAAAACACTTTCTCAAACGCACAAAAAACTAACTGCTGCTTGCTGATTTTTTTTTACTTCAACTCACAGCACAAATCAGAGTTTGCGGCTAGTAAAGGGAAACTTGTCTCCAGTAAGGGAAACTTATCTCCAAGACTGCAGACCGCAAACCTCATACAACTATACCAAAAGGAGCAAAGAGAAAGAACCACAGGAATAAATTATAAAAACTAGCGACACACTAGATACAACCAGGTGGAAACTCTCAAACCAATACAAATCCCCCATCCAGCCAACTTCTATTCCTGTGCATAAGCATTAGGGCATCCTTAAAATAGCAATTTTTTTTTTAAAGACACATATTTACTTACCCTTTCCCAAAAGGTTTAAAAACTATATAAACTGCACATATCTGGGGGACAGTCATAACAATACATAGGGCTAGGGAAAAGGGAGGGGGGGGGGGAAAAAATCAGCCCGGAATCTTTTTCTTGATCAATATCCAATAACCCCTGCTGGAAGTACTTGTGGGTATCAGGTGGGGATAGAATATGATCTCCCCGCCCTAATAACCTGCTAACACCATGTCCAGGCTCACATGAAGAAAGGCTACATGAGTGAGGTACTGGGAGGGGCCTGGCACCCAAGGAACTGCATCTCAGTATGAGTCCGCAACTTCAAGTGAAGTAGGGAGAAAATTGGCAGGGGAAAAGTTTATTTTAAGAAAAAACTGCATCCAAGCGCGTTCCTAGAGTAGAACTACAGACTGTCTATTAAATATATGGAAAGTCAAGCTCAGTACCTGAAGGACACAGAACATATGGGTAAAGCAAAGTTCCACTATTTTGAACATTAAGGTCATAAGTGCACAAACATCACAACAGAGATAAATCGCAGTCAAACCAACAGGAAAACAATCTCCAAAAACTTCAATCCAAAGTTGCCAGAGTTGAGCCTGAGCCTGACAGTTAACACAAACAGATACAGACAGTGTTATTTGTTACTAGCAAGACCCAGATGTGAATTCCAATTCCCATTGTTGGATGTGCTGCAGATGTTTGAGACGGTCAGTCAGTAGATTGGTGGCTTGCAAATTGCTACTCGAGACCAGTCACTTCCAGAACCAGGCAGGATCCATGCCATTTCCCACCACACTGAGTCACTTCCAACAATCACAACAGCGCTCACTATTGTGCAAGCAGTTATCATGGATTTCAGGAGACTGTCACTAAGTGACCCCATGGGGTTAGAGCCGGTGTACGGGGAGACTGTCCCACACTGCCCCTCAGCGACTGGGTTTCGGGGGGGGGGGGGGGGGGGGGGGGGGGGGGGCTCTCCCTCAGTGACTGGGGTTTGGGGGGGGGGGGCTGTCCCTCAGTGACTGGGGTTCGGGGGGGGGCTGTCCCTTATTGACTGGGGTTCGGGGGGGGGGGGGGGGCGGCGAGTCCCGCAGTGACTGGGTTTCGGGGGGGGGGGGGGGGGGGGCTGTCCCTCAGTGACTGGGTTTCGGGGGGGTGGGGGGCTGTCCCTCAGTGACTGGGTTTCGGGGGGGGGGGGGGGG